>JAIWJD010000172.1:0-19624 GCA_022818045.1 Neotoxoptera formosana | reverse complement strand
CGACCTCCCCCGCTTCGCGGCGGGCGCGCCGCGCAGTCAGCCCGTCCGCCGTCGGCGCGCCCCGCCGCGCGTCCGCCCGTACCCCGCGCTTACGACCCGCGCGGCCGCGCGCCCGCGCGCGGTC
Source organism: Neotoxoptera formosana (assembly GCA_022818045.1). NCBI lineage: Eukaryota > Metazoa > Arthropoda > Insecta > Hemiptera > Aphididae > Neotoxoptera > Neotoxoptera formosana. The sequence goes on along the minus strand of JAIWJD010000172.1, from coordinate 19,500 downwards.
CCGCCGCGCGAGCGCCTGCGCCGCCGTCCGCGCGCCGGCGACCGCGCGTCCGCCCGCCGCGCCCGCGGCCGTCGCGTCGCGCGCGGCGTGCGGGGTCGCCGGCGCCCGACGCGCGCCAGCGGGCTCCGCCGCGCCGCGCGCCCCGCGAGGCCGCCGTTTCCGGCCGCGCCGCCCGGCCGCGGCGCGGGCCGCAGCGCACCCTCGGACGTCGGCGCGCGCCCCCGCGTTCACTGCGCGTCGCGCGCGCCGGCGCCGCGCGAGGCGCGCGCCGCGCGCGCCCGCCCGCGTGGCCGCCGCGCCGTGCGCGGACCGGGCAGCGCGCGCGTCGGCGCGCGCAGCCGGGCCCGGCCGCCGATCCGCGCCCGGGGCGCCCGCCCGTCGCGCGCGGCGCCGCGCGCCGCGGCGGCGGTCGCCGCGCAGCCCGCGCGCGCGCGCGGCCGGCGCGTTCCGCTGCGCGCCGCCCCCGCGCGTCCGTCCGCGGGCGTCCCGCCCGCCGGGGGCGGTTCCGCGCGCGCCCGTCGCGCGGCGCAGCGCCCCGGCGCGCCCGCGGCGCCACGCGCGGGCCGGCTGGTTCCGGTTCCGGCGCGCGCTGCGCGGCCGCTCGCCGCGCGTCCGGGGCCGGCGTCGCCCGCCGCGCGCGTCGCGGCGCGCTGGGCCGCCCGCGCGCAGGGCCGTCCGCCGCGTCCGAGCGGCCGGCGTCGCCGCGCGCGCGCCCGCCGGCGGCCGCCGCCGCGGGGGGCGGCGCCGCGTCGCCGCGCGCCCGGCCCGCGCGCGCTCCGCCGCGCGGCCGCGCCGGCGCCGCCGCTGGCCGTCCCGCGCCCCGGCGGCCGCGCCCGGCCGGCCGCGTCCGCCGTCGCGCACAAGCGCGTCGCGCACCGCCGTCGCCGCTTCGCGGCGCGGGTCCGCCGCCGGCGCGCCCCCCGCGGCGCTCGCGCGCGATCCGCATGCCGCGCGGCTGCGCCGACGGCGCCAGCGCGGCCGCGCGCCTCCCCCGCGCGCGGCGCCCCGCCGGGGTGGGCGCGGCGGCCGCTGTAGGCCGCCCGCCGCCGGTGTCCGCGCGTCGCGCGCGCCGCCGCTGCGCGCCGACCGTTCGGGCTTGCGCGCGCGCCCCGCCACCGCGCCGCCGCGCGAGTCCGTTTTCGCGTCACCGCAGCCGCCGCGCGCCGTCCGGGCGCGCTCGCCCTGTCGCCGAGCGCGCGCGCGGCGCGCGCGGCCGCGGCCGCCGCGGCCCGCAGGCGCGCCCGGGCCACCCCCGCGGCGCACCGCGCCGCGGCGCCGCGCCGCGACCGCCGCGCCGGCGCGCGCGCGGGTCGACCTGCGGCCGCGCGCTGCGCCGGGCGACGCCGGGGACCGCCCCGCCGAGGGCGCCCCGCCCCCGGTCCGGGCCGCGCGCCGCGGCGCCGCGCGGTCCGCCGCCGAGGCGCGGCGCGGCCGCGCGTTCCGCGCCGTCACGCCCGGCTCGCGCTCCGCCGCGCCTGCGGCGTCCGCGCTGCCGGCGGGACCGCGCCGCCGCGCGCGCCGGCCCGCGCCGGCGCCCGGTGCAGCCTGGCGCGGCCGCTCCGCCGGGGCGGGCGCCGCCCCCGACGCGCGTTCCGAGCCGCCGTCGCAAGCCGGGCGCGCCGTCCGCCACAGCGCCTGCCGCCGCGATCGTTCGCGCCGCCGTGTCCGGCGCGCCGCGCAGTCGCCGGCCGGGCCGATCAGACCTGGTCCGCCACGCGCCGGCGCCCGCGGGTCCGGCGCGCGGCGCGCGCCGCCGCGGGCCGCTTCGCGCCGGGATGCCAGCCCCCGCGCGCGAGCGGGGCCGCCGGTCCGGCGCCCGCCGCCGACGCGCGCGTCACCTCGCCTCGCCGCCAGGTCCGCCCCGCCGCGTCGAGCTCTCGCCGGCCGGTGCGCATCCGGCTCGCGCAGCCGCGGCGGGCCGCCCGGCCGGCCGCGGCGGTCCGCCGCGCGCCGAGCGTCGCCGCCCGCCGCCGCGCCCGCCGCGCCGGCCCGCCGGCGCCGCGGCGCCGGCCGCCGCCGCCGCGCGCCGCAGGCCGCGGACCGGGAGCCCGCTGACGCGGCCGCGCGCCGCCCAGCGCCGACGCCCGCCGCCGTCCGTTTCCATGCGCCGCCGCCGCCGCCGGCGGCCCGCCAGCGGTGTCCGGCCCGCGCTCGGCCGCGGGGCCTGCCGCCGGCGCCGCGCGACTTGCGCGCCGCCGGCGCACTGTCCGCCAGCCGCGCGGGCGTGCAGCGACGCGCGGCCGTGCGGGCGCCGCCGTCCGGATCCGCCCAGCGGCCGCGCTGTTCCGCCCCGTTCGCGGCCGCGCGCCGGCGCGCTCGGCGCGCGGGCGCGGCCCGTCCGCGCGCCAGCTGGCCGCGCCGCGCGCGCGCGGCCGCCTCGTCGCGCCCGCGCAGCGCCGCGCCGCGCCGCGCAGCGTCGCCCGGGCCGTCCGCCGGCGACCGCCCCCGCGGCGCGAGCCCGAGCGCCTCCTCGGCCTGCCGCCGCGCGCGTCCAGCGCCGCGGCTCGCTCCGCCGCGTCCGCTGTCCGCCGCAGCGCCCCGCGCCGCGGCTGCGCGCGGCCCGCTGCGCGTCCTCGCTCCGCCCGTCCGCGCGCACGCGGGGGCACCGCCGGCGAGTCCGACGGCCGCCGTGCGCGCCCGCGCCGCGCGCGCCGCGGGCCGCCAGATCCGCGGCGGCGAGCCCGCTCGCGCCTGAGCGCCCGCGCCGGTCGCGGCGGGCGCCGCCGGCCGCGGCAGTCCGGCCGCGCGGCGGCCTCGCCCGACAGCCGCGGCCTGCGCCGCGGGGCGGCAACGCGCGGCCGCGCGGCGGATCACCTATGGCGCAGCCGGAGTCCGGTGGCCTCGGCCGGGCTCCGGGCGCCGGCGCGGGGGCGGCCGGCGCGCGCGCGCGCGCCGGGCGCGCTCCGCGCGGCGCGGCGGCGGCGCTGCTGTGCGTCGTCCCCGCTCGGGGGACGGGCGTGGGCGACGCGCGGGCCGGGCGCGAACCGGGCGCGAGGGCCGCGCCGCTCGCGCGGCGAAGTTCCGGCACAGGCCGCGGGGGACCGCCGGCCTTCCGCGGACGTCCGCGCCCGGCGGCTCCGACGCCGTCCGCGCCGCGGGGCCGCCGCGCACGGGGGGGGGTTTACCCGCCGTCGCGGACGCCGGGACGCCCTCCGCGCCATGACGCCGTAGCCGCGCGCAGGCGGCCCGCCGCCGCGCGCGCGCCAGCCGCGCGCGCGCGGCGCCGCCGGGCGTGGCGCGCGGCGTTCCGCTGGGCGGACCTCGCCGCGCGGCGCGGCCGAGTGCCGCGTCGCGCGACGACGGGTGTCCGGGGTGCGGCAGTCGGCCGACCGCCGCGGCCGGCCGCGGGGGCGGCTTGCCGGACGTCCGCCTCGCGCCGCCAGCCGGACCGCCGCCGGGCGCGCGGATCCGGCGAAGGGCGGCGCCGCGCGGGTCCGCCCGCCTCCGCACGTGGTCGCGGTCCGCGTGTCGCGCCGCGCGTGGCGCCTCGCGGGGCGAGGCCCGCGGCGGGGCCGGCGTGCCGGCCGCGGGCCGACTGCCGGAGGCCGTGGCCCGGCGGGGGGACCGTCGCGCGTCCGCCGCCGCCGGCCCGCGGGCCCCCCCCGGCGGGCGGCGCCGAATGCCGGCGAAGGTCTCCGCCGGCCGCTCCCGCGTCCGGTCGGGCCTGCGGACGCGCGCCGGCCGCCGAAGGCGCTCCGCCAGGCCCGGCGGGGCGGCCGCGGACGACCGGGTCGCGGCAGCCGCGCCGCGCGGCGCCATCGGCCGACCGGGGCGCCGGCGGCCGGGCGCCGCGGGGCCGCCCGCCGCGCGCGGTATGCGGGGCCGTGGATCCGCGCGGCCCGCCGCCGAGGCGCCGCCGCGCGCGGGGGCGTGGAGGCCTCGCCGCCGCGCGCGCGCGTGCGCGCCGGCGGGCGCCGGTCCGCCGGGGCGACCAGCGCGCTGCGCGGCGGGTGACCGCCCCCCCCGGGGCGCCGCGCCCCATGCTGCGCGTGGGGGAGCCGACGCCGGGCGACGCTCGGGGCGGGCGCGACGCCGAGCGGTGCGTGGCGAGCCGCGCGCGCGCCCGCCATCCGACCCGCGCCGCGGCGGCATGCGGGGCCGCGCTCGCCCAGGTCCGCGCCGGCCGCGCGCCGCGCACGGGTCCGGCGACACGCGGGTCGGCCGCGCCGGCGGCCGTCCGCGCGCGGGTGGCGCCCCTCCGGCCGCGCATGCGACGCGCGCGTCCGCTGCGCGCGCCGCCTCCACTCCGCCGCCGCCGCGGCGGGGCCGGTCCGCGCCGCGCGCAGCGCCTTGCTCGGCTGCGTCCCCGCGCTGCCGCGCGACGCGCGCGCGCGCCGCTGCCGCGCGCCGGGGCGTCCCCCGCCCGCGCCGCACGGCGCCAGCCGGCGGACCGGGCGCCGCCCGGCCGCCGGGCTCGAGGCCCCTAGAGCCGCGCCGGCCGCCGCGTCGCCTGCGGGCGCGTCGCGCGCCGGTCCGCCGCGCCGCCGCGCCGCGCGCGCGCGGCGACTCGGGGCCCAGTCCGCGTTCCGCCGCAGCGCGGCGCCGGGGGTCGCCGCGGCCAGCCGCCGCGCAGCGCGGCGCTCCAGGGTCCGGCGCCGGCGCCGGCGCAGGCCAGCGCTGGCGCGGCTCGCCGTCCTCCCGGCGCGCGCGGGCCGACGCCGTCCTGCGGTGCGCCGCGAGCCGCGACGCCGCGGGCGTGCCGTCCGCGGGTCCGAACGCGTCACGGCGGAGCGGCGCGCCGCCCCGGGATGTCGCTTTGCCGCCGGGCGCTGCGCCGCGCGTCGGCCTCTGCGCGCGCCGCGCGACCCCCCGGCGCGCGTCCAAGCGCGCGCGCGGCGGACCGGCCGCCGCGCCGGGGCCGCCGGCGGGCGCGTCGCGCCCGCGCGCACGCCGGGCCCCGCTGCCACGCCGCCGCCAGCGTCCGCGCGGGCGCCTCCGACCTCGCACAGTCCGGCCGAGGCAATCACACGCGGCCGGGGGGACCGCCCGCCGAGTTCCGCAGACCGCGCCGTCCGGGGGCCGCGCGCCCCCCCCGCGCCGCGTGCGCCGGAGGCACGCGCGGCGCGCCGGCGCCGGCCGCCGCGTCCGTCCGTCGCGGCGCCGGGCGTCGGCGCGGCCGCAGCGGCCCGGACGCCGCCGCGAGGTTAGTCCGGCGCCGCCCACCGTCCGGCGCGTCCCGCGAGCGCGGCCGCCGGTTTCCCTAGGGCGCGCGCCGCCGCGCCGGCCAGCCCCGCATGCGGCCGCGCCGCGCGCGGACGCGCAGCCTGCCGCGCCGCCGGTCCCGCCGCCGGCCGCCTTTTCGCCGGCGCGCCGCCGCCGCCCGCGCCGCGCGGCGGCGTCGCGCACGCCGCGGCCGGCGACCGGCGCGCCGCGCCCCGCGGCCCGCGCGCGGCCCACGCCCGCGCCGCGCCGCGCGGGCCGCGCCGCATGCTCGCTGGCGCCGGCGGCGCGCGGCTGGCAGGCAGCCCGTCGCCGCGCCGTCCGGACGCGCGCGCAAGTGGCCGGCGGTTGCGCCCTCCTCCCCCGCAGGGCCCGCGCCCGTGGGCTGCGGCTGCGCCGCGGATGTTCGCCTCCGGTTCGCGCCAGCGACCGCGCCGCCGCGCGCGCGGCGGCCGTCGCCGGTTCCGGATCGCCGCGCGCCGTCCTGGGCGCCCCGCGCCCGCAGACAGCCCGCGGCGCTGCCGGCGCCGTCCGGTCCGCCCGGCGCGCCGGCCGCGCGCCGGCGCCGGCCGGCGACGCGCCCCGGCCGCGCGCGAGGGGCCCGGTCTCCGCGCGGCGCTGCCGCGGCGGCGGCCGCCGCGTCGGCCGCGGCGGGCCGGTCGGCGCCGCGCTGGACGCCGCCGCCGTCGCCGCGCCGGCCTGCCGCCGGGCGCGGCGCGTCCGTGTCCGCCGCGCCAGACCGCGCCGCCGGCCGACGCGGTCAGCGCGCCGGCCGTCCGCGCCTGCTTCCGGCGGAAGCGCGCGCAGGCACCGCCGTCCGGCCGCGCCCGCGCGACCGCCGGCGCCGCCGCCCGCCCGCCGACGCCGCGACCGCCGCCGCGCCGCCGCGCCGCCGCCGCCTCGACTCGCCGCCGAGCCGCGTCCGGCCCGCGCGCCGGGTCCGGCCGGCGCCGCTGCCGCCGCGCCGGGCGGCGGTCCGCCGCGTCCGACGCGCGCCCCGGGCGGGCGCGCGTCGCGCCGCCGCGGTTCGCGCGCCGCGGCCTCGCCGCACGCGCGGACCGCGCCGCCTACCGGCGCCGTCGCCGCCGCCCGCCGTCCGGGGCCGCGTCCGCTGCGCGCGCGCTCGCGCGCGCGGCCGCGGCGCCGCGGCGCGCCGGCGCTCGCCGGGCGTCCGCCCCTGGCGAACCTCGAGTCGTTCCGCGCGCCGCCCGCGCGCACCCGCCGCCCCCGCTCGCGTCCGCGGCGGCGACCCGCGCCGCCCGCGCGCCGGCGCCGCGGCCGCGCGCCGCCGCGGGGCCGCTGCGGCAGCGCCCCCGCGTCGTCGACCCGCGGCCGCGCTGCGGCCGGCGCCCCGCCGCCCGCCGCCGACGTCCGCCGGGCGCGCGCGCCCGGCCGCGCGCGCCGGCGCCGCGCCCGCCCGACTGCCGCGCGCCGCGCGTGGTCCCGGCGTCCGCTATCGCGCGCCGTCCGCCGCCGCTAGGCAGCGGCGCGAGCGGCGGCCGCCGGGCCTCGCGAGCCGCCGGCCGCGCGGCGCGGTCCCCCGCGCGCCGCGACCCGACGCCCGCGCCGGCGCGTCCGGGTTCGCCGCCGGCGCGACGCCGGCCGCGTGCGCGCCGGCCGCGCGCGGACCGCCGCCGCGCGCGCGCGTCCCGCGACCGCTCGCGCGCCTGCCGGATTCGCGTGACGCCGGCCTGCGCCGAGCCGCTGCCGCGCGCGGCGGGGGCCGGCCCGCGCGTAGGCAGCCGGGCGGGCAGCCGTCCGCGGACGAGCGCCCGTGGGTCTGCGCCGCCCGACGCGCCGCCGCGGGCGGACGCTCCGTTCCGCGCCCGGCCGTCGTCCGGCGCGCCGCGCGTCGGCCGGCCGCGTCCGCGCGCAGGCCGCCGTGCGAAGCGCGGGTTGCACGGGCGCAGGCTGCCGGTCCGCAGAGGTGACCGCCGCCGCCGCGCGCCAGGCCGCGGCTGGCGCCGCCGGTGGGCCGGCGCGCAGCGGCCGCGGCGGTCCCGCGCCAGGGCGCGGCGGCGGCGGACGTCCGGGCATCGCGGCCCACGCGACCGGCGGCGCGGGCCCGGCCGGCGCGCGGGGGGCCCGGCAGCGCCCGCGCGGGGCGCCATCCGGCGGCGCCCGCGACGTACGGTGGTCCGACGGCCGCCGGGTCGGGCCGAGCACGCGCGGCCGCGCGCGAGCGCGCCGGGCCGCAGCGCGCCGGGGCGACCTCGCCGCCGCGGCGGCGGCGGCTCCGCGGGTCGGCCGTCTCCAGCCGGGCGGCCGCGGCCCTGGCCGGCCGCGCCCGCGCACGCGGAGCGGCGGGCGCGGCGCGGTCCGGCCGCGGGCCCCGCCGGCCGTCCGGCTGGAGCCGGGCGGTGGAACGGCCCGCGGCTCCGACTGTCTCCGGCGGCGCGGCCGGTCCGCGCCGCGCGGCGCGCGGGCGCCGTCCGGGGCGGCCGCGCGCGGCGCGCCGCGGGTCCTCCGGGCGCGGGCCGCGCGCCGAGCCGGGCCGTGCCGGCCCGGAGCGGCGGGTCCCGCGTCCGGGCCGGCCGCGGTCCGCCGAGGGCGTGCGTCGGGTCCCGACCTGCGCAGGTCCGCCGGCCTGGTTGCCCCGCCGATCCGGCCGCGCCGCGGAAGGCGCGTCCGGGCCGAACAGTCCTGGGCGGCGCGCGGCGGGGCGACGGGGGCGATGGCGGGCGCGCGCCCGGCCGGCGGGGCGGGGGGCGGGGAAGGGGGCCGCGCGGAGCCGCCGCGCGGCCGTCGGCGGGTTGTCTCCGCGGAACCGCGCGCGGACCTGGGGGGGCCGCCCGAGGGGTCCGCGCCGGGCGGGGCGCGGCGGCGGCGGGGCGCGGGTCCGCGCGCGCGCGCGGACAGCCGCCGCCTGCGGGCCGCGGGCCGCGAGTCCCGGCCCGCGGCGGGTCCGCCCGGTAACGGCAGGCGCTCCGGGGGTTCCCCCCCCGGTTCCCGCGCCGCGCCGCGGACGGGGCGCGGCGTCGCCGGCGCTGAGCGGCGCGTCCGCGCGCGGCCGCGCGCGCCGGCCGCCGCGCTCACGGCGGTCCGTGCGGGGGGCGAGGGCGGTCCGCGCGCGTGGACGGCTGCCGCGCGCCGCTGGGTTCGGGCGGGGCGGGGCGCGAGGGGGCGCGCCCGACGGTCCGGGGCGTCACGCGGGCCGCGGGCGGGGCGCAGGGGCGCGCGGGCGGGCGGCCGTCATGCGGGGGAGGCTCCCCGACCGCTGCGACGTCGTCCGCCGCTGCTGGGGCGGCGCGGGTACCGCGTCGCCGGCCGCGGCGATGGGCGCCGCGGCGGCGTGGCGGGACCAGCGCGGGGGACGGGCCCGCGCACCGGCGGCCCGCGGGGGCGCGAGGGGCGCGCCGAGGGGCCGACCGCTCGGCGTCCGGCGCGGCCCCGCCCGTGCACGCCGGGCCGGACGCTCCGCCGGGGCCGGGCGTGGCGCGCGCTCTCCGGCTCGGCGGGCGCGCGGGGGGTCGCGGGCCCCGCCGCCGCCGCGGCGTCCTACGACGCGCGGGCCGGGGGTCCCGGACGGGCGCGGCGGCGCTGCGCCGCGGCGCGCGAGGGTCCGCGGGGCCGGCGGCGACGGGACGCCGGGCGCGCAGCGCCGGGGTGCGCCGCGCGGCCGGCCTCCGGCGGGGCTGGGGCCCGATCCGCGCGCCGCGGCCGGAACGCGCGACGGGCGGGCGGCCGCCGGCCGGGCCCGGGCCGACGGGCGCCGCCGGCCGCCGCGCGCGGCCCGGCCCGCCGGGCGCCGATCGGGCGCGGGGGCGCGCAGCGGCCGGCGCGTCCGCGGCGGGGGCGCGGTGCGCCGGCGCCGTCCGCCGGGTCCGTGCCAGGTCCCCACGGAGTCCGGGCTGGGTGCCGGGGCCGCGCGCGGCGAGCACCGCCGGTCCGCGGGCGGCGCCTCCGCGGCCGCGCGGCGCGGCGGGCCGCGGCCGGCCCGGCCGCGAAGCGGCCCCAGCCGGGCCCGCCGGCGGCCGCCGCGAGGCCGCGGGGCCCGGTGCGGGCGGTCCCCGGGCGGCGCTGCGACGCCGGCGACGGCGCGGACGCGGGCCGCGGGGCGCAGCGGCCGGGCGGGCGTCCGGGCGACGCCGCGCGCGGCGCGGGCGCGGCGCGCGGCGCGCGGCCGCGCGGGCCGGCGGCGCCGCGCTCCGCCGCGGGCCGTCGGGGGCGCGCCGCGCGCTCCGACTCGGGCGCGGTCCGCGGCGACCGCCCGAGGCGCGGTACCGGCTCCGGGCCGGGTGCGGCGCGGGGCCGCGAGGACGCCCGGGCGGCGCTCCGGCGCGGTCGGGGGCGCGTCGTCCGCCGTCCCGGGCCCGGGCGGCGCCGTTCCGCGACGGGGGGCCGCGCCGCGCGCTCCACGCGCGCCGCGGGCGCCGCGCCCCGCCAGGGGCCGGCGCCGCCGGCGGGCGCCAGCGGGCGCGCCGGCGGGCGGGGGTCCCCGCGGGGCCGGAACCGCCCCCGCGCGGGCCGAGGATCCCCGGCGCTAGGGGCGCGGGCGCGTCCGCGCGCGACGGGCCGGCGGCGGACGCGGTCGGTCCCCTGCCGGCGCGCAGCTCCGCGCGGCGCCACACGGCCGCGTCCGCGCGCCGCGGGCGGCCGGCGCCGGCGGCGCGACGCGCGGGCCGGGCCGCCGTCGCGTCGCGGCGGGACCGCGCGCGCCGCGCCGCGCTGCCGCCGCAGGCCCGCGGGCGCCGGCGGCCCGCCGCAGGCCTCGGCCGGCGCGGCCCGCGCGGCGCGCCCCCGGCCCGTGCCGCCGGCGGCTGCCGAGGACCGGCGCGGCGCGCGGCGGGGGGCCCGTCCGCGCGACAGGCGGGGGCGGCGGCGCCGACGTGCGCGGGCCGGCGCGAAGCGCCGCGCGAGGGCGGCGGCGCGGGCGCCGAGGGCCGCGGGCGGCAGGGCGCTCGTCGGCCCCGCTCCGGCGAAGGGGGGGGCGCGGGCGCGCGCGGGCGCGGCGGGGCGCCGCCGGAGACGCGACGCGCGCGGCCTGGCGCGCGGCGCCGCCGCCGCGGCCGCGGTCGCTGGGTCGACGCGGCCGCGCGGCCGGCCCGTCGGGGCGCCGGGGGTCCGACCGCCGCGTGGCTCCGCTGCGCGCCGGCCCGGGGTGGGCGAGCGGAGCGCGCGCCGCGCCGGTTCGCCGACGGAGCGGCAGGCGCGCCGGCGCCGGGCGGCCGAACGCGGTAAGCGCGCGCGGCGGGGGGGGCGAGAGCGGCGGGCGCCCGGGCGTCCGGTCCGGCCGGCGCGCCGAGTGCAGGGGCCGTCCGGGGCCGCGCGCGCGAGCGCGCGCGTCAGGAGTCGCGCGGCGACCGCGTCGCCCCGCGCGCGACGCCGGGGGCGCGGCGGCGGCGCGGGCGCGGCGGCGCCGCGCGTGGCGCGTCGGCGCCGATCGCCGCGAGTCCGGGCGGCCCCCCGGGCGCGGCGACGGGCGAGCGTCGCGCGCGATGGTCCGGGGCCGGCGCGCGACGTCCGGGGCCGGGCGGTTGCGTCGCGCCGGAGAGGCGCGTCCGTGGCGGGCGCCGGGCGCGGCCGTGTCCGCGCGGCGAGCGGGCCGCGGGGCCCGTAGGGGGCGAGCCGCGAGGAGGTCGGGGGTCGGGGGGCGCGGCTCCGGGCGCGCACGCGCGTGGAGCGTGCGGGCGGACGACAAGGCGGCGCCGCGGGGCGCTGCGACTACGCGGGCGGCGCGGCGCCGTCGGCCGGCGCGCGGGCGCGGCGCGCCGGCCGCGGCGCGACTGGCGCGCGGCGCGTGCCGACTGCGCGCGCGGCCGCCGCCGTCCCGGGCGGCAGGGCGGGGCGACGGGCGCCCGCGGCCCGCGTGCGCGGCGCGCGCCGGCGACGGGTCGTGCGGCGCGGGCCGGCGGCCGCGGCTGACCCCCGGGACGTGACGCTCCGCCGGCGGGGGGCCGGCGGCCGTCGGCGCAGCGAGGCGGCCGGGGCGGGCGCGGCCGACGCTGGGGGCGGGCCGGGCGCTGCGTCCGGCCGCGCCGACGTCTCCGCACCGTCCGACGACGGAGGCGGGGAGGCTCCGGCGCGAACGCGGGGAGCGCGGTGCCGACCGGTGCGGCCCGCCGACGGGCGCGGCGGCGGCGGCCGGCCGCTCCGGCCCCCGGCCGCACGGGCCGACGCCGCGGGGGGACGGGATGACATAGTGCAGCGCCGGTACGGCCGCGCGGGACGCCGGGGCCGCGCCCGGACGACGGCGGGGGGCGCAGCGGCTCCGGCCGCGGGCGGCGTCCGCGAGCCCGCCGGCGGCGGTGCGCGGCTGCGCCGGCGCCCCCGGGGTCCGGTCGGGGCGCCGCCGGGCGGTCCGCCCCGCCGGGCGCGGGGCGCCGGGCGCGGCCGGGGTCGCGGCCGGAAGCGGCGTGCGTGGTCGCCGACCGGCTCCGCGGCGGTCCCGGCCGACGCCGGCGCGGCCCGGGCGGCGCCGGGGCGGCGCCCAGCCGGGGCCGGCCCGGGCGCGCGGCGGCGCGGCGGCGGCGGCGTCCGAGCGTCCGCCGGGCCCCGGCGCGTCCGGGGCAGCGGGCGACGCGCGCGCCGCGTGCGCGGCGCGCGCCTCCCAGGTCGCGGCGGCGCCGGGCCGCTGCGGTTCCGGGCGCCCTGTCCCGCGCGGAGGCCGCGCGCGGGCGCCGCGGGCGGCGACCGGGGGCCGCCCGCGTCCAGAGGCGCCGCTCCGGGCCGGCCGGGCCGCGCGGCGCGGAGTCCGCGCCGGCCGCCGCCGGCCTGGCCGGCGGCGCCGGCGGGGAGCCGCGCGGGCGCGTCGCCAGCTCCGTCCGCGCCGTGGCGCGCGGCGCGCGGGGCGCCGCCGGCCCGGCGCGGCCGTCCCAGCCGGCCGCGGCTGGCGCGCCGCCGGGCCGCCGCGTCCGGGCCCGCGGCGGTCGCGAGTCTCCCCCGCGTCGGGCCGGCGGAGGCGTCGGGGGCGCCGCGGCGTCCTGCGCAGCGCCTCCGCCGCGGCGAGCCCGAGGCGCGCGCGCGCCGCCGGCCGGGGGGTTGCCGAGCGGGGGAGGCCGGCGCGGCGTGGCGAACGTCGGGCGCGCGCGGCGGGCGGACCGGTCGCCGCGACCGGGTCCCGGGTGTGGCGGCCGGGCGCTCCGGCGCGCGTCCGAGGCCGGGGGGGGAGGCGGGGGTGTCCGGCCGGCGGGCGGCGGAAAGGATCGCGCCGACCGGGCGTCCGTCGCGCCGCCGGGCCGACGGCCTCGCGGCGGGGCGGGCGTCCTGCGCCGCGGGAGCCCGACCGCGGTGGCGGGGCGCGCGCGTGCCGCGACGCACCGCGCGCGCGTCCGCCGGCCGGGGCGCGGGCGGGGCGCGGGGCGCTGGCCGCGCGGGGCGCGCGCGGCAGGCCCGTCCGGTTCGTCCCGCGCCGATGCCGGCCGGCCGCCGAGCTCGCCGGGATGGCGGGGCGCGGGGGCCGCCGCGCCGGCGGCCGCACGCCCGTCCGGCCTGCCGGGCGGGCGCGGGGGGCAGGGCTCCGCCGCCGCGACCGCGCCCGGCGGCGTGCGCGCCGCGCGGCGTGCCCGCTCCCGGGACGTCCGGCGCCGCCGGAGAGCCGGCCGCCGCGGACCGGCCGGCCCGACGCGCGGACCGGGCGGGAGCCGGCCGCGCGCGCGGCGGGGGCGCCACCGGTCCGGCGGCCCCGCGCGGCTGGGCCCGCGCGCGCCGCCGACGGCGCGCGCAGCGCGGCGTCGGCGCGGAGCCGAACGTCCGCGCCCGTCCGGCGGCCCGCGGCGGGGCCAGTCCGCGTCGGTGCCCGGCGAGGAGCCGCGGCGGCGGGGCGCGAGCGGGGGCCGGGCTCCGACCGCCGGCGGGCCGGCGGGGGGCGCGGCGGTCCGCGTCGGCGGCGGAGTCTCCGCCGGCGCATTGCGGGCCGGGCGGCCGCTCGGAACGCCCCGCGACGGCGCGCGCGTCGCGCGCCGGCCGGCGCGCCCGGCGCGCGGCCGGCGCGGGCGGGGCCCGCCAGCGCGGCGCCGTCCGCAAGGGGCTGTCGTCCGGGGCCCCGCGCGCGGGCGGCGGCGCGACGCGCGGGCCTGCCCGCGCGTCCGCGCCCGGTCCTCGGGGGGCGCGCGGGGCGTTCACCCGCGCCTCCGCCGCGACGGCGCGCGTTCCGGCCGTTCCGCCGGGCGCGCCGCCGCCGTCCGTCGGGACGCCGGCACGCCGGCGGCGGGGCCCGGTCCGGGCCCGCCGCGGGCGCGGCCGCGTCCGGCGCCCGGTGACCGCGGGACGCCGCGGCTGCGGGCGCGGCGGCCGCGGGAGTCGCGTTTTTCCCCGCGCCGGGCCCCCCGTCCGGCGGGGGGCTCCGCTGCGGCAGGGAGGCGTGCGGCGCGGCGCCGCGGTCAGCTCCCGGCGGCCGAGCCGAGCGGCGTTGGCGCCGGCGCGCCCGGGCGCGGGTTCCGCGCGGACGGGCCGTTCCGGCCGCGGGCCAGCGGCGCCGAGCCGGGGGCTCCGGGCCGCGGGGGCCGGCGGGGCCGCGTCCGCCGCTCCCGCCGGCGGCGGGCCCCGCGCGAGACGTCTCCGACGCCGACGTCGGCCGGCGTGTCCGCGCGGCCGGCCGGCCCGCCGGCGACCGCGCCGCCGCGCGCGCGGCCCGGCCCGTGCGTCGCGCCGACCCGAGGTCCGGCGGCCGGCGCCGGCGGTGGCCTGGCGGTCCGGGGGGCGGGCGCCTCCGCGCGCCGCGGCCGGCGCCGGGGAGGGCCGTCTCCGCCGACGCGAGGGGGCCGGCGACGTAGCGCGGCAGGGCGGCCGATGCCCCGCGGCGCCGACTGCCAGGACGGCGCCGGGGCGGCCCGGCGCGGTGCCGACTGTCACCGAGGCCAGGGCCCAGGCGAGCGCCGCGTGGTGTGGCGGCCGCCGGAGCGGGCTCGCGGCCGCGCTCCAGTCCGAGCGGGCGCGCGGCGGCCGTCGTTCCGCCGGGGCGCGGAGCGGCGGCGGTGCGGCGCGCCGACGGCCAGCGGGCGTCGCCGCCGACGCGGCGCGCCGGGCGCGGCGCTCGCGGGCGCCGGTCCGGCCCGCGGCGCGAGTCCGAGGTACTGTCTCCGCCCGCGGCGCCCGACGGGGCGCCGGGCGCTGGACAGCGGTCCGCCCGGGGTCCGCGCGCTCCGGGGCGGGGGGTCGGGGCGGGCGGACGCCCGGCGCGGTTCCCTGCCCGCCAGCCCGCCCGAGCGGCGGCGCGAGCCGCCGCGCGCGGTCTCCCGCGCCCGCCGGGCGCGCGGCCGCCCGGCCGCCGCGCGCGCGCGACTGTCCTCCGACGGGCCGCGCGCGGACCCGGTCCGCGTCGCCTCCGCGGGCCGCGGCGCGCGGGGGCGCGGGGGGCGCCGGCGGGCCGCGCGGGGGCCCGCGCCGCCGGCGCGCGCGGGGCGAGGACGGCACGCGGAGCCGCCCGCAGGCCGGCCCTGCGCGGCCGCGCGCCCGTGCCGCGTCCGGCGGGGGCCCCCCCCCCCCGCGGTTCCGCCGGACGCGCGTCCCGTGGCGAGCGCGCGGGCCGGTCGCGAGGCTGGCGAGGGCGCCGCGTCCGGCGGGGGCGACGCGGCGGGCCGGCGAGACCCCGTCCCAGCGCGCCGGTGGCCGCGGGGCCGGGAGGCGGGCGCGGGCGCGAGCGTCCCCTCCGCCCGGCGCGTCCGGCGGTCGAGCGGACGGCGCGCCGCCGACGGCCGCGGCGCGGCCGGGCGCCGCCGCGGGGTGGCCGATCCGGCGCCGGCGGGCCTGGGGGCCGCGCCGTTCCGGGGTCCCGGTCCGCGCGGGAGATACTGTCTCCGTCCCGGGACCGGACGGCGGCCGCGCGGCGTCCGGCCCGCGACGCGCAGGGGGCCGGGCGCGCGGGAGGCGCGCCGACGGCGGCGGGTGCGAGCTCCGCCGCGCCCGCGCGGCCGGGCGGCGGGTCCGCCGGAGTCCGCGGGGCGCCCGCGGGCCGCTGAGGGCGTCGGCGACCGCGCCGCGCGCCCGGCGCCGGCGGCGGGCGAGCGGGCGCGCCGCGCCGGGCGACGAGGCGGCGGCCGAGCCGACCGCCCGCCGGGGCGCCACGCTCCCACGCGGGGAGCACGTCCCGCCGGCGGCCGCGAGCGGTCGGCCGGGGCCGCGCGGGGGGGCGGGGGGCGCAGCGCCGCGGGGCCCGCGCCGGCGCGGGCCGGCGGATCCGCGTCCGCGGGGGGCGGCGGCGCGACCGCGGGGCGCTGCGCCGAGGCCAGCGGGGAGGGGGCGCTCGCGCCGGGGCGCCGAGCGCCGTCTCCCCGACGCCGCGCGCCGCGCGGCGCCCGCCGCGCGCCGCGGAGGAACGCGGCGAGCCGCCGGCGCCCGGCGCCGGCGCACGCGGGCGCGGCGGCGGACCGAGCGGCGACGCGCCGGCGCGCAGGGGGCCCGGCGCGGGCGCCTGGCGCGGCTGCGCGGGCCGCGACGAGCGCGGACGGCCGCCGTCTCCGCGGCGCCGCGGCCGCGCCGTCTCCGGGAGCGGACCGGCGGGCGGAGGACTCCGAGCGGGTCGAGGCGCGCGCCGCGGGCCGGGGCGTCACCGGAGGGACGTCACGACGCGCGCGGCGCAGGGGTCTCCTCGCGGGGCGGGGGCTCGGCGCGCCGCGGGCGCCCGCCGGCGGGAGCCGGGCGCGGCAGCCGTCCGCCGGGCGGCGGGGCCGGCGCCGAGGGCCGGGGCGACGCGGGCGGGTCCGGGCGGCGTGGCGGCGGCGTCGGTCGTCGGCGGCGGCGCGCGACGGCGGCTCCAGCGGCCGTCCGGCCCACTCCGTCTCCGCGAAGGACGCGCGCCGCGAGGGCGGACGGTCCGCGCGACGGGCGCCGGGCGGCGGGGAGGCGGTCGGCCGAGGGCGTCCCACAGCGCGACCGCGCGCGCGCTCGGCCGTCCGGCGCGTCCGGGCGGTTCCGCCGACGCCGTCCGCGCCGGCTCGCGGCGCCGCGTCGCGGCAGGCGGTAGCCGCGGGCGATCCGGCCGGGTCCGGCGCGGGCGCGTGCGCGTGCGCCGGCGCCGGCGTCGCGCGCGGCCGACCGCGCGCCGCCGCGCCGGCGCCGCGCCGCGCGCGGCGCGCGGCGGCGCCCTCGTCGAAGGCGCAGAGGCCGAGGGCGCCGCGGTCCTCCGCGGGGCGCCGCCGCGCGTGCTGGGCCGGCCGGAGCGGCGCGCGGACGCCGGTCCGCGAGGGGAGGCGCGCGCGCCGCGACCGCCGCTCTCCGACGGCGGGCGGGGTGAGGGGTTCCGCGCGTCCGGAAAAGCGCGGCCCGTCCGGGTCGCCGGCGGACGCGGCGGCGGCCGGCCGTCCAGGGGGGGTCGGCGCCCGGCGCCGCGTGCCGGGGGCGGGCCGCGGTGCGCGCGCGGGCCGGCCAGTCTCACGGCGGGACGGGGCCTCCGGCGCGCCCGCGGCGGGGCGCGGGCGGGTGGGGCGGGCGGGCCGACGGCGACGGCGGCCGCGGGGAACGGCGATCCGTCCCGCGGTCCCCGCGGGCGCCGCGGGGCGCGCACGGGGGGGTCGCAGGGGGCGACGCGACCCGGCCGGGCCGCGGGGGCGGGGCCGTCGGGGCGGCCCGCCCGCGCTCGAGCCGGCGCGGTCGGCGTCGCGGACCCCGCCGGTCGCGAGGTGGGCAGGCCCGCGGCGCGCGCCCGGCCCGGCGGCGGGCCGGCTCTGCGTCCTCCGCCGCGAGAGCGCGCCGGGCACGCGGCGTCCGCGGGCGCGCGGGACCGTCGCCGGGCCCGGGGCGGGGCGGCCGGCCGCCGGCGGCGGCGTCGACGGCGAGCCGCACGTCCGGTCCCTGGTCCGCGGCGCCGGCCGCGCGGCCGGGACGCGCGGGCGGCGGCGCCGAGGGACGCCGGCCGGGCCCGGCCGGGCGCGCGTCTCGCCGCGCCGCGCGCTCCGCGCGCGACCGCGCCGGCAGACGCGGCGCGCGAGCGGCGGCCCGGGCGGGGCGCGCGCGCGCGGCGCGGGTCCGCGCCGCCGGCGCCGCAGCTGCGGCGTGGCGCTGCCGTGCGTCCGCGGCTGCCGCGTCCGTCCGGCCGGGCGTCCTGGCCGGCAGGCGGCGGCGCGATCCGGGCGCTGCGCGCCGCTCCAGGCGCGTCGCCGGTCCGCGGCCCCGCGGGGGTCCGGGGCGGGTCGGCGGCGTCGGTCCGGCGGGCGCGCGGGCGGGGCGAGCCGGAGTCGGTCGCGGCCGCGTCCGACGCGCGAGGCGACCGGGGCGCCGACCGGCGCGCGGCGTCCGGCCCGCCTGCCC
Organism: Neotoxoptera formosana; assembly: GCA_022818045.1. Taxonomy (NCBI): domain Eukaryota; kingdom Metazoa; phylum Arthropoda; class Insecta; order Hemiptera; family Aphididae; genus Neotoxoptera; species Neotoxoptera formosana. The sequence goes on along the minus strand of JAIWJD010000172.1, from coordinate 2,154 downwards.
GCCGGGGGCGTCCGGGCCGCCCGGCGGCGGTCATCCTGCGCGGGCCGACCGGCGCCGGCCCCGTCTCGCGCGCCCGCCGCGGGCCGGAGTCGCCCGCCGCGCGCGTCCGCCGACGCCGCGGGCAGGGAGGGGCCGCGCGCGTCCGTCGCCCGCCGGCAGGCCGGCCGGCAGTCCGGCGTCCGAGCGACGGCTCCGCGGGGGGCGGGCGCCGGGCGGCACCGACGGGCGGCCAGCGCCGCGTCCGCCCGGGACCGCCGCGGAGGCGCGCGCGGGCGTCCGCGGCTCGGGCCGCCGGGGCGCGCGCGGCGCCGGCCGGCCGCCAGCGTTCCGCCCGTGCGCCCGAGCCGGGGAGGGGGCCTCCGTGGCGGGCGCGTCACGCCGCGGGTCCGGTCCGGCGCCGCGCCACGCGACCGGAGGACGGCGGGGCGCGGTGCCAGCGGGCGTCGGGCGGCGGCGTCCGGGCGGCGCGCCCGGGCCTCCGGGTCCGGGAGACGGGCGGGGCCGCGCCGCCCGCGCCGGGGCGCGCGCCGCGGGGCGGCGGCGCGGGGCGCGGCGCGCGCGGCCGCCGAGCGCGGGCGCGGGTGCGCGGGGGCGTCTCCGGCGGGGGCGGCGGGACGGCGGAGCGGCCGCGCGCGCCGCGCCGCGGGCGGGGCCGGCGGCCGGTCCGATGTCGCCCGGGCCGGTACCGGCGCGGCTGGAGGGGGTCCGCCGCGCCGGCGGGGGCCGCTCCCGGGGCTGGCCCCGACAACGGCCGCGGTCGAGCTGCCGAGCCCGGCCAGCGCGGGCCGGGGCGGCGCGCGCGAAGCGCCCGCGAGCCCGCCGGCGGGCTCCGCGGGCGGGACGCGTCCGCGGCGGGGCGGCGGCGTAGGGGGCGGAGGCAGCGGGTGCCGCCGGGGTCCTCCGGGCGGCCGGTCGCGGAGCCGGCGCGGCCGGGGCGCGCCCGGCGTCGCTCCGCGCGCGCGCGCGCGGCGCGGTCCGTCCGGCACAGGTCCGCCGCGTGTTCCGCCCGGCCGGGGCGCGGGGCCGGCGCGCCCCGCTTCCGCGCGGCGGGCCACGTCTCAGGGCGCCGACCACGCGGGCGGGCTCGGGCACTCCTGCGACCGGGCGCGGCGGCGGGGCGGTCCGGGCGGCCGCGGAAGCGGTCGGCCGCGGACCGGGCGTCCGGCGGCCGGGCGGGCGGGCGCCGGCGGCCGTGCCGCGTCCGGCCGAGCCCAGGCGCGCGGGCGCCGCCGCGAGCGGGCGGTCGGCGCCCGGCGCGCGGCGGTCCGCACGCTCGGCGCGGAGGACCGAGCGCGCGCGGTCCGGCGTCCGTCCTGCGCCGCCGCGGGCCGGCGCTGCCCCGGCGGCGCAGATCCGCGGGCGCGGGGGGCGCGCGGCGCCGCCGCCGCGCCCGCCCGCCCGGGGGGGCGCGGGGGGCCGTGGGCCGCCCCCCGCGGGCGCGCCCGCGGGGGCGGCGGGGGCCGGGGGCTCCCGGGCCGGGCGCGCGGGGCCGGCCGGCCGGGGGGGCGGCGGCCGGCGGGGGCCCCGGCCGGGGGCCCGCCGGGGGGGCGGGGGGTCCGGGGGGCCGGGGCGGCGCGGGCCCCGGGCGGCGGGCGCCGGCCGGGCGGGCCGGCCCGGGCGCCGCCCGTCCCGCCCGGGGCGCCGGGGGGGGGGTCCGGCGCCGGGGCGGGGCCGTCCCGGGGCCCGGGGCCGCGGCGCGGCCCCGGGGGGGCGCCCCCGGCGGGGGGCGCGACCGCCCCGGCGGCCCCGGCCCGGGCCCGGGCGCCGGCGGGCCCGGGGGGGGGCCGGCGCGGCGGGGCCCGGGGCGCCCGGCCCGGCGGCCGGCGGCGGGGGGGGCCCGGGGGGGCCCGGCCCCGGGCCGGGGCCCCGGGGCGCGCCGCGGCGGGGGCCCGGGGGCCCGCCCCGCCTCCGGGGCGCCGGCGGGGGGGCGCGCGCCGACCGGGCCGGGGCGGGGGCCGCGGGGGGGCCCGGGCCCCGCCCGGCCCGGGGGCCGTCCGGCCCGGGGGCGGGGGCCCGCGGCGCCCGGGGGGGGGGGCCGCCCCGGGGGCGTCCGCCGGGCCGGGCCGGGGCGGCCCGGGGGCCCGGCCCCCGCCGGCGGGGGCGGCGGGGGCGGCGCGCGCCCGCCGGGCGCCGGCGGGGGGGCCCCGGGCCTGG
>JAIWJD010000171.1:0-19698 GCA_022818045.1 Neotoxoptera formosana | reverse complement strand
AGAAGAAACCCCCCCCCCCCCCCCCCCCCCCCCCCCCCCCCCCCCCCACCACCACCCACAATTGTTGTTGTTGTAGATTGATTGATTTGTGGTTTCGTGTTGCTGTGAATGTGTGTTGTGGAATGTGTGAATGTTGTGTTTGTGTTGGATGTGAATGTGAATGAATTGTTTGATTAGAATGTGATTGGTGTGAATGTTGAATTTTTGATGTGATTTGATAGATTGTGAAATGTTGAATCTGTGTTGAATGTTGTGTGTTTGATGTGTTGGGTTTTTTATGGGTGAATGTTGGAATTGGATGGATGGTGAATGTGTTGAATTGTGGTTGTGTTGTGTGATTTGAATGTTGTTGTGATGTGTGGAATGATTGAATGTTCTGTATCGAATTCGACAATGTGATGAATCGTGTTGTTGTGAATGATTATTGTGATTGTCAAAACTTCGATTTTTGTGTGGGAAATGATTTGTGATGAAGTGATGTTGTGTGTGAATGTGGAAAACATTGTTTTGAATGATTGTTGTGTTGTTTGGTGAATGTTGAATTGTGGATGATGTTGTTTGGTTAGGATGTTGGTTGTGAAATGTGTTGGGTTTGATATGGTTGAATGTAGCTGTGTTGAAATTTTTTGTTTAGTGAATTGATTTTTGTGATTTGAGAAATTGTTTGTTTGGATGTCTTTGATGTGTGTTTGGTTTTGTGATGTTGTGACTGTAGTTGGAATGAATTTGAATATTGTGTTGATGTGGATGTTTTTGTTTGTTGTTTTGGTGTCGTGTGTGTGATTGATGGATTTGGTGAATTTTGAATTTGTTGAGTTTGTGTTGTTTTTGATTGTGTGGTGTGATATTTGATGAATGTTTTGTGATGATGTTTGTGAACTATGAGATGTGGTGATTGTGTGATGTTGTGTGTGTGTGTGTGGATGTGGTGATCGTGATGATGTAGTGTGTTGTGGTTGAATGATTGTGATGAATTTTGAAATGTGAAGTTTGATAGAATTGAATTCGAATTTGAATGTGTGTAGTCGAATTCTGATGTGTTAGGATGATGTTTTTGTGTGTTGTGTGGAAGTTTGTGTGATTTTTGATGTTGAATTTATTGATGGTTGTTTTTTAGTTTTGCTGATGATTTGTGTGTTTTGAAAGGTGAATTGAATGGATTTGAAATTGTGGTGTTGTAGTGTGTGATATGTTGTGTTTGAGGAATGTGTGAATGATTTTTTGTGAACGTGTGAATGTGATGATGGTTTGAATGAATGTGGAATTGTGTGTGAATGAATGTGTTGGAAATTTTGTGTGTGTGTGATTGAATTGAAAGTGACTTGATTTGAATGGTGATTTTGAATGATGATTTGGTTGTGTTGAATGATGTGGAATTGTGTTGTGATGTTGATGTGTTGGTGTGTGGGTTGATTGTGTTGGTGAAATTGTGTGTTGTTGTGGGGTGAATGAATCGGTGATGAAGTGCGATTTGTGTTTGAAGTGTGAATTGTGTTGTTTGTGATTGTTGTGAATGTGAATGTTGTGAATTGTTGGGTGAATTGTGATGATTTGTGAATGGTGTATTGTTGTGAATGAAGTTTTGTTGATGATGTTTGAATATGTGAATGTGTTGTGTGATGTTGATTTCTGATGTTGTTTGTGTGATTGTTGTCTGGGTTTTTGAATGATTGATGTGAATGTGATGATGATGTTTGTGGCTGAATCGATGTGAATTGTGATATGAATTGTGTTGTTGTGAATGGTGTTGGATGTTGTTGAATTTTGTGTGGTTTTTGAATTTGTGGTGGGATCGTTGTGTTTTTGTGGGTGAATGTTTGTGTGTGTGCTGTTTTTGTGTGTTGTTGAGCGTGTGATATGATATGATTTGGATTATGATGAAATGAAAATGAATTGGTGTGTGGTGTTGATTTGAAATTGAATAGTGGAAAGGAATTGTTTTGTTGAGTTTGTGTTGGTTGGTGGTTGAAAATGATGAATTTGGAAATGTGTGTGAAAGAATGAAGTTGTTGTTGGTGAATTGTTGTGTGAAGTTGATGATGTGGGAATGTTGTTTTGGTTTATGATTGTAAGTTTGAGTTGTGTTGATGTAGTTATTGATTGTTTTGATGATTGAAATGAATTTTTTTGTGAATGTGTTGTTTGTTGTGTGTTTGTTTAGCTTGTTGATTTGTTTTTTGTTGTTGAAAGCTGGTGAGTTCGTGATTGATGAATGTGTGTATGTTGATGAATGTGTGTTTGGGGTTGTTGTGATATGATTGTTTTGAAATTTGTTTGTGTGTGAATTGGAATAGGTGTAGAATTGCTGTTGTGAATGTGCTTTTGTTGGTTGATTTGAAATTGTATGATTGTGTGTGTGTTGAATTGTTGTTGAATGGATGATGTTGATGAATTGTTGATTGAATGTTGTGTGATTTGGTGTGATTTTGTGGATTGGTGGTTTGTGAATGATTTTTTGTTGAATGTTGGTGTTGTTGATGTTGCTGTGAATGAATTGTTGTGAATGTGGATTGGTGGTTTTTGGATGAAGTTTTTTTTTGTGATTTTGAATGTGTAATTGAAATGTTTGTTTGTGTTGAATGTGGATTGTTGTTTGTTTGTGAATGCTGGGGAACTGTGTGAGAATGTTGAATGATTTGTTCTTGAAATGTGTGCTGTGAGTGAATATGTTGGAATGTTGGTTGAATGAATTGTTTGGGTTGTTAGAATGTGTGTTTTGTGGTGGAATTGTCTCGTTTGAGTTGTTTGAATGTGAATGATGGCTGTTGTTGAATGAATTTTGTGAATGTTGATGTGTGTGAAAGTGTTGTGTGGTTCGTGTGATGTTGAATTTTTGAATGCTGAATGTGATGAATTTGAATGAATTGATGAATGTTGGTTATGTTGAATGAAATTGATGTGATTTTGTGTGAAATTGGTTGTTGTGTATGTGTTTGAATGAATGAATTGAATGTTGATGAATTGTTGGTATTGTGGTGAATGGTGATTGAAATTGTTGGTTGATGAATGTGTGATGTTTGATAATGTATGATGTTTGTGTGGAATTGAATGTTTTGTGTGTTGAATGATGAATGTGTGTTTGTGTTGTGTGTGTTGATTGTTTTCGTGAATAGTGATGTTTTCGTAGTCGTGGTGCATTGATTCGAATTGTGTGATGAAGATTTTGTGCTGTGGTTCGTGTTAGATGATTTGTTGTTGATGTGATTGAATGATGGATTGTGTGTTTGTGATGATTTGATGTGTAGTGATTGTGATGATTGATGTTTGAATTGTTTTTTGAATGATGTGAATTGTTGATTTGTTGTTGTGTTGAATGGTGGTGTTTGTTGTTGTGATTGTTGAATTGAAATGTGTGTGTGATGAATGATTGTGATTTTTGTATGATTGTGTGTGTTTGTGATGGATTGAATGGGTTTGACTGTGATTGGATGGACTTTGTTTGAATGAATTTGTGTTTTTTTGTGTGTGAATGTTGTTTGAATGATGATGTGGTGGATCTTGTTTGTGTTTAGTTTGTTGAAATGGTTGTATTGGTTTGTGTTTGTGATTTGGAATGTGTGAGCTGAATTGGTTCGTCTTATGTTGGATGTCGGTTGATTGTGATGTTTGAAATTTTGTGAATTTGTGAAATTATTGTGATGAAATGAATGATGATTGTTGTGCGATGAATGAATTTTGATTGTGTGAATTGATTTGATTTGTATGTGATGCTGTGGTTGTGCTGTTGTGTTTGATGGTGAATGATGTGCTGTGTGAATTGATGTGTTTTTGGTGGTGGAAATGTGTGTCGATGTGTGATTGTGTGTGATGTTTGTGTGAATGTGATTTGTTGTGAGATTTTGTTTTGTGTGATGTTGTGGAATGTTGATTTTTTTTGAATGATGATGTGAGGTGTGTAGATTGTGTGTTGTTAGGTGTTTGTGTTGTTGATTGTTGATTGTGTGTTTGATTGTGATGTTTGATGTTTCGACTGTTTGGATCTGTGATGTTTTGTGTTTGTTTGTGGTGAATTGTGTGTTCGGGTGTGTGTGACATGGTTTTGATTGAATTAGTTGAATTTGAGTGATTGAATTGGTTGTGAATGAAATTGTGAAATTGAACTGTGAAATGATTTGTGTTTCTGTGTGATGTGTTTGAATGATGATTTGCTGTGAACTTGTTCTGGTTTGTGGAAATGTTGTGATGTGGGTTTTGTTTGTGTTTGATTTGTTGAATGATGTAGAATTTTGTGATTTTTTTGTTGGAATGATGATTGTGTGTATGATGTGAAATTTGTTTGATGTGTTGTTTTGTGTTCGTGTAATTTTCTTTGTTTTTTGATTGTTTGAGTTGAATTGTGTGTTGATGTTTGAAATTGTCTGGTTTTTTTTGAAAATGTTTTGTTTTGATGATAGTGATGAAATTGTTGTGATGATGTCGTGTGATGTTTTTTGTTGAGTGAAATTGATGTGATTGAATGGATTGTTGTGTGTCTTGTGATGATTGTTTGTTGCTTTGGATGTGGTGTTGTTGAATTGTGTGAATGATGATGAATGTTGGTGATTGTTGAATGGTTGATGTGGTGAATGCTGCATGTTGGGTTCTGATGATGATAGTGTTTTTGGTGTTTGAAATGTGTGGATGTAATTGTGTGTTGATGTGTTGTGTGTTGTGGTGGTGGTGTGATGTGTTTGTGAATTGATGTGATTGATGGGCTGGTGAATGTGTTTTGCTGAATGTTTTGTTTGTGTGATGATGTTGAATGTGATGATTGTTCGATGTGGTGTGTGAAATGTGTGAGATGAAATGATGGAGATGATTTGTATTTGATGTTGATGTGTTTGAATTGAATTGAATTGATGTTTGTGTGGCTTGATGGAATTGGTTTTTTGTTGATGTGTTTGTTTTGGTTTGTTTGAATGGATTGTGGGTTTTGTGTTGTGTGTATTTTGGAATTGTGTTTGATAGAATTTTGTGAATAGAATTTGTTGTGATTGAATTGTGATATGAATTGAGGTAGTGTTGAATGTGGTTGATTGATGAATTTGTTTGTTGTGTGTGTGGATGGTTGCGTTAGTGTTGTTGAAAATGTCTTGTTGATGTGAAATTCTTTTGATGATGGTGAATGTTTGAATGATGATGAATGGTGGTTTGTTGTGAAATGATGAATTGAATTGTGTGTGTTTGTTGTGTGTTGAAATTTGGTTGAATTTGAATGAAATGGTGGATGATCTGGTGCTTTTGATGAAATTGTGCTGTGTGATTGAATGTTGAATGAATTGATGGGGTGATCTGATGTTGTGTTGTAATATTGTTTGATTTGGATCGTGTGTTGTGGTGAGTGTGAATGTGTTGTGTGGAGGGAATGAATGAAGTGGAATGAATTGAATGTTTTGTGTTGGAATGTGTGTGTTTTGATTGTTTGTGGATTTTTGATGTTGTGGGTGAACTTGGAATTTGATGTTGGTGGGTTGGTGTGAATGTGAATGTGAATTGTTCGGTGATTGAATGAAGTGTTAGGATTGATTGATGTGAAGATTGGATGATAAATTTGATGTGGTGTTCGTGATTGAATGAATGTGGGATGTTTGTGTGAATGTGATTTGGTGTTGAATTAGATTGAATGTTCGTGTGATGATTTTTTGGATGTGTTAGTGATTGTCTGTTGAAATTTGAATTTTTGTTGTGATTGTTTTTATTGTAGTTGATGTGATTGTGATGTGATGATCGTGTGATGGTGTGACTGTGTTGAATGATGTTTTAGTGTGTTTGATTGTGAATTTTTGAATTGATTGTTGTGTTTGAGAATTGTAGTGAATGAATGAGAATGTTTTGAGTGCTGTGATTGTTGTATGAGATGTGATGTGTGATTGTGAATGTTTGTGATTGTGTTGATGAATGTGATTTGTGAATGTGTTGTGATGAATTTGATGATTTGATTGATTTGAAATTGTGTGTGGTTGAATTGTGGTTGTGTTGTTTGAATGAATTTTGGTGAATGCGTGAATGATGTGTGGATGTTGTGATGTGGAATGTTTGAATGAATTTTTGGTATTGGATGTGAATTTTTGGTATGTTGAATTGATAGTGATGTTGTGATTGATGTGTGATGTTGTGTTGAATGTTGTGTTTGTGTTGGATTGAGTGATGATGACTTTTGGTTGTGATAGGAATGGGATGGATGTGAATTTGTATGAGAGTGATTGATGATGAATGTGTGAATGAATGGTTGGTGTTGGTGTGAATAGTATTGCATCGTGAATTGAATGTGTGGTTATGAATTTGATGATTTTGAATGTGGTGTGTGAATTGGTGAATGAAATTTTTGTGTTGATTTTTGTTTGATTTGAGATGTGTGTGGTGTGAATGAATCTTGATCGTTGATTGATTGGAGTTGATTGAATTTTGATTGACTGAATTTTGAAATTTGTGTTGATTGTGTAGGAAAGATTGGGTGTGGAATGAATGATAGTGATGTTGATGTGTGTGTTGGTGTTGATGTGAATGTGTGAAGATTTGGTGTGAATGTGAATGAATGAATATGAGTGTGTTTGGTGATGAATTCGATTTGTGTGAATCGAATGTGAATTGAATTGTTGAATAGATGTTGTGTTGAATGAATGTGTTGTGTGTTTATGTGTGATGTGATATGAATTGTTTTTGTGATGTGTTGTGATTTAGTTGTTTGTGTGTTGTGTTGTTGATGTTGATTGTTTGTGTTGAATTCTTGTGTTGAAAGATTTGGTATGAGATAATGTGAATGTCTTTTTTTTGGTGTTGTTTTGTGGTGTTTGGTTGTTTTTGAATGATGATTTGTGAAGGTGATGTGTGTGGAGTTGTGTGAGTGAAAGTTGTTGGTTGGAAGATTATGTGTTTGTGTGTTACGTGTGAATTTGTGACATTTATTGTGTGTTGTGAATTGAATTGATAGTTTTGTTGATGTTGTTGTATGGATTGTTTTTTTGAATGTGTTGGTTGTGATGCTGTGTTTGTTTGTTTGTGTGTAATGGGATGATGGTGAACATGTGAAACTGTGTATTGGGGTGTGTTGATTGTTTTGTGTGATGAAGTTCTTTGAAATTGATTTGTGATGTGTTGTGATGAAATGACAGTGAGATGTGATGTATGATGAATGTTGCGATGGGTGTGGTTTTGTTGTGATGACATGTTTTTGTTGGTTGAATGGTGTGATGTTTTGATCTTGAATTGTGTGTGTGTGCTTTGTGTGTGTCGAATGATGGGTTGAGATGTTGTGTGGTGTGTTTGATGCTTTTTGATTTGATGGATTTGATGTGAATGTGTTGTGTGTGATGAATTTGAAATTGAATTGTGATGTGTGAGTTTTTATGTGTGATGTGTGATGATGATGATGAATTGTGATGGATGATGATGAATGTGTTGTGTTGGTTGGATGTTGTTGTGTGGTTTGTGAATGAAATTGAATTGTGGATGTGTGGTTGAATGGTTTGTTTGTGTTGGATGAATGAAATTTGTTGATGGTTGATTGTGTGTCTTTTTGATGTTTGAATGATGTTTGGTATGTGTTGTTGATTGCGTGGCAATTGTGTGAATTTGTGGTGTGTCGAGTTGAATGATGATGTGTTTGATGAAATGTTGTGTTGTTTTTGGAATTGGTGATGAATGAATTGATGTGATGTGTTGTGTGATGTGAGGTGGCTGTTGGTGTTGTGTGATTTGGTTGATTAGATTTGACGGTGTTTTGAATTGTGATTGTTTGTGTTGAATTTTTGAGTTGTGATTCTTGTGATGTTTTTGTTTGTTGTGTGCTGTGCAATGTGTGATTGATGGAATTGATGCTTGTGTTGAATTGTGTTTGTGGTTTGAATGATGAATTGTTGTTGTGTGTGTTGATGTTTGATGTGAATGATGTGTTGGAATGTTTGTTGAGACTTTGTTGTGAATGTTGTGAAAATTGTCTTTGGGATTGTGAATTGCGTGAATGTATGATTGAATATGAATTTGTGGTTTTAGTTGTGATGATATTTTTGTTGAAATGATGTTGTTGAATTGTTGAATTTGTGGTGTGAATTGAATGTTTTGGTTGTTGGAAGATTGGGTGGTTGTGTGTTGTTGTTTTGTTGTTGTGTGATGATTTTGGGGAAAAAAACAAAATGGATGTGTGATTGGGAGATGATGATTTTTGTGAGATGTTGAATAGATGATATGATTTGAATGTGTAGTTTTGATGAAAGTGTGTTGTGGAATGTTGGTGTGGTGTGGTGTTGAAATTGAAATTGCTGTGGTAGATGTGTTTGAATGCTTTTGTGAATGAATAGGTGAATGTTGATGTGTGTTTTTTTGTTTGTGGTGCTTGTGTGATGAATGAATGTGAATGATTGAATGTGATGAATGGATGTTTGTTTTGCGATTTGATTGAAGTATTTGTGTGTTTTTATGAAGTGTTTGCGTTGTTGTTGCTGAGAGGAATGTGTTGTTTGTGTTGTGTGTGTTGATGTGTGATTGATGATAGTTGATTGATTGTGGGATTGATGTTTGAATGTGCGTGTGAGTTTGTGCTGTTGTGTTGTTTTGATCGTGAAGGTGGAATGTTGAATTTGCTGTGGTTAGGTGACTTGTTGAATTGAAATGAAATGTGAAATGATGGGATGATGAAAATTGATGTGAATTGTGTGGTGGTGTTGTGTTGATGTTTGTTTTTTGGTATGATGAATTTGTGTTGATGAATGTGATGTTGAATTGATGATGATGTTGATAGTTGTTGAATTGAATGTGAATTTGTGTTGTTGAACTGTGATAGATGTTGTGTGGAGGAATGTGTTTTGTTTGAACGTGAGTCTGATTTGATGATTGTATTGTGTGTGAATGTGTGGGAATTGTGTCGTGGATTTTGGTGTGGTGTGATGTGATGTGAATTTGAAATGGAATTGATGTTGGTCGAACTGAATAGTTTGATGAATCGTGATGTGTTGTGATGTGTGGAATTTTGACTGATTGATGGGTATGATGATTGATGTGGAATTTGTGAATTGTGTTGTTGAATGGTGGGTGATATGAGAATGTGAGTGTGTGTTTTTGTGTAGCTGGTGATGATTTGTGTGAATGGATGTGTGATTTTGTGTTGTTTGATGTTGTATAGAAATGAATCGACTGTTTGGGTGATTCTGAAATGTGTTTGATTGAGGATTTGTTGAGAATGAACTGATGTGTTGTTGGTGATGATGAATGTTGATTGTCGTGTGTGTTGTTTTTGAATGTGTGATTGGGAAATGAAGAGGTTGGGTGTGTGTTGTAGAAGTTGATGAATGTGAATGTGTGAATGAAGTTGTGTGAATTGATTGAATGTGGAAAATTGATTTTTAGTTGAATGTTGGAAAGTGTGGTGTGAGTTTAGATGTGATTTGGTGAATTGTGTGATTTGTTGTGTTTTTTGATTTGTGTGAATGAGATGTGGGAAATGACTGATGATGTTGATGAATGGATGTTGTTGTGTGTGATGTGTTGATTTGTGGGAGTCTTTGGTTGTGTGTTTGTGTATGAATTTTGATGTGGTTTTGTTCCCCACCCGCAATGATGTGTTGGTGAAATGATTTTGTGGTTTGATTGTTGGTGATTGCTTGATTTGAATGTGAATGAATATGTTAGATGTATGTGTGTATGATGTTTGTGTTGTTGGTGTTTCGTGAATGTTGTATTGTGTGTGATGTTGAATTGTGTGTTGGTGTGAATGGATGATTTTGAAATGAATCGTGTGTGAATGATGTTCGTGTGATATTATTTTCGTGTGTGTTTGGATGAGAATGAATGTGATGGTTTTTGTGATGTTGTTGTGAAGATGAATGTTGAATGTGTGTGTTGGTTTGATCTGAATTGTTATGTTGTGGATGAATTTTTTTTTGTTGGAAATTGGTGATGTCTTTGTGGTTTTGTGGTGATTGATTGGTGTGATATTGTGAATGTGATGTGTGAATTGAAATTTGATTGAATGTTGTGTGTTGTATGTGAATGTGATAGTTGATGATGTGAATCTATTGTGAATGAAGTGTGAAATTGTTTGTGATGATTTGTGTTGTGATGTTGTGTTGAGAATTTTGTTGATTGATGTATGATGAATTGTATTTGTGAATGGTGGTGTGTGTGTCTTGAGTGTTGAATGATGATGGTGATGATGAATGTTTATGTGAACTGGGTTGGGTGAAGGTTTGAGTGTTGTGGAATGGATTGATTGGTTGATTATGTTTGTGATGCTGAATTTGATGTGAATGAATTTTGATTGATTGAAATGCTGGATGATGTTTAGAATGATGATGATTGAAATGAATGAATGTGACGAAATGTGTGTGTTTTGTGTGAATGTTGATGTTTGTGGGGTGAATGTTTTGTGAAATTGTGAATGTGTAAGGTTTGAACTGAATGTGTTGTTGAATTGTTGTTTTGTGATTTGTGTGAATTTGATGATTTGAATGATATTGGGTGTTGTGGTGTGATTGGATTGTGTGAATTTGTTGATGCATGGTTTGGAATGGTTATGATGATGTGTGATGTGTGTTTAGAAATGTGGTTTGTGAAATTGTGAATGTTATGTGGATGATGAGAATGTATTGATGATGATTTGCGGTCTTGATGAATGTGGATGAATGTTCGTGGCCTGAATTGTGAAATGTTGTGTTGAATGTGGTGGGTATGTGCTATTGAATGTTTTTGTGATGTGATTGGTGTTTGTTGCTGTGTGGAATTGAATGTGGATGTGTTGAATTTGTGAATGGAATTGGTTATTGTGTGGTGTGTGTTGTGTGTGCTATATGATAGTTGAAGTTAGTGTGGATGAATTTGATGATGAATAGTGTTAGGTGGCTTGAATTGAATGTGATATAGTTCTTGGTTTAGTGGAATTTTGAATTGTGTGAATGTTTGTTAGATTTGAATTGTGTGGGATCTTTGATGATGTTTGGTTTTGTGTTTTTGGATGTGTTGAATGTTCGTGGTGGAATGAATGAATTGTGATGAATTGAATGTGAATGTTTGTTGTGTGTATGATGAATGATGATGTTGGTTGTGTGTTGTTTTGGTTGTTGTGGTATGGGAATTGATGTGAATGAATTGTTGATGTGTGGGTGATGATTGTGTGTTTTGCGTGTGATGATGATGATGTGATTTGATGTGTTTGTTGTGTTGTGTTTGGTTTTTGTTGGAATGTTGAATGTTATGAATTGTGATTTTTGATTGTGAATTGATGATCTGTGTGTGTGATGTGTTTGTAGATGGATGTCTTGAATGATTGAAATGAATTCGAATGCATGTGTGATGGTTGTGTTTGTGTCGTGATTGGATTTGTGGAATGGGTGTGTGTGCTGTTGTGTGAATATGTGTGATGATTTGAAATGATGTGTGATTTTGAAGTGGATTTTATGTGTGGAATTTGATGATGATGTGAACTGATTTATGATGTGTGAATTGTTGTGGTTGTTGTTGTGATATATGTGTTGTTTGTTAGTGAATTTGTTGAATGTTGTGTGTTTCGTGGATTTGAAATTGTGTTGTTTGTTGATTTGAATGTGATTAGATTTGAAACTTGATTGATTGTGAATGATGTGATGGTGAAATGTGATTAGACATTGATGTGTTGTATGTCTGTTTCTGATGTTTTTTTTTTGAATACTGTGATGTTGGTGGCTGTGTGTGTATGATTGTGGGTTAGATTGTTGTGATTTGTTAGAATTTATTGATGGTGTAAATTGTTTTTGATGATTTTGTAGTCGGTGTGTATGAATTGGGAAAGTGATGAATGAAAAATGATGATTGAATGATGAATGGATGTTGTGAATGGTGTTTGTTTGTGATGTTTGATGTGTGTGAATGTGATGGTATGTGATTTGTGTTGTTGAAATGAGATGTTGTTGAAAGTGATGTTTGATTGTGTTGGGTGTGTTTGTTTGTTTGATTGTGTGAATGTTGATGATGATGAACAATGTTTGTGCTTGTTTGTGATGAATGTTGTTGCTGATTGGTGTGTGGAAAATGTTGATTGTTGTGTGTTGTGTGTGATGTCGTAGATGTGAATGAATTTGTGATGAAATGATGGTGAGTGTGAATGTTGTTGTTGGTTGTTTGTGTCGGTGGTGATGGAGTTATTCATTGTGTGATTTCTTAAATGTTTGATGTGATTGCGTTGTTGGTTCTGTGGGTTCATTTGCAATGTTGTGTGGTGTGTTGTGTGATGGGTATGTGAATGTGTGATAGTTGTTGTTGAGTGGGTAGAATCTGTGTGTGTTTGAATTGTAATGTGTGAATTTGGAAATGAATTGTGTGTTTGTGAATCGAATTGGTTGTGTGACTGTTGATGATTTGTGTGTTGAAAATGATGCTTGTGTGTTTGTGTGAATTGAATTTGGTGTTGAATTGAATGTTTGTGCTGAAATGATTGAAACTGATTGTGAAACATTTTGAATGTGTGGTGTTTGTCCGTTGGTGAATTTGATATGATTAGTGATGTTGATCTGTGTGATGTTGTGTGAGTTGATGTCGTTTGAATGTGTTTTATGTGAACTGTTGATGTGTGATCGATTTGTGGGTGTTTGAAGTTTGTGATTGAATTGATGTGTTGTGAATGTTTTGAAGGTGAATTTATGTTGTGAGGTTTGGTTGATGAATTTCTGATTGTTATGATGGTGATGTTATTGAATTTGATCGTGATTGAAAATGAGTGTGTGATGAGTTTTGTGGAAAGTGAATACGAATGTGATGTTGAATTTTGGTGTGATGTGTTGTGTGAATGATATGTAGTTGTGTGTGAATGATTGTTGTGTGTGCTTTGAATTGCTGAATGTTTTGTGATGTGTGATTGTGATTTTGTTGGTGATGAATTGTTGTGTGTTGTTGATAATGTTTGATGGGAACGGAATTGATAATTGGATGTGTTGAAGAATCTGTGAAATGTGAAGTGTGATGTGAATGATGAAATCGATTTTTTGAAATGTTTGATGAATATGTTGTGATGTTGTTGTTGAAATTGGGAGTAATGAGATGTGTGATTGGTGAATGGAGTTGTGATGACGATTTGAATGTGATAGATGCTTTCTCTGGAAAGAAATCCGATGATGGTTGTGAATTTTTCGTCGAATTGTCGATTTTTTGAACATAGTGTGAGATGTTTAGTCGATTGAATGTTGGTGTGAATTAGATGATGATGATGTCGCATTGTGTTTGATGTCTGCATTTGTGTTTTGATAATTGTTGGATTTTGAATGTGTTCGATAGTGTTGTGTTATGTTGTTGAATTGTGTTGAAAGGGTTCGTTGGAATATTTGATTGATGGAATGGTGCATTTGTGTTGCTGGTGAATTAGTTGGACTGTTGGAAATCTTGATCTGTTGATTGAATGTATGTGGATTGTTGGGTGATGATTGATATTGTGGGACTTGGAAATTGTGTGGTGGTTGGATGTGGGTGATAGACTGTGAATGTTTGATGTGTGAATGTTGATGATGTGGAATGTGTTTTGTTTTTTTGACTGTGTTAGACTGACTTTTGGGATTGTGTGATGTGATGTGTGGTGAATTGGGAATTTGTTTTCGTAGTTGATTGAATGATTGTGATGAAGATTTGTGTAGGTGATGTGAATGTATGTGTTTTGATTTTCGTTGATTTTGGAATGTGTGATGAATGTTTTGAATTTTGTGTGTTGGGTGATTTGTCTTGATGTGATGATGTGTGAAATCTTGAAATGATGATGTGAGTTGTGTGTGGTGTTGTATGAATGAATAGTTGATGATGTGTGTGTGTTGAATTGACTTTGTTGGAATGTTGGTGAGTGAATTTTGAATGTGAATGATGCGCCATTGTGGGAATTTGCTATTGATGTTGTTGTAGTGTTGTGACTGAAGATGTTGTGTTGTGATGTTGATGGAGTTAGTGAATGATTAGTGTGTTGATGTGTGTTTGATTGTATGAATGAAATTGTTGTGATCTTTTTGAATTTTTGATGTTGATAGGTGGTTGGATTGTGTGAAAGTGTGATTTTTGGGGAATGAGATCTGATGTCTTGTGTGAATTTGTGTGTGTTGTGTTGTGTGAATAGATGATGAATGATGGGTGATTGTGTGCTTTGAAGTGTGTGTTTGTAGGTTTTTTGTGTTGTTGAAATCTTTGTGAGTGTGATGTGGTTTGTTGCATTGTGTGATGTTGAGTGTTTGTTGTGTTGAATGAATTGAACTGTGATATGTGACTTGTGATGTAGTTGTGTGTTAGTATGAGGTGGTGAATGTGATTAGATTTGTGTGTGATTTGTTGAAAGATTGTTGTGTGTGATTGATGTGATTGATGTTGTTGAATGAGACCTGATTGTTTTGCTGAATTTGATTGATGATGGATGTGTGATTGTCGAATTTTGATGTTGGTATGTTGACATTTGTGATGTTTGAATTGTTTGTTGTGAATGTTGTGAGATGTGATGTGAAATTTGAATTGTGCTGGATGATATTGGTTTTAGAATGATGTGAATTTGTTGGGAAATGAATTTGTGAAGTGTTGATCTGGTGTGAATGTGTTGATGTGTGTTGTGTAATTGTGTTGATGTGTCGTTTGAAGGTTGTTGATTCGGATTTTGATCGTGTGGAATGAAATTTTGAATGAAATTTTTTGTGTGTGCTTTTTTGTGTGGATGTTTGTTGTGTTATTGATGATTTTTGAAGGTGAGTGATGTGTGATAGGTTGGGATGTGATTTTGTGTGCGTTGGGTGTTGGAATTGTGATGGGTTGAATGTGTAGACTTTGTTGTGTTCGCGACGACGAAAATTGATGGTTTTGATTGGTTGTGTGGAATTGAATTGTGTTTGTTTTGTGTATGTGTGTTGAATGAATGTGTTGATGATAGATTGTGTTGTGTGTGATGAATGAATGTGATGTGAATTTGTGTTGTGTTTGAATGATTGAATGGTGTGTATGATTTGATGAATGATGTTGTATTTTGAATGATGATGTTGTGAATTTTCTGTTGTTGATTGTGAAGGTTTGTGTTTAGTGAATTGTGTGAAATGAATGATGATTGAATTGTGTGAAGTTTGTTATTTTATGTGAATCGTGATGTTTTGTTCGAAATGTGTGTGTTGTTGTGTTTGAAGTGTGTGGTTGTTAGTGGTGGAATGAATTGTGATGTTGAATGGTGATGATGTTGTTGTGTGTGATTGTTTGAATGATTTTGGTAGTGTTGATGATTGTGTGATGGTGGATTTTGTTGAAAGTGGAATGTCGTTGTGATGATGAATTGTTGTCGATTGTGTTTGTGATGTGATTATTTGTTTGATTTGAATTGTTTGGTGTTGATTTGTTTGAATGTTGTGTGAATGTGATGATTGTGATTGGTGTTTGAATGTAGAATTGTGAGAAGAATTTTTGTGAATTGAAATGAATTGATGATATTGATGAATCGAATGAATGTGAATGGTGATTGTTGGTGTGGGGTGATGAGGGTCTGACTGGGATGTTGAAATTGTTGAATGGATTGAATGTGTGGTGGTGTGAATTTTTGATGGAATGAAATTTTGGATTGTGTTGTTGATTGATTGATTGCTGAATGTGTGTTGATGGATGTGTGATGAAAATTGAATTGATTGATGAATGGTGTGTTGTTTGTGATGTTTGATGAGAAATGATTTTAGCATGTGAATTGGAAAGATGAAATGAATGGTGTGATGAATGTTGAATGTGGAATGATGTTAGGTTTTTGATGAATTGTGATTTGTGTTGTGTGAGATGTGATTGAGTGTGTTTTGATGGTGGTTTGATGAATTGGATGTGAAAGAATTGTGTTGGTTGGGTGTTTGTGGTGTGAATGTTGATTTGAATGTGTGTGAATGTTTGTGATCTGATTTGTGTTGACATGGATGAATTGAAGTGGTTGAATTTTGAATGTTGTGTTTGAATAGTTGTTGGAAATGTTTTGTTGATGGATGATGAATGTGTGTGTTGTTTTTGTTCTGTTGTGTGATGGTGTTGATGATTTGTGAATGATTGCGTGTGTGTTTGTGTGTGTTTGGATGTGATTGTAGTGTGAATATTGGTGATGTTGTTTTGGTGTGAGTTGTGTGATGCTTGAATTTTTTTTGATTTTGAATGATGTTGTCTGGTGTTTGATTTTTGGGTGATGATGATTGATTGTTGTTTGAAATGTTTGTTTTGTGTGTGTGATCGAAAGGGGTGTGAATGTGAATGTTGTGGTGTGTTGTTGATGTGTGTGTGAGAATGATGTTGTGTTTGAATGAATGTTGTGTAAGTTGTGTGTTGATGATTGATGAATGAATGGTGAATTTAATGAAAGAATTTGAATGATGTGAGAATTGAGATGATGATGTTTTGAATTTGGCGTGATTGTTGTGAATGTTTTGTTTGATTTGGTATGTGAATGTGTGTGGAATTGTTTCTGTTGTGTTTTTGATGTTTTGAAATGTGTGTTGTTGATGTTGAGATGGGTGATGGTGTGTTGTTTTTTGCTGTTTTGTCTGATTTGTGATTGGTGTTGTGATGTGTGAATGGAATTGAAGAATTGTGTGGTGGGTTTTGTGAATGTGTGTGGCATGAATTGTGTCGAATTTTTTGATTTGTGATGTGTTTGTGTGGGATTGGGTTGATTGTGGTGCTTGTGTGGGGTGATGTTGAAAAGTTGTGTTGTGTTGAATTGATTGTGCTGAATAGATGTTTGTGAAATGTGTGATTAGATGTTGGGAACTGTGATGGAGATGATTGTGTGATTGTAGTGAGTGTGTTGATGGATGTATGTTTGGTCTTGAATGTGAGTGCATGTATTGGGAGTGGAATTGGTGTGTCGAATGTTTGAAATATGTGCTGTGGATTGTGTTGAATGTGTAGTGATTGTTTTGTTGAATTGGATGCTTTGTTGTGTTGTGATGAATTGTGTAGTGGGTGTGTCTGAATGGTGTGTGATGATTGAATATGTGATGTTTGTGTTTTTTTTATGACTGTGATGTGATGTGTGTTGAATTTGAATGGAATGTATGGTGTTGGTGAATTGATGAATTGATTGACATGTCTTTGGAAATGATTGATGTTGATTGTTTTGTGTGAATGAATGTGTGGTGATGTTTGGTTGAATGTTGTTTGTTTGAGATCGACTGATTTTGTAGAATGAGAGTGTGGGTGAAAATTGAAGTTGATTTGAATTTCGATGAATGTTGTGTTTGATGATTTGAATGGTTTGAAATGAATGTGGTGTTGTTTTGGTGATGTGTGTGATGATGGTTTTGTGTTTTGTGTTTGTTTGTGTGTGAATTTGGAATTTGGATTGTGTTGTTGTTTTTGTGTTGTGGTGATGAATGTTGATGTGATGAATGAATTAGATGAATTGTTGATGTTGTTGTTGTTGTGGTTTGGGTTGGTGTTGTGATGGATGTGTTTTGAATTTGTGAGATGAATTTGTTGATTGATTGTGAATTTCTATAGAATGTTGAATTGAGAATGTGTGTCTTGGTTGGGTTATTTGAGTGAGTGTTTTGGATGTGTTGTTGGGTGTGTCGAATGATTTGGAATGGTTGTTAGGTGAATTGATGGTGATTGTGTGTGTGTGTGGATGTGTGTCGTTGTGTGATGTTGAATTGAATTGTGTGATGTAGATTTTTTGTGGTGTTTGTTTGGTGAGAATGTGGTTTTGAATGTTGGGAATTGTGAAGGTTGAATTAGATGTATAGTGAATGGGAATTGATGTGGATTTGATTGATTGTGCAATTGAATTGGAATTGTGATGTTGGATGAATGATTTGTTTGTTTGATTGTTGTGTGTGATGTGAATGTTGAATGATATGTTTGTTTTTGATGAATGAAAGAATGTTGATAGATGTGAGTTGTGGAATGGTGAATTGAATTTGGATCAGATTTAGATTGATGGTGTGTGATGTGTTGTTGTGGTGTGTTGGATTTGAATTTGTGATGTTGTGTGGGTGATGATTGTGGGGAATGTGTGTTGTGTTTTGTTGATTGTTTTAGAGATGAATGTGTTGATTGTTTTGTTTGAGAATTTGATTGGATGTTTGGTTGTCGATGGAATGTGTGTTGGTGCATGAATTTGATTGATGTTTGAATTTGAATGTTGTTGGTTGTGTTTTTGAATTGAAATGTGTTTTTGAATGATGAATTGTGTCGATGTTGTGATTGTGTGAGTGTGTTTGTGGTTTTGAATTTTCGAATGTTGTGATTGGTGATTTGGAATTGGTGTTGTGTGTGATGATGATGGGTGGTTGTGTGTGTGATGATGATGTGAATGTGTTAGAATGTGAATTGAATTTGTTGTGTGAATTGGTTGTTTTGTTGTTGGAATTTGATTGTAATGATCGACTCGGTTTGTGTTTTGAATGTGTTGTGTGATTGTGTGTGATTGAATGTTGAGAATTTGTGAATGTTTTGTCGTTGAGTGTTTGAATGTTGTTGTGATTGAATGGTGTGGAATGGATTGTTGATTTGAATGTTTGCTGTTTTGAATTGATGATGAGTTGATTTGAAAATTGTTTGTGTGTGAATTTGGAAGTTTGTTGAATGTGTGTGTTTTGTGTTGTGGATTCTTTGAATGTTTAGTTGAATCGTGTGTCGAATGAATGATGTTGGAACAGTTGTGGTGTTGTGAATTGTTTTTGTGTGGTGTGGTCGGAATGATTAGTGTTGTGTTATAGTGAATGAATTGATTTGAATTGAAATAATTTGTTGATGATTTTTTTTGTGGTGTGTGTTTTTGATGTGATTGATTGATTGGAATGATGAGAATGATTTTGTTGATGTGGTTGATGTGATTTTTGTGTGTTGTGAATGGAGATGGAGTGAATTGAATGTGGAAGATGTTTTGATGTGATGAATGTGGAAT
Source organism: Neotoxoptera formosana (assembly GCA_022818045.1). NCBI lineage: Eukaryota > Metazoa > Arthropoda > Insecta > Hemiptera > Aphididae > Neotoxoptera > Neotoxoptera formosana. Next base: position 878 of record JAIWJD010000171.1, on the reverse strand, counting down.
GATTTTGTGTGTTTGTGTGTGATTTGTCGAATTTGGAATGTTTTGAATGGAATGAAATGATTTGAGTGTGTGATTTGTTTGAAGTGATGGATTTCTGTCGATGTGAGATTGATTTGATGATGTGTGTGTTGGGTGTTGATAGTGTGTTTGTGATTTTGGTGATGAAATTGGTGAATTTGTGTGTTTGAGGAATTGAATGATTTGAGTTTGTGAATGTGTGGAATGTGGAATTGTGTGATTGATTGAATGTGAATGTGTGTGGTGATTTGTTTTGAATTTTGAATGTTTGTGTGTGGTGTGAGAATGATTGGATGTGTTGGTGAATGTGTGATGTTCTGTTTGGATGAATGATGATGTCGTGATAGTTGTGTGTAGATGTGTGGTTGATTGAAATTGAAATTTGTTTTTTTTTATGAATTTGTTGTTGTATGATTTGTTGAATGCTGAATGATTGGTTTTGATGTGATTGAATTTGATTGTTGATTGATTGTAGCTTGTTGTGAATGTGAATGGTTGTGAATGTGTTTTGAATTGTGTGTGTTTGATGGTGAATTTGTTTGTGTGATGTGTGCTAGTTGTGTGATTCGTGTGTGATTGCTTTTGTGAAATGGGTTGTGATGTGGATTGAATGTGTGTTGTGAGATTGAATGTGATTGTGTGTGGGGTTTGGAGAATTGTGTGTGATCGAATGTTGATGTTGAAATGTTGATGGATGATGGTGTTTTGTGTGTGTGTGTGAGTGATTGTGAATGATCTTGTGAAATGTTTTATGTGATGTGATTGAAATTTGGGTAGTTGATGAATGATGGGTTGAATAGAATTGTGTTTGTGAAATGGGGGGTTGTCTGTTGGTTTGTTGTGAATGTGAATGGGTGATA
>JAIWJD010000170.1:0-19740 GCA_022818045.1 Neotoxoptera formosana | reverse complement strand
GGGGGGGAGAAAAGGGTGGGGGGGGGGAAAGGGGGGGGGGGGGGTGGGGAAGGGGGGGGAGTTGAGAGGGAAAAGGGGGGAGGGGGGGGGAGGGGGAGGGGGGGGGGGGGGGGGGGGGGGGAGGGTAGGTGGGGGAAAGAGGAGGAGTAGGGGGGGAAGGAGGAGAGGGGGGTAGGAGAGAGAGGAGAGGTGGAAAAAGAGTGAAGAAGGGAGAGGAGAGAGGAGAGAGAGGAAGGGTAGAGAGGAGAGGGATGGGGAGGGAGAGGGGGGAGGAGAGAAGGAGGAGAGGAGTGAGGGGAAAGGTAGGAGAGAAGAGAGAGGAGCGAGAGGATGGAAGAGGGGAGAGCGAGAGAGGGAAGGGAGAAGTAGGGGAGGTAGGAGAAGAGAAGAGGAGACGAGAGAGGAGAGGAGATGTGGGTAAGGAGGGAGAGGGGGAGAGGAGAGAGAGGAGAAGAGGGAGGGAGGAGCAGAGTGGAGCAGGGTGGTGAGGAGAAGATGGGGAGGGGAGGTGGTCGAAAGGGGAGGGGGGAGGGAGAGGAGGGGGAAAGAGGGAAGAGAGCGAAGGAGGGTAGGAAGGGAGAGGGAGAGGGAGAGTGAGTGAGGAGGAGAGAAGGGGGAGAGGAGAAGGGAGGGAGGCGAGAGGAGGAGGAGAGGAGTAGGAGGAGGGAGGAGGCGAGGAGAAAGGAGAAGGGGAGAGAAGGTAGGAGAGGAGGGAGGGGGAGAGGAGGCGGAGTAAGGAGAAGGGAGTAAGGGTGGGAGAGGAGGAGAGGAGGGGAGAGGAGAGGAGAGGAGAGGGGAGTCTAGGGAGGGGAGGAGAGGGGAGAAGGCGGGGGAGGGGAGGAGGAGAGAGTAGAGGAGGGATGATGAGGGAGAGGAGAGGAGGAGAGAAGATAGGAGAGAGAGAGAGGGAGAGTAGGAGAGAGGGGAAGGAGAGAGTTAGAGAGAGAGAGAGAGGGGAGAGAGAAGTAGAAGATAGGCGGAGGAGTAGAGAGGAAGAGGAGAGAAGGAGGCGGGAGAGAGGGGAGAGGGGGGTGAGCAGTGAGGGAGAGAGGATGCGAGAGAGGAGCAAGTGAGGGAGGGGAGTGAGGAAGGAAGAGGAGAAGGGAGGGAGAGAGAGTTGGAGAGAAGAGGAGGAGAGAGGACGTAGGGAAAGGAGAGTAGTAAAAGACTAGGGAGAGAGGAGGGGGAGGGAGAGAGCAGAGAGAGAAGAGGAGGATGAGGAGAGAGAGAGCAGAGAGAGAGTTGAGATGGGACGGGAGGAGGGAGGGGCGGAGGGGCGGGCGGGGGGGGAGAGGCTGCGGGGAGCGAGGGGGGGGGGGGGGGGCACGGGGGAGGGTGGGGGGCGGGGGGGGGGGGGGGGGGGAGGAGGGGGGGGAGGGGCGGGGGGGGTGGGGTGGGGGGGGAAGATCGGGTGGACGGCCGCGAGGAATGAGAGGGAGGTAGGGGGGGGGGGCCGGGGGCGGGGGGGGACAGAGAGAGCTAGGGGGGGGGAGGGGGGGGGAGGGGGGGGGGAGAGAGGAGGGTGGGGGGAGCGGGCGGGGAGGGGAGGTGGGAGGGGAGGCCAGGGTGAGGTGGGGGGGGGGGTGGGGCGAAGGGGGGGGGGGGAGGGCAGGTGGGGGGGGAGGGGGGGGAAGGGGAGTTGGGGAGGGGGGTGAAGGGGGGGGGGGGGGGGGGGGGCGGGGAGGGGGGAGGGGGGGGGGGGGGGGGCGGGGGGGGGAGCGGGGGGGGGGGGGGGGTGGGGCAGGGGGGGGGGGGAGCGGCAGGGGGGCGGGGGGCGTGATGTGCGGTGGGGGGGCGGGGCTGGGGGGGGTGGAGGGGCGGTTGGGGGGGGGAGGGAGGGGGGGGGTGGGGGGGGCGAGGGGCGGTGGGGGGGGGGGAGGGGGGGAGGGAGGATGGGGGGAGGGAGGGGAGGGGAAGGGGGGGGGCGGGGTCGGGGGATTGGGCGGGGATGAGGGGAAGGGGGACAGGGAGCGGGGAAGGGAGGAGCGGGGAGACAAAGAGCGGAGGAGGGGGAAGCACAGGCGGGGGAGAAGAGGGAGAGGAGGGAGGACGGAGCAAGGGTGTTGGGGGCGACGAGACAGAGGAGGAAGCAGGGAAAGGAGAGCGAGTAGCGGAAAGGAGGTAGAGAAGAGTAAGAGAAGAGAGAGAAAGTAGAAGAAGAGAGAGAGAGCAGAAAAAAAGAGGAGAGGAGAAGACGAAGAATAGCCAGAAAAAAATCGAAAAGACAGGAAGCGGAAGAGCAGAAGAGAAAGAAGAAAAGAGAGAGAGGAGCATAAGAACCGAAGAGAGGAGAGAGTAGAGAAGACGAGACAGAGATAGAGAGAAGAAAACACAAAAGAATAAGATAGTAAGAAGAGAAGCGAGAGAGAGAGAGAAGAGTACGAACGACTATAGAAGAGAGAGACGTAGAGAATAGGCGTATTACAAGTACCAAGAGGAAGGGGACGAGGAAGAGAGGAGCGGCAGAGGAGAGAAGGGAGGACGGTGGGGGGAGGAGTGGGGTGGGAGAGAGAGGGGCAGGCCGAGAGGCGAACGAGAAGGAGGGAGGCGGGCAGTGGGGCAACAGAGAGAGGAGGGGAGGGAGAGAGAGCGAGAGGAGACGAGTTGGAGGAGAAGGCGAGGGAGGTGGAGGGAGGGAGGGAGGGGTGGAGGAGAGAGAAAGAGGGGAGGGGGGGGGAGAGGAGGGGAGAGCAGGTGAAAGGGAGGAGGGGGAAGCCGGGGAGAGGTAGACGGGAAGGGAGGAGAGGGAGGGGAGAGATGGAGAGAAGTAGGAGGCGAGCGAGAAGAGGAAAGGAGGAGGACGGGGGGAAGGAGGGGGAGAGGGTGGTAGAAGGGGGAGAAGGAGGGACCAGGAAGAGGGGAAGGGGAGAGCGGGGTGGTGGAGGGGATGGAGGTTGAGGAGAGAGGCAGGGGAAGGGAGGGAGGGAGGAGGAGGCACGGGCGGAGGCGCGGAGTAGGGGCAGAACGGCTGGAGAGTGAAGGAGGGAGGGGGAAGGCAGGGAGACAGGAGGAAACACGGAGAGGGGGGGGTAGAGGGAGCGGGTGGAGTGCGGGACGAGCGGAGGATGAGAAGCGTGAGGGAGAGGGGAAGGCAGTGCAAGGGGTAGGGAAGAGGGAGAGGGGGAGCGAGGGCGAGGGCAGGGGGAAGGGCGGGAGAGAACGGAGGGAGGGGTGAAAGCGAGGGGAGCGGGGAGCGAGAGAGAGAAGCAAATCAGAGAAGCACAGTAAAAAAGAGAGAGAGAGTAGAGAAAGGAGGAGAGAGAGAGTCCACCAGGAGAGGGAGAAGACGAGGAGAGGATCGAGGGGAAGGAGAGTACGATCTCGCAGGGACAGCGAGAGGATGGAGAGAGGGTGGGAGCGGAGAGGAGGCCGAGAGGAGGGAGGAGAGGGAAGGGAGGGAACACTTTTCGGAGGAGAGGAGAGGGGGAGAAGAAGATGAGGACAGACGGGAAGCGCACAGACGATGCATGAGACGGCTGAGTGGTGAAGGAGAGAGAGAGGCGATACCGAGCGCAGGGAAGAAGAGAGGCGGGCTGCAGATAGAGGAGTGTAGAAGCATGGGAGGAGCGAGACGCAGAGGAGAGGGCGCGAGTAGGAGGGGAGGATGTGAGAAAGAAGGCGAGGAGAGAAGGGGCAGGACGAGGATAACCGGCGGGATGATAGAGGAAGGGAGAGGAGACTAGGTAGAATAGAGATGCGAGAGAGAGCCGGGGGCGGCGCAGAGAATGAGCACACAGGAGGAGTAGCGCAGGAGCAAGCAATCCGGGGCCAGGGCCTCGCGAAGAGGGGGAGGAGGGAGAGGGCGGGAGCAGACCCGGGGGAAGGAGAGAGCCTATGGATGGACGGGGGAGAAGGGACGGGAGAGAGGGGGGCGAGCGATGACGGCGCCGAGACGTAGGAGAGAACGGGCGACTGGGGCGAGGGAGAGGACGGGGGAGCGAGAGAGAGAGAGAGAAAGTAGAAGGGGAGGGGTAGGGGCGAGAAGCGAGGAAACACAACCCCCCCCCACCCAATCAACCAAGGAGGGAGGGAGTAGGGATGTAGAGACAGCTTGGAGGGATGGGGCAAGTGGGAGCGGAGGGGGGATGTGATCGGAGGAAGCGAGGGAGGAAGCCTCGAGAGAGGAGGGAGAGGAGTGGCGAGAGATGGATAAAGGGGGGGAGGGAGATGGGGGACCCCAGGGAGGAGAGGAGCTGAGACGGACGGACGCGAGTGTAGGAGAAAGATCGAGGTGGGAGGATGGATAGAAGACGTAGAGAAGGCGGAGAGAGGGAGGGAGGCTGTGGAGCTAGCACGTGAGGAGAGAGGAAGGGGGGAGACAAGGAGAGCGAGAGGAAGAGAAGAGCGGGCGCGCGCCGGAGAGAGGGCACCGAATCGGACGAGAGGCGGGGGATAGAGAGGCAGAGAGGGGGAGGGGAGGCGGAGGAGGAAGCGATAGAGAGGAGAGGGAAGAGGGGGCGGCGAGGGGAATGGACGAGGGAGACATGGGAGCGAGGCGAGGGAGGCTGAGAGACGAGAGAGTATGGAGGGAAAGGGGGGCGAGGGGTAGCAAGGGATGGGAGGGACGATGGAAGGGGGAGGAGTCGCAGCGGCGCGGGCAGGGGATAGGGCGAGGGTGCCGGAGGGATTGGGGGGAGAGAGAGCTACGAGGGGAGGAGCGGCGAAGGCAGACAGAGCGGGAATCCCTGGGGCGGAGAGGGCACCTGGAGAGGAGCGATGGACGAGATGGGGCGAAGCAGGGAGATGGGAAGAGGAGCGGGCGGCAAGAGGGACGACGACGAGAGGAGGACGAGCGAGGAGAAGAGACACAGACGATGGGAGGAGGGATTGATGAGAAGCTCGGGACTTGAGAGGGAGGCTCGAAAGGCGCGGGAGAAGAGCAGAGGAGGAGGGAGAGGAGAAGCGCAGGGGATGAGAGATGATGGAGGGAGCAGAGAGAGGGACGAGGGATGATGAGGAGAGACCGCAGAGAGCAGGAGAGATGAGAGCTGGAGAGAGGGAGATGAGCCGGCGGGGGAGGAGAGAGATAGCGAGATGAGATGGAAGTAGCTGTAAGAGAGGGAGGCGAGAGAGAGGGATAGATGAAGAGGGAGAGGGAGGGGAGGCGCAGGTGAGGAGTGGCTCCGAGAGATGGAGAGGAGGGAGAAGCAGGGAGAGAGCGCACGAGAGGACGATGACGCGCGAGGCAGGCATGCAGAAGGAGAGGGGAGGATGCAGAGGGAGGCGATGGAAGGGCGATGGCGAGGAGAGGAGGAGGAGAAGGAGCATTGGGGGCGATCGGAGAGAGGGGATGGGCAGGGGAGGGAGAGAGAGAGTGGAGATGGGACAGGAGAGTCAGGCACTGGAGACAGGGTCAGGACGCGGATCGAATGGGGATGGAGGGCGGGACGAGGGGGGGGACGAGAGGCAGAGAGAAGATGAGGGGGAGGGAGAAGGAGACGGATGTTGGAGGAGGAGATAGGAGACGACCGAGGACGAGAGGCGAGATGAATTGCAGAGCAGGAGCCAGGAAGTAGGGAGAGTATGGAGAGAGGGGAGACGAGGGAGGCCGAGAGGAGGAGAGGGAGGGAGAGACGGATAAGGCATGCTGAGACCCGCAAAGCGGGGGGAGGAGGAGATGGGAGGAGGGCGAAGAGAGGGGGAGCAGAGAGGGATGGCCAGGGCAGAGAGAGACGACGGGGTGCGGCGCGAGAGAGGAGGGGGAAAGGGCAGGATGAGAGAGAAAGAGGACTGGAGAGAGGGAGAGGGGAGAGCCGAGGGGAGGAGAAGACGCAGAGTGACGGACGAGGGGGAGAGGGAGCGGAGAGAGGAGAGCGGGAGAGACGTAGTCGGAGAGAGAGGTGGCCGAGGGGAGGGGCAGGAGAGAGCGCGGGATGGGAGGAAGCTCGAGGCAGAGGGTTCAGAGAAAGCGCACGGGACAAGGGCGGAGCGGAGTTAGCGAGATGAGAGTACCGGCGCCAAGAGAAGAGGGGCCGAGAGGAGAGGAGGCGGGAGGAGGACGGGAGAGGGAGGAGTGAGTAGGGGAACTAAGCCCGAAGGGAGGAGAGGGAGCCGCAGAGAGGTAGAGGGGCGGGGGAGATGATGATGAAGAGAGGAGGGAAGGAAGAGGGGGGGGATGAGAGAGAGGCAGGGGAGACGATGAGACTGTCGACAATGGGAGATGAGAGAGTACTGGAGGGAGACAGGAGGTCGGGGGTATAGACATGAGGAGGTGACGATGAGGTAGATGGAAGAGAGAGAGAGATGAGAGGAGCTGGGATGGCGGATGGCTCGGAGAGACTGGAAGAGAAGAAGGAGAGCAGAGAATCTAGTGAGCGGAGGGCGGCAAGAGAGGACGAGATGGAGAGGGATGGAGTGAGGGGAGTCGGAGAGGAGAGACAGAAGCAGGGAGAGCGCTGAGGACGAGAGGCAGATGGGTGAGGATAGCGGCGATCGCAGATAGGAGCGGGATGGGGACGGACGCAGAGACGCGAGGGAGAGCAAGAGGCGGAGGCGCATGAGCGGGGATGCGGGGCGAGACGAGGAGGCGTGAAAGGGGGGAGGGACGAGACAGGCGAAGGACGGAGACGGAGGAGAGAGAAGTGACGGGGGCGGGATGGAGACTACGAGAGGGGGGGAGGGAGGGTGATGAGGGTGGGGAGGAGTGGCGATGAGAGACGAGAGAGCACACGAAGGTGGAGACCGGGAGAGACGGGCGGGGGCTGGATGAGCAGGAGGCGAGGCAGCGACAGGGTGGAGAAGGAGGGCGAGGAGAGAGGAGGGCTGGGAGGGAGAGACGGGAGACGGCGACGGAGTGATGGCCACGGGATCGGGGACGAGGAGGGAGAGAGAGAAGGGGACGAGGAAAGGACAGCGGAAGGAGAACGAGGAAAGGGAGGAGCCGGGGGGTAGAGAGGGGTGAGAGGCGGATCGGAGAGAGGGGAGAGAGGAGAGAGGGGAGAGGGGATGTTGAGAGGAATGCGGGAGGTGGAGAGAGGAGAAAGCAGCGGAGAGGGGGCTGAAGAGAGAGGAGGCAGGGACGAGTGAGCGAAGAGGCGAGAGAGGCGAGGAGGAGAGAGAGGGGGGGGAGGGAGGGGAGACGGAAGCAGGTAACGGCTCATGGATGTGCTGAGAGAGCGAGAGAGTAGGGAGGCAGCAGGCAAGGGAAGAGACGATGGAGAGAGGGAGAGGGGCGGAAGAGGCCGAGCATGAACGGCAGGGAGGGGAGCGAGGGATGGCAGATGAGAAGAGCGGGGACGATGAGCACCGTGAGCGGGGGAGGGGAGACGGAGAGAGGACATGACGGAGCGGGGTAGGGGAGGGAAGGAGCGCGTGAGGGCACCGCACAGGATGAGAGGGGATGGATGAGCATGGAGGCGAGAGAGGGAGGAGAAGGGGGCGGAGGAGCAGAGCGCTAGCAGGAGATGGCAGGAGGGACCGAGATGGAGAGGACGCAGGAGGGAACGACTGCGGCAGGGATGGGCACGAGGGAGAGCGAGCTGACCCGACGAGGGGAGAGAGGAGGAGCGGAGGTGAGCGAATGTGAGGGCAGAGAGAAGCAGAAGGAAGTAGGCATTACGCTCGGAGGGAGCCGACAGACGGAGAGGAGGCAGGGGCGCGCGCAGACAAGGCACGGGGGGCATGGACAGGGAACGAGGAGAGCGATGAAGGAGAGGGAGAGGACGCGAGGAGGCGAGGGGGGTAGAAGGGGACGATGGGGACGGAGGGTCGGGGAGACGGGAAGAGGGAGAGCGGGCGCGGAGGGGAGAGAGAGAGGAGACGCTCGGCGAGAGCGGAGGAAGAGGGCACGCAGAGGGAGGGAGGCAGGAGGCGAAGACGGGGGAGGAGGTGCCCAGGGAGGAGAGAGGGTGGAGGGAGGTGATTAGGGGATGGAGAGCATAGGGAGGGGAATGTTGGAGAGAATGACAGCGCCGCACGAAGCGACAGGGCGGGATAGAGGGAGATGAGGAGAGACGCTCGGGAGGGGGGGCACGCTGGGGCGGGGAGGATATGAAGGTGGGGAGATGAGGAGAGGGCGGCGGGGCGAGAGGGGACGGCGTAGATCAGACCGGAAGAGCATGGAGGGCCAGAGGAGGGAGCAGAGGGGACGGGAAGACGATGAGGCGGAGAAGGAGGCTAGCCGGGCGGGCTGGGAATGACAGCAGGGGCAGGAGAGGCGCGCAAGGTCCCTCCTCACCCGGAGGAGAGGGAGAGAGTGAGGACGAGACAGAGCGACTAGAGGGAGAGGATGCGAGGGAGAGGATGGCGATGCGAGAGGGCTCGGAGTCGAGGGACAGAGGAGAGGGGCCACGCGCACGAGAAGAGAGAAGGAGAAGGGAGGGAGAACGAGGAGGCAGGGATGATGAGGATAGGGAGGATGGAGGCACGAAGAGAGGTGGAGGGGAAAAGACGGAGAGGCGGGCGGAGGAGGGAGAGAGGGGGCAGAAGCGCAGGTGGAGAGATGCAGGAGATGCGGACGACGAGAGGGCTGAGGCGGGACGAGCGCGGACGAGAGAGCAGGACGCGAGAGCGGAGAACGGCGGACGGATTGGGGGGAGCGAGAGGGAGATGAGGGCAGGATGGAGAGCGAGGAGGGAGGGGCCGAGCGCAGAGGAGGAGGGCGGGAGGAGTGCTAGCTCGACGAGGGGGAGGAGACTGGCACAGGGGCATGTGAAGCGAGAAGGAGAAGCAGAGAGAGGAAGCGGAGAAGGCAGGGGAAAGACCTGGAGGAACGACTGGGGTGAGGAGGGGAGGCACAGGAGGGGACGATGGGGCTCTGAGGAAGGGAGAGAGAGACGACGGAGCTCAGAGAGGGCAGAGCGCTCGCGAAGAAGGGCATGAGAGCGAGTAGGCATGAGGAGCTGATCGATGGCCGAGAGAAGCGATAGGACGAGCGGAGAGTGAAGCGGACAAGAGGAGGGCAGGAGTCAGAGAGACCGCTAGAGAGAGGGGGCGGGGACTGGGAGACCGAGCAGTGGAGCCGGCGCGGAGAGAGGCGAGAACGAGGGAGGGGAGACGGCGAGACAGGGCGCAAGGAGAGATCCGGTCGGAGAGAGTGGAGAGAGCAGAGGAAGGCCAGGCGGAGCGGGAGCACATGGGAGAGGAGGGGATGGGAGCGACAGGAGAAGAGGGAATGAATGGGGAGAGGGGAAGGATGGATGCGGAGGGGCGGGGGTGGCGGATGTGAAGGTCCGGCAGTGAAGAGGCGCACGCGAGAGAGGAGGGTGCAGCGACGGGCTGGGACGGGAAGGGGAGGGGAGCGAGCGAGAGGAGAGGGAGGGGAAGATGGAGAGAGGCGGAGCAGAGGATGGCGAAGGGGAGCTGGGGATTAGGGAGGAGAGGTCGGGATTAGGAGGAGAGATGAGTAACGGCGAGGAGAGCTAAGAGACTGGGGAAGAGAGGAGGGCGACGAGAGAGAGGGGAGGAGAGGAGCCGGGGGGAGAAGCAGGAGAGAGAGAACTTGGGGAGAGGAAGAAACCCCTCGACGAGGAGAGAGATGCAGAGGATGTAGCGGGCGCGGACTGATGAGAGGGATGGAGGGAAGGAGAGGAGAGAGATGACGGGGATGCGTCATGAGATGTGCGGCAGGCGCGGGGGGAGAGAGAGGGAGAGGAGCACGGGAGCGAGACGGGGAGAGGGGAGGAGAGGGAGGGGCACGAGAGCGTCGGATGAGAGAGAGAGGGAAGGCCGAGATAGAGAGGAGAGGACGACATGGGAGGATGGGAGGGAGAAGAGGAGGGGATGGGATGAAGCGAGGAATGTGAGAGGGGGGGGGAGAGGAGGACGACGAGGACGCGGGAAGCTCGAGAGCGAGGAAGAGAGAGCACCGGGAGGCAACAGCGCGGAGAGAATGAGGGGGGGAGAGACGGGCGCCCGAGATGTGAGAGACGGGGAGACGCGGAGCCGGCCCGGGAGCAGGCAGAGAAGAAGGAGAGGCGAGGGGGGAAGAGGGGGGGGCCGAGCGGACGAGAGGAAGAGATGAGAGGAGTAGGGCAGGAGAGGGAAGAAGAGGCAGGAGAGCGGGGCGAAGGAGAGAGAGAAGGGTCCGAGAGGAAAAGGCGCTGGGTGAGCGGAGAGGAGAGGCAGGAAGAGGGAGGACTGCGAGATGGATGTTGAGTCCGGAAGTCGGCCGAGCGAGAGGGAGGGGGGCTGGATGGAGCCAGGAGCAGAAGAGAGCGGACGGGGAGAGCAAGAGAGAGACCGACGCGGGGGCAGAGCGATGGGGAGAGGAGGGGGAGGGGGCCGCGGAGGGGATGAGCGACCGCGCCCGAAGAGGGCGAATGCGGGATGAGGGTAGAAGGCGGAGATGACGATGGCTGAGACCGGCAGACAGGAGATGAGCCCCGAGGGAGGGAGAGCGCAAGAATGAGGGAGACGGATCGGCAGGGAAGCGGGGAGGAGGATGGGAGAGAGCGAGGACGAGGAGGCGAGGGGAGACAGGCGGAGAGGCGAAGCGGCCGAGTGAGGGACGAGCGGCGAGGAGGGGTAGGAGGAGCTGCGGAGGAGAGGAGAGAGAGAGGAAGAAGGCATGGAGGACGGGGGAGAGGGACGGACATGAGAGAGAGCGGCGCATGGATGAGTAGCATGTGCAGATGAGGAGAAGAGGACGCGAAGCAGGATGAGCATGAGAGAGGAGTGGGAGGGAGAGAGGAGGGGATGGGAGGGGAGCTAGAAATGGAGAGAGGATAAGAGGAGGGAGAGAGGAGGAGAAGATGTAGCAGCGATGTGGAGGAAGGTTCGATGAGAGGCGAGAGAGCTAGGGAAGGGGGAGGAGGAGACGGACGAGATGGAGCGATGTGAGAGCGAGAGCGAGAGGGATGGGGAGAGAGGAGGAAGAGCAACGATGGGGAGAGATGAGGGCAAAGATGATGTGAGAGAGAGCTGAGAGGCGCAGGCGAACGACGAGAGAGGAAAGGGGTAAGAGGAGGAGAGAAGGAGAGAGAAGAGACGGCAGGAGCGGAGAGCGAGAGGCGGAGACGATGGAGGAGGCGAGGACGGACGGGAGAGATGGGGCGGGGATAGGGGGGGGGCGAGAGGGAGACGATAGGCGGGCATGGCGAGGATGAGGAAGAGATTGAAGGGAGACGAGGGAGCGGGACAGAGCAGGCGGGGAGGGGAGGCAGGAGGGGAGAGGAGAGGAGAGCCAGGCACGGGGAGCGAGTGAGGACTGGAGGGAAGAGGGGGAGCTGAGAGAGAGGTAGAAAGAGGCAGCGAGCGGAGGAGACTGGAAGCTCTGGTAGAGGAGACGGATGGAGATGGGAGAGGTCAGTCGAGAGGAAAGCGAGAAGTGAGAGGAGCTGGGAGAGTTTCGCGAGCAGCGAGACCGGACGAATTGAGAGAAGGAGGAGGCAGGGAGAAAGGATCGACGGGCGAGGAGGCGACCGGCGGAGAGGCGAGAGGAGAAGTGAAGGAGGACATGGTGCGGGGGGGGGAGGCACGGGCGGGACGAGGGAAGAGACCCCCCTGATCAGGGTCCGGGCGCGGGGAGGGAGAGGGGCGGGTGATCGAGCGGCGAGAAGGGGAAAGAGAGGAGAGGAGCGCGAAGGCGAGGGGGAGGGGGGGAAGAGAACATGCTAGATGGCGGATTGAGAAGAGCGCGCAGGAGCGAGGGGGGAGGGGGAGGGAGATGGAGAGGCTGAGGGATGAGGGAGAGACCGCGACGGGCACGCAACGCCGAGGCGGGAGGCGGAGACGAGCGAGGGAGAGAGGCAGAGCGAGCGGGGGGGGGAGAGAGGGGGGCGACGGGAGGCGGAGTACCGCGACGATGCCCCCAGAGAGAGGAGGGGAGAGGAACGGAAGAGTGGCGATGGGAGGAGAGTGAGAGAGCGCAGATGGAGAACGAGATGGGGAGGGAGGGGAGAGAGGAGACGACATGGCTCCGATTTGGGGAGAGGGCGGACTGTGGAATGGGAGTAAGAGGGCATGGGCAAAGAGACGACGAGGGGAGAGGGAAGAGGAGATGCCAGAGATCGAGGAGAACAGGGCCGGAGAGGGGCAACGGAGCAGTGAGCGGAAATTGATGGACAGCACGAGAGCTGGGACTGGGCGCCTGGGGAGAGGATGGATGTTGCGGGAAGCAGGGGCGTAGATTGAGGGAGGAGGAAGAGGGAGAAGGGAGGGATGGAGAGTGAGAGACGAGAGAGCGCGATGGGGGAAGGGGCTAGAGGAAGGGGAACCATGAGAGGCGGGAGGGATGAGCAAGCAGTGAGCGGAGCGAGCTGCGTGGATGAGATGGGCAGCGCGCAGGGGCAGGGAGAGCAGGGCGGCAGGCTGGGATGGGGGGCAGGGGTCAGGGAGTGGGGACTGAGAGGAGAGAGGGAGAGGGGAGACGGGGGGAGAACGCGCGAAGCCGGAATGAGGCGAGCAGGGAATCGACAGGGAGAGAAGGCGGATTGAGCGAGGCGGAGGAGAGGAGGGGAGGAGAGAGATCGAGGCAGACGACGCGGATGCAAGGTGGAAGAGGGAGAGGATGGCAAGGATGATGGAGCGGGAGAGGAATGGCGGAGCTGAGGATTACCGGGAGAAGAAGGGGCGGAGAATGGTGGAGGATAGCTAGGGCTGGGAAAAAACAATAGAGGGACGAGAGAGGCGGAGAGGAGCGGACCGGGAGAGAGCGCCGATGTTGGGAGCGATAGTGAGAGCTCAGGGAGCAGCCACGGGCGGATCGCGGGACTGAGGAGAAGGGGAGTAGGAGAGAGGCGAGAATCGCAGCAGTGAACACATGGAGAGGAAAGAATGGTAGTCGGGGGAGAGTAGGGGGAGACTCGAGCGCGGGTAGGCGAGCGGCCGAAGGGGGCGGAGGCAGGCAGGGGGAGGAGGAGGGGATGGACGAGGCAGCGAAGCGAGGCGGACACGCGGAGAGGGGAAGCGAGAGTAGCGGGGACTGTGCGAGGTGGAAGGCCGCAGGGGCGGGGGAGAGGAGAAAAGAGGAGAGTGGGGGCAGTAGCGCCGCTGACGAGGGATGGAAAGGGGGCGAGGGAGAGCGGAGGGGGAGCGCGGCGCGAGCAGTGGGTGGCGCGACAGGCGAGAGACGGAGCATGGCGAGGAGTGGGGCAGAGAGGGGGGGAGGGGAGCTAGAGAGGGGAGAGAGGCGCTGGCGGGGATGGAGGGGGAAGCTGAGATGCGGGCGATGCAGCGGCGGGGCAGGCGCTGGAGGAGAGGAGAAAGTGAAGAGACGCGGAGGCCGGAGGAGGGGCGGACGACGCACCGATGAGGGCCGAGGGGGCGACGCGGAGAAGACTGAGGGGATGTTGCGAGAGGAGAGGAGGAGAGGGAGAGAGAAAGCTGGAGGGGAGAGGGGAGGCGCTGGGGCGAGAGAGCAGAGATGGGGGGGGAGGAGGACGCGAGGGGCGAGATGGGCGGGAGAGGAGACAGAAGTGCCTGAGAAAGCTGGAATGGCGAATATGGGGCGAGGAGAGGCGACGCGACGCCGAGCGAGGGCGAGGAGAGACTGCTACACGGCAAAGGGCGGCACGGAGAGATGGGGAGGAGGGAGGAGAGGCTGCGCGCAGGGAGGGATTAGGGGCCAGGAGGGGGGGAGGGAAGGGAGACGCGCCAGAGAGGTGAAGAGAAGATCGTATGGAGCGCATGACGAGGAAGAATGGGGATGGCGTGCAGAGCGCGGAGAGGAGGGATTGTATGGAGGGGGAGAGGACGGAGGCGCCAGGGAGAGAGGGGCGGGGCGAAGGGCGCGGGCGGGACGGAAGGAGGAAGGGGGGGAACAAGGTCTTGAACGGCCCGAGGGCGGGGAGGGGGAGGAGGGAGGGGGGGCGGGGATGGAGAGAGCGAGGTGAAGCGGCAGGAAGGAGGCGCGGGAGCATCGGAGGCGAATGAGAGAAGGAGATGAGCGGGCGGAGGAGATGGAGTAGACGGCGAGAGAGAGCTTGTGGAGGGAGGGGGGGCAGCGACGCAGGATAGTGAGGGCGACGGGGGAGAGGCGGGATGGAGACGCGGGGGGGGCGCGGGAGAGTAAGATGAGGGGAGGAGAGCGAGCGAGTAGAGAAAGGGAGAGGAGGGGAGAGGAGATGGAGGGGGAGAAGGGGAGAAGCTGATGACGAAGGGGGGAGAAGAAATTCAACTAAATAAACAGGATCCGGAGAAGGAGGAGGGGGGGAGGGAGGGGTGCAAGGAGGAGCGGGGGGGGGGGACGAGAGGGGCAGAGAGGAGGCTGAGGGGGCGACACCGATCGAGGGAGACGATGGAGGGAGAGGGCGCGGGCTGAGAGGAAGCCGCGAGCCGAGGAAGGGGCAAGGGCATGGAGAAGACGGGGGCAGAGGAGGGAACGAGGGGGAGCAGGTGGGGGGCGATAGGAGGCGCAGGAGCCGACAGGAGGGGGGGGATGTAGAGGAGGAGAGAGAGGGGGGAGGAATCGCAGAGGAGGGCGAGAGACAGAGGAGAGTGGGAGAGAGTAGAGAGAGGTACGACAACGGAGAGGACGGAGCGGGTTCGGCAGGGGAGCGGGGGGGAGGAGAGAGGAGTAGTGGGAGATGATGGAAGAGAAAAGAGGGGGGGAGAGATTGGAGGGAGGAGGAGGGGGAGCCGATGGGAGAGAGAGGGAGAGAAGGAGAGAGACGCGCGGGGGCCAGGAGTGAGCGAATGGGGCTAGCTGTGGCGCGCAGGACGGGGGGAGGGAAGAGGAGAAGGGGAGGGCGAGGCGGCGGATGGGGGAGATGGCTGGGAGAAGAAGAGATGAGCGCGGGCTGAAGCGGAGGGAGAGGGGGGGGGGAAGGAGGGGAGGAGAAAACGGAAGAGGGAGAGAGAGGGAGAGGATATAGAGATGGCGGCGGAGGGGGAGCAGGGAGCGAGAGGGAACGAGAGAGTAAGGGGATTGAGTGCCGAGAGGGACGGCCAGCGGAGAGGGGACGAGGAGGACGGGCGGGAGGCAGAATGAGCGCGCTGCGGAGGGGATGGCAGCAGGGGGAGACGCGATGGTGAGGAGCCGGGAGGAGAGAAGAGGGGGTGGAGGAGGAGGAGCGGAGCAGTCGCGAGAGAGGCTGGCGGAGAGAGAGAAGGAGAGGAAGTATGAAGGAGAAGGAGGGGAGCGCGGACGCGATGAGGGGAGCGGAGGGAGACGCAGAGAGAGAACGCAGGGATCGTTAGAGAGAGCGAGCGAAGAGGGGAGGCTGGAGGAGGGAGGAGGGCCGGCAGGATGAGAGCGGGAGGAGAGGAGCGAGGAGCAGGGAGAGGCTCATAGCAGGGGGGAAAGAAGAGGAGGAGAAGGGGAGGAGCGGGAGAGGAGACACGGGGGCGGGGCGTGGGAGAGGGGAGGGAGCGGGGAAGCGGCGCGGAGCCGACGGAGGAGGATGGGATGACGAAGGAGGAGCGGGAGAGGGAGGGATGACCTGAGGGCGGACGGGCCGAAGTTGGAGGGTAGAGTGAAAGAGGCAGGAGGCTGCAAGGGAAGATATGGGGCGGCTAGACAGGTGGGGTGAAGGCGAGAGAGAGAGACGAGGGGCAGAGAGTGAGAGAAGAAGAGAGGGGGCGCGGAAAGGAGATGGAAGGGGGAGGAGATGGTAGTGGTTGAAGCACCCGAGGGGCGCGGAGGGGGAAGGAGAGACGCCTCGTGAGGGAGGACGCGCGAGAGGCAGAGACGGAGCCAGGCAGCGAGAGGCGCGGCTGGGGGAGAGAGATCGCGCGGACCAGGAGAGAGGGAGAAGGCCGACGACAGACGAGGGGGCAGATAGAGGGAGGCGGGGGTGAGCGGGGGGAGAGAGGGAGCAGAGAGAGGAGCGGAACGTGCGAGAGCGGGGGAGGGCGGGGAAGGCGATGGGAGATACAGCAGGAAGGAGAGGGGGGAGAAGAGACGACGGCAAGTGGGGCGTCCCGCAGGAGGAGGGGGGGGGGGCAGGATCTGGAGAGAAGACCGAGGCCGCCCTCGGGCGGTAGAGAGAGGCGAGAGGCGGAGGCAGAGAGTATGAGATTGATGGAGACGTGAGAGCGAGAGGTTAGACCTGCCGAGACGCGGCGGAGGGAGGAGGGAGGGGAGAAGAGGCCGGGGGATGAGAGAGCGGGAGGGGGCGGAGGGGCCCAGAGGAAGAGAGAGAGGAGAGAGGATGAGAGGGGAGAGGAGGGGAGGGGAATATGGAGATGGAGGAATGAGTGGAGGTACGGTGAGCGAGAGAGAGGGGGGAGGTCGGAGGGGAGAGATTGTTGGGACCGAGAGAGGACGAAGGACCCGAGCTGGCGCGCGAGAGAGACGCGGGGGAAGAGAGCGCAGCGTAGGACAGTGGAGGCAGGCATGGAGGAGGCGCAGAGAGAGCGTGGTAGGGAGGACTGTCGCGGAAGGGGGCGGGCGAGAGCGCGAGGGGCAGGATAAGATGGGCCGGATGGATGGAGCGCAGAGGGAGCTGGAAGGGAGACAGGGGGGTCGCGGGCTACGGAAGCTGGGCGAGGAGCACCGCAGGAGGGGGAAGAGAGGGGGGGAGAGAAGGAGAGAAGGGATGGGGAGGACGGAATGGGAGAGGCGGGAGCGCGAGGGTAGGAGGAAGGTGGGAGAGGAGGGCGGTTAGATGCGGGGAGAGAGAGAGGAGTAGCGAGGGGGCGAGAGAGAGCTGCAACAGCCCCCCCCACTCCCTCCCCCACCCCCCCTAACACCCATCATTTACCACCGCGAGACAGAGGCTCGCAGAGAGGAGAGGAGGAGGGCTGCCGCTGGACGGACGGCGGTAGAGAGAAGGGAGGGAGGGGAGGAGGGGGGCGAGGAGGGACGAGAGCTGAGAGAGGCAGATGGAGGGAGGCAGAGCGGAGCGCGATCGCGGTATGAGAGGAGGGAGACGTGGGGGGGGAACGAGATCGGCGGCGAGACGCGGAGGGGGGATAACGGGAGAGATGAGGCGGGGGGCGAGGACGCGGGGGTAGGGGGATGTGAAAAGGAAGGGAGACGATGCGGGCGAGAAGCGAGGGAGGGCAGGGGCGGGAGGATAGGGAGGAGAGGATGAGGAGGAGAGAGCCGGGCAGAAGAGAAATATGGGGGAGAGAAGAGAGGGGGGGGGGGGTCAGATAGGCGATGGGAGAGGCGCGCGGAAGGAGGAGTAGGAGATGGGGGGGGGCGGAGGCTGGGCGAGAGGAGTGGCACGAGGGATTGGAGAGACGCAGAGAGGCGGATGAGTCGCGCGGGCTGACGAAGAGGGGGGACGGAGAGGGACGAGAGGGAGGAACGAGGAGACGGAGGAGATGGCGGAGGGAGGCTGCCGAGGAGAGGCGGGCCGCGGGGGGCGAGAGGGCGAGGGGGAGAGAAAGGGAGAGGGCGATGAGGCATGGCCGCACTGGGGAGGGCGAGAGGAGATGTGGAAAGCGGGATGAGAGAAGAGGACAGGAGAATGGGAGGGGCGGAATGTCGGCGAGAGAGGGCCGACTGGACGGATGGCAGGGAGGGAGCAGGGGAGAGAACGGGTCGAGGGCGGGCGAGTTGGGAGGGGAGAGAGACGAGATGAGAGACGGGAGGAGACGGCAGGAAGGGGGAGGCAGACGAGAGGATCCGCGGAAGAGAAGCTCCAGAAGAAGGCGAAGACGATGCGCGTCGAGGAATGTGGATGGCAGAAGACCGCGGAGCGAGGCGAGATGAGGAGACGCGGGCAAGCATCGGGATGGCGAGAGCGGAGAGATGGAGAGGGGAGGAGGAGAGGAGAGAGGGATCGATGGGAGAGGAGAGAGCGGATGGGGGGAGCGAGAGGAATGGAGGGGGAAGGAGAGATGAGAGGAGCAGACGAGGAGGCAGGAAGGAGAGACCGAGGGGAGCAGGAGGGGGGCGGGGAGAGGGGCGGGAAGACTGGGAGGGAGAGAGAGGGAGAGACGAGCCGAGAAGATGAGGGGAATGAGGCACGAGGAGAGAGGCGGCTGGATATACTGGGGGAGGGGGAGGACGGGGGAAATGGGGGAAGGCAGAAGCGGGAGGAGCGCGCAGATGGCGGAGGAGGTGGAGGCGGGGGGGAGCGGACGACGGAGGGAGGAGATGAGACAGAGGGAAGGAGGGAGGATAAATTCTAAATAACACCCCACGACCCCACCTACACACACACCTCTACCCAAAAATAAACACCCTCCCCCCCCCCCCCACCCGGAGGCGAAGGAGGAGGGCACGAGATGGGGGATGGGGGGGAGAAGGTGAGAGCGAAGAGGCAGTAGGAGGAGGCGGGCAGAGCGACGAAGAGGCGAGCAGGGAAGAGATGACGGAAGAGGAGAGTGCGGTGGCTGGAGAGGTTCTCAGGAGGGCGCGGAAGAGCGGCAGATGGCTATCATGAGAGAGGAGGCGAGAAGTGGAGAGGGAGCGGGTGAGGGAAAGGCAGGGGGGCGTCGGGAGATGTGAGGGCCAGAGGAAGAAGCAGAGAGGAGGGGAAGGTGATGGAGAGCACCGCCCGAGCATGGGATGGAGTCCGGAATGAGGGCGGACACGAAGATGGAGTGGAGAGAGGGGCGGTGAGATATGGAATGAGGAAGGAGGCTGGGAGACTGGGCGAAAGAGTGGGGAGAGGATGGGGAGGAGGAGATCGCAGAACGAGGAGGAGAGAGGGCAGACTGCGCGACGGGAGTAGCACTCGAGGGGGGGAGAGGAAGGCGCGCTGGACGAGGCAGAGGGAGGCGGAGCGGAAGGATGGCACGAGGGCGGGGGAGGGAGGAGTAGAGCTAGGCGGACGAGGTAGCGAGTAGGCGGAAGAGGGGGAGAAAGTCACGAGGGCGACGTAGCGGAGAGGAGGCAGTAGATGATGCAAATGAGAGAAGAGGAGAGGAGAGCGACGCCCCTAGCGCGCAGAGCGAATAGGATGTGGATGGATGAGGCGACGGAGAGCGAGACGAGGGGCGGAGCTGAGGGCACAGAGAGAGGTGGGGGGCCGATGCGGGGGGGCGCGGATGGGAGGGGCAGGGAGTGGAGGAGAGCAAAGGAGGAGCGAGGGCTGAGAGAGATGGCTACGCCGAGAGCAGAGGAGAAGGGCGGGGATCGGATGATGAGCAGGGGCTGAGCGATGAGAGCGAGCCGGAGGGAGGTCAGAGAGGGTGGCGAAGGGCTGGGACGACAGAGAGGGGGAGATGAGCCGGGAGGAATGAGGAGTAGAGAGGAGCGGGAAGAGAAGCGGAGGGCCGAGGAGAGGAGGAGTGCCGGGAGAGGGGCGGGCGGAGAGGCAGCTGGCTGGGGCGTAAACAGCCGCCGGATAGATGCAGAGAGAGATGGGGGGAGAAGGAGAAGGGACAGAGGACAAGAAGCCGAAGGGGAGAGGAGAGGGGGGAGGAAGAGGAGGAGGCGGGGGAGGAGCGGGGTAGGGGGGGAGGGGAAGGGAGAGGAGCCGAGGGAGGAGGGGGGAGAGGGAGGGGAGATGAGGGGGGAAAAGGGGAGAGAGAGGAGGGGAGGGGGAGGAGGAGAGAGGAAGGGAGGGAATGAGAAAAGAGGAGAGAGGGAGGAGAAGGGGAGGGGCGGGAGGGGGAGGAGGGAAGGAGGGGAGGAGGCGGAGAGGGGAGGAGGGGAAGGGGAAGGCTTGAAGAGAGAAGGGAGGGGGGAGGAGAGGGGAGAGGGGGAGGGGAGAGACGGGAAGGAGGGATAGAGAGGGCGGAGGATGGGAGGAGAGTGGAGGAGAGGGAGGAGTGGGGAAAGAGGGAGGAAGGAGGGAGGGGAAAGGGATGGGCAGGGGAGGGGGAGGGGGAGGCGAGAGAGAGGGAGCGGAGGGGGCGGAGAGGGGAGGAGGGGGAAAGGGGAGAAAAAGAGGGAGCGGATGGCAGCGGGAGGGAAGGAGGAGAGAGGGGAGGCGGAGGGGAAGGGGGGGGGAGAGGAGG
>JAIWJD010000169.1:0-19791 GCA_022818045.1 Neotoxoptera formosana | reverse complement strand
TTTAGTATCAGACTTTTTAGATTGTTTAGGTTTTTAGTTTTAGGTGTTAGTGTTTAGTTTTTAGTTAGTTTTTTCTAGTAGCTTTTTATTAGTATTATTTTAGTTATTTAGTTATTAGTTAGCTATTTAATTATTTAGTTTTTTTATTAAGTAGCTTAGTATAGAATTTATAGTTCTAGGGTAGTTTTTTCTTAGTTAGTTAGTAGTTTAGTAGTTAGCTTTTGTCTTCTAGTTTTAGTTTTTTTTTTTTATTTCTCTTTATTGTTTTTTGATAACTTAGTTGCCCCCCCCCCCTTTTTATCTTTTAGAAGTTTTTAGTTAGTTTTTTTTAGTCTTTAGTAGTTTTTTAGTAGTTTATATCTTATTTTTAGAATTAGTTTTTATTTTACTTAGTATTTAGATAGTAGTTTTTTTTTTAGTAGTAGTTACAGTTTTTATCTTTTAGTCTTGTTTATTTTCTTTTAGATTAGTTAGGTTTTTTTCTTCTTTTTTAGTAGTGATTATTTTTATTTTTTTTAGTAGTCTTAGTTTTTTAAAGTTTAGTTTTTTTTCTTTAGTTTAGTTTAAGTATAGTTTTTTTTTTTATTAGTATTAGATTTCTTTTCTAGATTATGTTTTTTTCTTTAGTAGTTAGTTATTCAGTTTAGTAGTTTTTTATTCTTAGTAGTTTTTTAGTTTTTAGTTTTTTTTTAGCTTATTAGAGTTGTTTTAGTTAGTTTAGTGATTCGTAGATTAATTTTTAGAATAGTTTAGAGGTTTTTATTTTAGAAAATTTTGTAGTAATGAAGAAAAAACAAATATAGTAGTTTAGTATGGTTATATTAGTTTTTTTTTTGTAGTTTTAGTAGTTAGTTTTTTGGTCTTTTAGGGTAGTAGTTTTTTAGTTCTAGAATTTCTTTTTATGTTAGAATTTTTTATCTAGTTTAGAGATTTTAGTTTATTTTAGTTATTTTTGTTTGATTGTTTTTATAGGTTTTTATGTTTCAGTTTTTTTTTTTAGTTTTTTTTTTTTTTTTTTAGTTGTAAGTTAGTTATTTTTATTTTTTAGTTTTACTTTTAGATACGTTAGTAGTAGTATTTTTAAGTTTTTTATTAGTTAGTTTTAGTTTTTATTAATTTATGCTAGTTTTACGGTTTAGTTTTTTTTCTTTTTTGTTTAGTTTATTTTGCTATTTTTTTTAGTTCAGCTCTTATTTAGTAGGTTTTAGTTACGTTTTAGTAGTAGTTAGTTTTATTTAGAGTAGTTTATTCTTTAGTAGCTTAATAGTTGTTAGTATAGTTATTCTTGAGATTTTATTTTTTTTAGTATGGTTTTTTTTTAGTTTAGTAGCTAGTTTTTTTTTAGTTTATTTTTAGTTTTTTTATTTTCTTTTTTAGTTTTTAGTAGATTATTATAGTCTTTAGTTAGTTTTAGAATTTAGTTTTTTTTTAGTAGTTTAGTTTTAGTTTTAGATTTAGGAATTATAGTAAATTTCTATTTTTGTTATATTTCTAGTTTTTAGTTTTAGATAGGTGTTTATTTTTGAGCATTTCCTTTTTTCTTAGTTTAGTATTTTAGTAGTCTTTTTAGTTTAGTTTTCTTTATTTTTTTTTAGTTAGTTTTTAAGTTTAGTTTTTTTGATTTTTTTTATTTTGTTCTTTGATTAGTTTTATCTTAGTTAGTTATTTTAGATTTTTAGTAGTTTTATTAGTAGTTTTGTTCTTAGTAGTTTAGATTTTTAGTTTTAGAATTTAGTTAGAGATTTTTGCCTTTAGTAGTTATAGTTTAGTTATTTTTTATAGGAAAAAATTAGTTATTTAGTTTTAGTTAGTAGTTTTATTAGTATTAGTAGTTTTATTTATAGTTTCTTAGTTGTTTTTAGAACTATCCTTTAGTTGTCTTAGTTTATTAGTTTAGTTTTAGTTTATGCTTGTAGATATGTTGGTTCTAGTTTATTTTTTTGTCTAGGGTTTTCTTTTCTTGTAGCTTTTATTTTTTTTTTTTAGTCTAGTATTGTTTTATTAGTACATTTTACGTTAGATTTTTTCTTATTTTTTATATTTATAATTTTTTAGTGTTTTTTCTTAGTAGTAGGTTTTATACGATAGCACTAGTATTTTTTATAGTTTTTTTTTTAGTTTTTTAGATTTTTTTTTTTAGAACATTTTTAAGTATTTTTTTAGTATTTAGACTAGTTTAGTAGTTAGTTGTAAAAGACTTTTTTTATAGTTTTCTTAGTTTACTATTTTTAGTTTAGTTTAGTTTGTTAGTTTAGCTAGTTTAGTTTTTTTATAGAGAATAAAAATAAATATTTTATTTCTTTTTTATTTTTTAGTTAGTTTGTCTTTTTTTTCGTTTTATAGCTTTTTAGTTTTATTTCATTTATTAGTTTTTTTTTCAGCTTGTTCTTTTTAGTTTTTTATTTTTAGAATGTTTTTTTTAGTTTTTTATATTTTAGTTTGATTTTTTTAGTTAATAGATAGTAGATTAGATTTTTTTAGGTTTTTTAGTTTTAGTTTTTATTCTAGTATATTTTAGTAGATATTTTTAGTCTTTATTAGTTAGTATTTTCTTTTTTAGTAGTTCAGTTTTAGTAGATTTTTATTTTTTTTAGTATTTTAGAATTAAGTTTTAGATAGTTAGATTTCTTAGAGTTAGTTTCTTAGGGATAGAAGTTTTAGAATTAGTTTTATTTTTTTTTATTTTTAGTCTCTTAGTTTTATTTTTATTTGTTTTTTAGTAGTTTTTAGATTTTGGTTTTTTTTTAGTAGTTGTTTAGAGTTATTAGAACTTTTGTTTAGTTTTTTTAATCTTTTTTATTTTTTGATTTAAGCTTAGTTTTAGTTTATTATTTAGTAGTTATGTTTTTAGATATAGTTTTTTTTTTTCTAATTATTATTTACTTATTTATAGAAATAGTTTTCTAGTTAGTTTAGTTTTTTTTAGTTAGTTATGTAGTTTTAGTATATTAGTTTTAGTTTTTAGATTAGATTTAGACTTTTGTAGTTATTAGTTAGAATTGTTTTTTTTTAGAACTTTAGTAGTAGTATTTTTGCTATAGTACTTAGTTTATTTTAGTTTATTTTTTAGAATTTAGCTAGTACTAGAATTTTTAGTAGAAGTAGTTAGTATTAATTTGTTGTAGTTATTTAGTTTCTCTTTTTATAAGTTTAGATTTTTTGTTCTTTTCTAGAAATAGATTATAGAATTATTTTTAGGTTAGTTAGTTAGTTAAGTTTATTCTTTTTTTATTGTACTTTTTAGTAGATTAGATTGCTAGTTAGTTTAGTTTTTTAGTTTTAGTTTTTTAGTTATTAGTTGTTTATGCCTTAGTTAGTAAGTATAGAGTTAGATTTTAGTTTTTATTTTTTAGTAGTTTTTATTTAGTTTTGTTTTAGTTTATTAGTAAGCTTAGTTTTAGCTTTACTTTAGTGTTTCTTAGTTTTTTATATAGTTTTAGTACTTAGTTAGTATAGTCGTTTTTTTTTAGTTTAGATAGTTAGTAGTACCTTTTAGTAGTTTTTAGAGTTTAGTTTTTTATTTTTCATTAGTAGATTATTTGATTTATGTATTTTAGTTATAGGAAGTTTAGTAATTTTTTAGTAGTTTTTTTGTCTTTTTTTTTAGTTTTTGTTTTATTTTTAGTAGTTTAGACATTTTTAGTTAGTGTAGTTTTTTTTTTTAGTAGTTAGTAGTTTTTTTTAGTAGTTGTTTTCTTTTTGTTTAACTTTTTTAGGTTATATTATAGTTACTTAGTATTTAGTTTTTAGTATATTAGAATTGGGGGATTTCTTATTATGTAGTAGAATTTTGTTTTATTAGTTTTTATGTCTTTTAGAAGTCTTTTTTAGAATAGAGCAAGTTAGATTATTTTAGGAAATTTAGTTTTTAATCAGAGTAGTTTTTTCAGTTATCATTTTTCTAGTTTCTTTAGTAGTTGAGTAGTTTGTATTTTCCTTCTTTTTTTTTTGTTAAGTTATAGTTTTAGCTTATTCTTATCTTTTTATAGTAGTGTTAAGTAGTAATTAGTTACTAGTTTTATGTAGTATTAGTTTTATTAGTTTTTATTGAGGTTTTATAGTTTGAATTTTTTTAGTCTTAGTTTTTTTAGTTAGATTAGTCTTAGTTAGGTTTAGTTTATTTTTGTGTAGTTATAGGAATTTCAGTAGATAGTTTATAGTAGTTATTTTTTTCTTTTTTTTTCTTTTTTTATAGTATTATTAGTTTTAGTTTACTATTTAGCTCATTGTTTATTTTTTCCTTTTTTAGTAGTTTACTTATTTTAGTAGTTTTATATTAGTAGGTTTTAGTAGTTAGGTCTTAGAATTAGTAGTTAGTAGTTTTTTATTCTAATATAGATTAGTTGAATAGACTATTTTTTATTAGTTAGTTAGTTTAGTCTGAATTTTTAGTTTTAGTTTTTAGTTTAGTTTTAGTTAGTAGTTTTTTGAAGTTAGATTTTTTTTAGTATGTAGTTTAGCTAGTTTTTTCAATTCAGTAGTAGTTTTTTTGTTTTTTAGTTTAGGAATAGTTTTTTTTTTTTGTTTACTTTTAGGCTTTTTTTTCTAGTTAGTGCTTTTTTAGAGTAAGATTTTAGATTTAGGATAGATTAGGCATATAGAATAGGTTTTTTTTAGTTTTTTGTATTTTTTTTATAGAGAGTAGAGTAGGTTTTTTAGATTTTTTTAGTTTTTTAAGATTTTTTTTCTAGTTTTTTTCTGGTTAGTAGATTTAGTTAGTTTGTGTAGAATTATACTTTTTTTTTTAGTTTTTGAATTTTGTTTGTTTATTAGAATTTTAGAGAATTAGTTAGTTATTTATTTTTTTAGTTTTAGTTTATCTATTAGAAAACTTATAGGTAGCTTTAGTTTCTTGTTTGATTTCTAGTTAGTTTATAGTTTAGTTTTTTTAGTAGTTAGATAAGTTTTTTTTAGTAGTTTTAGGTTATATTAAGTTTTAGTAGTGTTTGTAGGTATTACTTTTTTAGGGGGGGGTTTTTAGTAGTTTTTGTTAGTAAGTTGATTTTTATTTTGATAGTATTGTTAGGTTTTAAGTTTTTAGTAGTTTCTAGTTTTTCTCTAGCTTAGTTTTTTTCTAGCTTTTTTAGAAGTATTTATAGTAGTGGAGGTTACTTAGGATTTTTAGTAGTTTTAGTTATAGATTTAGTTTAGATTTTTTTAGTATTAGTTTCGTTAGATTAGCTTTAGTAGAAATTAGATTAGTTATGTAGTTATTTTAGATTTTAGTTTTTTTTTCTTATTTTTTAGTATTCTTTATTAGAGTATAGTAGTTATAGTTAGTTTTAAGGTTATTTTAGATGTTAGTTTATCTATTATTTTTTTTTTTTTAGCTATTAGTTTTTTTTTTTAGTTTTAGTTTTTAGATAGTTAGTTAGTTTTTTTTTAATTTTATAGTTCTAGTGTTTTAGTCTAGTTTTTTAGTTTTTTTTTTAGAATTTAAGTTTAGTTCTTGGAATTCTAGTTTTTTAGTTATTAAATGTTTTAGGTTTTTTTTGTTATAGTTTATTTTTATAGTACTATGTAGTTTTTTTTTCTTTATAGCTTTTTAGCATTTTTTTTAGTTCTTAGATTTAGATTTCTTTTTTGTTAGCTA
This sequence comes from Neotoxoptera formosana, assembly GCA_022818045.1. Lineage (NCBI taxonomy): Eukaryota > Metazoa > Arthropoda > Insecta > Hemiptera > Aphididae > Neotoxoptera > Neotoxoptera formosana. The sequence continues at coordinate 14,198 of JAIWJD010000169.1, read as the reverse complement.
GTTTATTTTTTAGTTTAGTATAGTAATTAAGAAATCTTAGTAGATTATATAGTTAGTTAGGTTTTAGTGTAGACTAGTTTTTAGCTTTAGTTTAGTTTTAGACTTTTTTAGTTTTTTTAGCCTAGTTTTTTATTACCTTAGCTATTTTAGTTTTCTTATTAGTTAGATAGTTATTTGTTTATAGAATTAGTTTTTTGAATTATTTTTTTTTAGTAGTAGTTTAGTTTTATCTTTTTTTAGATTTACGATTTAGTTTTAGTAGTAGCTTTAGGTTTTAGTTAGTATCTAGTTTTCTAGTTAGTTAGTATTATATGTTATAGTTTTAGTTAGTCAGTTATTTATAGTAGATTCTAGTTTTTCTTAGATATAGTTTTTAGTTTCTAGTGTAGTAGTATTTTTTAGGTAGTTATTTATAGAATTTTTTGTATTTTTTGTAGTTTTCTTTTAGTAGTTTTTTGTTTTGAGTAGTTATTTTTTTAGTTTTTTTAGTATTTTATTGAGCTTATATTTAAGTAGTTGTTAGATATATAGTAGTCTTTTCTTCTTTGTTTTTTTTTAAGCTCTTAGTTTTTTTTTCTTAGTTTTAGTGTAGTAGTTTTTTGAAGAATTTTTTAAGTTTTTTTATTAATTTTAGTTTTTTTTGAGTAGTTTAGTTTTAGTTATTGTATATTTTAGTGTTTTGTTAGTTATAGTAGTTTAGTAGTTTTTTATTTTTTCTAGTTGTTTTAGTTTAGTTTTTTTTTAGCTTTTAGTTCTAGTAGTTAGTTTTTAGATGTATAGTAGTTGATAGTAGTATATATTTTTATTAGTATTATTTAGTTTTTTGATGTAATTGTTTCTTCTTTAGAAATAGTATATAGTTTAGATAGTAGTAGTTTTTAGTTAGTTAGTTTTTTGAAGTTAGAGTAGTATATTACCTTAGTTAGTAGTCTAGTTCTTCTAGAATTAGTTTAGTTATCTTTGTAGTTAGTTAGTTTTAGTAGTTTTAGTTAGTTTTAGTTTCTTTTTCGATTATGTTTTAATTTTTTTTTTAGTAGTAGTAGTTAGGTAGTTTAGTAGTTTTAGTTTAGCTATTTAGTTTAGTTTTGTAATTTTTAGTTTAGTTAGTTTTTTTAGGCTCTTTATTTTAGTAGGAGATTAGTTTAGTTGAATTTTATTTAGTTTTAGAAAGAATAAAGTAAGATTTCTTAGTATTGTCTTAGTTTTTATTTTCTTTTAGTTAGTTTTTAGCTTGTATACTAGTTGTAGTATCTTTTATCTAGTTTTTTAGTACTTATAGTTTGGTTAGATTTTATTTATAGATATTAGTTTTTTAGTAGATTTATTATTTTTAGTTTTTTTTAGTTTAGTTTTAGTTAGTTTTTTAGTTTATTTTTTTTAGTTTATTTTAGTTTTATTTTAGTTTTATTTTTTTTAGTATTTTTAGTTTTTAGTAGTTTTGTTTATTAGTATTTAGTTTATTTTTTTATTTATTTTTTACTTTTTATAGTTTTTATTAGTTAGAGTTAGTTTTGTTGATTTTAGTCTTAGTTTTATTTGTTTTAGTATTTTTAGATTTTTTTTAGTTAGTTTATTATTTATAGTTTTATTATTTTTAGTTTGTAGTATTTTAGTAATTTTGGGTTTTTAGTTAGTTTTAGTTTAGTATAGTTAGTTTTTATTATTTTTTTATAGTTTATTTATTATTTATTTTAGTTTTTTTTTATTAGATTTTTATTGTTTTTTAGATTTATATTTTTTTATTTAGTTTTTAGTATTTTTATTAGTTTATTATTTTGTTTAGTTTTTTTTAGTTTTTTAGTTTTTATTTAGTTTAATTTTTTTATTTTAGTTTAGTTTAATTATTAGTATTAGTTTTTTATAGTTTTAGTTATGTTAGTTTTATTTAGTTAGTTTAGTATTTTTATTTATTTTATATTTTAGTAGTTTATTTAGTTTAGTTATAGTTTTTTTAGTTTATTTTTTTATTAGTTAGTTATTTTTAGTTAGTATTTTTTAGTTAGTTAGTATTTAGTATTTTTTTAGATTTAGTAAGTTTTATTTAGTTTTTATTAGTTTTTTATTTTTAGGATTTAGATTTTATTTTTATTTTAGTTTGAGTTTTTTTTAGCTAGTTTATATAGTTATATAGTTTAAGAAATTTTTTTTTTCTTAGTAGTTTAAGTATATTTATTTAGGTATTAGAGTTTTTAGTTTTGCTTAGTTAGTTAGCTCCAGTGTAGAGTTAGTCGATATGTTACTAGTTATAGTTTAGTTATTTAATATAGTTTTTTTATATTTAGCATAGAGTTAGTGTTATCTAGTAGGTTTTAAGAGTTAATTATTAGTATATTTATGAGTTATTATAGTTGTTAAGCTATTAGGTAAGATTAAGTAGTATTAGTTATTTAGTTTTTAGTATATTGTAGTTATACGTTTGTAGTCCTTTTTAGATTTTAGGTTTTTAAGTATTTTAGAGTTTTAATTTCTTAGAGTTTAGTTAATGTTAGTTTATATCCTAGTAGTTTTTTTATATGTAGTTTTAGTATAGTATATTAGAATATAGTTAGTAGTTTTAGTATAGTTGTTAATAGTAGTCAGTGTTATAAGTAGTTTTTAGTTTAGTTGATAGTTAGGTATTGTTAGATTGAGTTTAGTTTATTAAGTCTTATTAGTAAGTACTAAGTATATATGTAAGTTAGTTATTAGTAGTAGTAGTTTAGTAGTTAGTAAGTTTTTTTTATTTGATATGGTCAGTTAGTGGAGATAAGTGTTTAGTTTTTCAGTTCTAGTTAGCTTTATTAAGTTAGACTTAAGTAGTTTCAGTTTTATTAGTTTATAGTTACGCCTTTAGTATATAAAAAATATATTTAAATAAGTAGTTTTTAGTTTTTACGATATATAGTTAGTTAGTAGTTAGTATATAGATTTTTAGTTGTATTTTCATATTAGTTTTTTAGTTAGTTTAATTAGAGTAGTGGTAATTATTATGTTACATATTAAGTTTTAAGTTAGGTTATAAGTATTATAAGTATTTTTATTAAAGTAGTATTTAGTTTTAGTTAGGTATAGTAGTTAGTAGTAGTAGTAGTGTTATAGTAGTTATAGTTAGTTTAATAGTAGTTAGTACTAAGTAAAATTAGGGGTTTTTTAAAGGGGTACAAATTTTTAGTTAATATAGTATATCAGTTTGTTTTTTTGTTTCGTATAGAGTTTAAGTTAGGTTATAGTATTAGTTAAGTTAGAGTTTCTTTTGTAGTTGTTTAGTAGTTTGTTAGGTTTGTTAGGTTTTAGTGTGTTTAGTTGTTTTTAATATTACTAGATAGTAGTTTTTAAGTTTTATTAGCGTTAGTTTTTCTTCATTAGTTTTTAATTCAGTTTTTTAGTAGTTTTAGCTATCAGTTCTTAGGTTTTTATAGTTATTTATTAGTTAGTTTTTTAATTTATAGTTTATAGTTTAAGTTAGTTATTTAGTCAGTAGTTAGTTATATTATGTAGTAAGTATAGTTACATTTAATTAGTTTGTTTAACTTTATTAATTAGTACTTTGAGTGTATTAAGTTATATTAGTTTTTATTATATAAGTTTAAGTGTAGTTAGGTTAAATTAGTTTATTTAGTTAGATGTAGCTATACAGTTTAGAGGTTTTTTTAGTTTGTTATATGTTAGTATATTTAGTAGTTATATTATTAGAGATAGCATATTTAGAGGTTTATTATTTAGTTGAGTTTTTAGTATTATTAGATTCTTAGGTACGTTTTTAGTTTAGTAGTTTAGTAAGAGTAAGTATAGTTTTAGTCTCAAGTTTTAGTCTCAGTTTAGTTTGTAGGATACTTAATATAGTCTAAAGTTATATAGTTGAATAGTTTAGTTAGATTTATTTGTTTAGTTAGTACGTTTAGTTTTTTTAGTTAGTTTAGTTTAGTTTTAGGTTATTATAGTTTAATTTAGTTATAGTCAGTTTTTATAATATATATTGAGATTTCACGTAGTTAGTTTAGTCAGTTTTTTTAGTCAGTTAGTTAGTAGTAGTAGTGTAGAAGTTCTAGTTTATTTTCATTTAGTAGGGAGTTATTACACAAGTTAGTTGTTAGTATATGTTAATAAGTATCTATTAGAGAGTAGTTATAGAATATATTTTTATATATTTTATATTAAGTAGTAGGAGGTTACTTTTAGTTTAGTCTAGTTTTAGGTAGCAGAGAGTTATAGGGCTATTAGGTAAGTTTTAGTTTATATTAGTATTTATTGTTTTTTAAGTTTGTTTATATTAGTATGTAAGATAGTTTTAGTTTTCCTAGTATTAGTTTATTAAGTTTTTATAGTTTTTAGCAGTTATTCAGTATAGTTTAGAAGTTAATTAGTTTGTTAGCTCTTTGTTAATTGCTTAGTTTTATTTTAGTACTTTAGTACTAGTTTTGTAGTAGTTATAGTTAAGTAATGTTCTATAGTAAGTTTTAGTTTAGTTTTTTAGAGTATAATTAGTTTAGTTGTAGTAAGTTTAGATAGGTAGTTTTTTGTTCTTTTAGAGATTACGTTTAGTAGTAGTTAGTTTATTAGTTTAGTAGTTTTTAAGTAGTATAGTTTAGTTAGTTCATTTCAAGTTTTTATTTAGTTAGTAGAGTTTAATAGGTAGGAGTTTAGTAGTTAGTTACAGTTTGTTTAGTTTTGATTTATAATTTAGTTTAGTTTAATTAGTTAAGTTAGTAAAGTATATTAGTTAGTTAATAGCAGTTAGTATATTTTTATTTAAGTTAGTTTGTCTTTGATTTTAGTTAGTAGTTTTATAGTTAGTCTTATGTTGTTTTAGTTTTAGTATTATATTAGAGTTAGAGAGCTTAGTAGTTTAGTTTAGTTTAATATAGTTATATTTGTTTGTATAGTTAGTATTTAGTACTTGAAACTTTTTAGTTATTAGTCACAGTTGTTGCTAGGTTTATAGTTACTTAGGAGTATTTATTAGTTAGTTTATATTTGTGTAATTAGTATAGTATTTTTAAATATAGTAGTATAGTATGTTAAGAAGTAGTTGTTGATATTAGTCTTTAAGTTTAGAGGTTACTTATATAGTTAGTAGTATTTTTTGTTAATTCTTTAGTTAGGTTTAGTAGTCTTAGTTAGTTAGATTAGTTGTAGTTTGTAAGTAGTAGTTAGTATTATTAGTTTCAGGAGTTTAGGCTGTTTGTTATTGTCTTGATAGTAGTATATAAGTAGTTTTTTTATTATTTTAGTATTAAGTAGATATAGTAGTTTCAGTAGTGTAATTCTATAGTTCAGGGTTAAGTTTAGTTTAGTTTACCTAACTTAGTTTACTTGTTAGTTGAAAATAATTTAGTTAGTAGTTTTGCATGTTTTAGTATAGTTAGTTTTAGTGTATGTATTTGTAAGTTCAATAGTTATATATTAGTTTCGTTTGTTTATAGATTAGTTTCGTTAGCTTTTAACAGTAGTAGTAATCTTGAGTTAGTTAATTAACAATTTACAATAGTTTGTTTAGTAGTATCATTTAGTAGTAGTAGTTAGATAAAGTAATGTTTTAGTGAGTCATTAGGTTAGTATTGAGAGTTAAATAAGTTTATAGTTTTAGTTACTTATGTAGTTAGTTTTTTGGTTTAGGTTAGTTTAGGTTATAACGTGTAGTTTAGGAATTTGTTTTTTAGTTTAGTTTTAGTAGTCTTATTATCAGAAGTATAGTAGTTAATAAGTTTTAGTTTTAGGTGAACGTCTTATATTAGTTTTATTAGTGAGATTAGTTTTAAATTCATAAGTTTAGTTAGTTTTAGTTTTTGTTTTGGTAAATTACGTTTTAGTAGTTTTAAGGAGAGTTAGAGTAGAGTTAGTAGTTAGTTTTTTAGTGATATTTTAAGTTTCTTATTGTTATAATATAATGATGTTTAGTTTCGTTAGTTTATGTGTTTTTTAGTTTATCTGGTAGCTTTTTATAGACTAATAGAGTAGTTATAGTTTAGTATAGTTTTATATATAGTTTCGGTTTAGTTATTAGTTTATATATTTATTTGTTTAGCTAGTATAGTCTAGTCAGAGTTAGTTAGTATTTAGTTAGTTTAGTAAGTGTAGAGTAGCAGCCATAGTAATGTTTAGTATATTAGAGTTAGTTTGTTATTTAGATAGTTAGTAATAAGTAGTTAGTTTTTATTTGTTTAGATTTATTTTATTGTATAAGTTAGTTTAAGTAATTAACTTTGTAGTAGTAGTTATAGTAAAAAGTAGGTTTAGTTATAGTTACGTATATTATTTATTAGTATTAGTTATTATTTGTAGTAGTTATAGATTTTAGTTAGAGTTATGATAGACTCCTTTAAGGTTTTGTTCAGTTAAGTATTAGTAAGTCTTTTATAGTTAGTATTTAGTTCAAGTTAGTAAGTTTTAGTTCTTAGTTAACTTAGTTTTGTATAAGTTAGTATTACTTATGTTGTAGTTTCACGTTTAGTTAGTTCTTTAGTTTATGTTCTAGAGTAGTAGTCTTCAGTTAGTAGTTAGTATTTAGTTTTTATTTAGAGAGTAGTAGTCTACCTAGTTAGTTAGAGGTTATAGCTAGAGTTACTAGTAGTACTTAGATTATATAGTAGTATATCTCTTAGTATTATAGTTTTAGGCTTTTAGTATAGTTAGTTGGCTTTTTTTAGATCACTCGCTAAGTTTATTAGTTTTACTTTTAGTAGTTCCTAGTTATTATGTATGATTAGTTATAGTTAGTTATATATAGGTGTATAGTTAGTTAGTCAGGTAAGTTCTTACTATAAGCGTTTTATAAGTTTTCTAGCTAGGTATGTTTTTATATTACAGTATCTAGAGTAGTAGTTTTTAGTTTTGTTTTAGTATTATTTTATATTAGTATTATTTTAGTAGTATAGTAGTTATATAGTCTAAGTTTAGTTAGTTAGTTCAAGTTAGAGAGTACAGTAGTTAAGTTTAGTATAGTTTAGTAGTTATGTAGTTAGTGTTTATATAGTAGTAGTAAGTTAGTAGTCTTTATTATGTTATTTAAGTTATGTAGTTAGTATAGTTAGTTTGAGTTTAATAAAGTATTTAGTTAGTTATAGTATTATATTAGTTAGTTATAGTGATAGATAGTTATATTATAGTTATAGTTATAGTTAGTTTTAGTTATTCAGTTACAGTTAGATAGTATAGAAGTAGTAGTAGTTTAGTAGTTTAGTTATAGTAGTCAGTTCTTAGTTAAGTAGTTAGTTATTAGGTAGTGGTTTTACGTTGTCTAGTTAGTTAGTAATATTAGTTAGTTAGTAGATAGTTTTAGTGTTGATACTTCTAGTTTAGTCTATAGTTTTTTAAGTAGTTTACTTAGTAGTTAGTTATGTTTGTTTAGTCAGTTTAGATTTAGAGGTAGTTTTCATATAGCTAGTTTAGTAGTAAGTTAGTTACTATAGTAGTTCTTAGTAGCTTTAGCTTAGTTGTATAGTTTATTATTACTTTTAGTTTTACTAGTAATATAAGTTTAGTTAGTACGTAAGTATTAGCGCTAGTAGTTAGGTAGTTTTATTTTAGTTATATTTTTATATTAGTCTTATATTAGTATATTTCTAGTAGTCATAGTTAGTAGTAGTTTAGTTTATAGAATAGTTAGTTAGTTATTTGTTTTAGTTAGTTAGTTTTGACGTATTTCCACTTGAAAGTTACAATAAGTTAGGCTTGTTTTAGAGTCAATTAGTTAGTTTAGGATTCAGTTAGATTATGTTACTGTAGTTAGAGTTTTATTTAGTTATATAGTCAGTTAGTAGTTAGTAGTTATAGAGATAGTATCTATATTCTAGTTAGAGTAGTTTCAAGTTTTAGTTTATTTTTAGTATTTAAGTGTTAGTTGTATATAGTTGTCTTTTTAGTTTTTGTTTAGTTTAGTAATTTAGTTTAGATATTTAGTTTAGTCTTAGTGTATTAGTTAGTTTATATTTAGAGAGTTTAGGATTATATTTGGTCAGTAGTAAGTGAGTTATAGTTAAGTTGTTGTTTAGTTATAGTTAATATTCAGTTTAGAGTTAGATAGTAGTAGTCTAGTCAGTATAGTATTAGTTTATAGTAGAAGTATAGTTAGTAAGGTTTCATTCCTAGTAAGTTTTGTAGTTGTAGTAGTAAGTTAAGTTCTTATAGTAGTCAGTAGTTGTAGTTATAGAGTTAGGTATAGTAGTAGTTATGTTAGTTTTGGTTAGTGTTATTGTTTATGTATGAATTTATTAGCAATATAGTTTGTAGTAAGTAGTAGTAGAGTTAGTAGTTTCAGAGTTAAGTTGTTTTGTTATTGAGTTTATATAGATGTCTTAGTTTAAGTTATTGTAAATAGTAAGTTAGTTAGTAATATTAAGTTTAGAGTATTTTAGATAGTTTATGTTGCAGAACAGGTTTTTAGTAAGTTTATGTATTTTTTATATGTTTGTTTTATTATAGTTGAGTTTTAGTTTATTTTAGTTTAGTTTTGTAAGTAGTAGAGTATATAGTTTCTAGTTAGTTAGTACATTTAGTTTATGTTAGTCTATTTAGTTTAGTTTTAGTTTTTTAGTTATGTTATAGAGTTAGTCATTTAGTTATAGTATAGGAGAAGTAGTTTAGTTTATAGTTTTAGCTTCAAAATAGTAAGTTATATTTTAGTTAGTTTAGTTAGAGCTTTAGTTTATAGTTAAGTTTTTTATATATTGTATTTTTTTTTAGTTATTAGTAGTTCGATGAAATCTAGGTTAGTTATTAGGAGTTTCAGTGTTCTAGTAATAAGTATTGTTTTGTAGTAGAGTCAGTTAAGTTTTAGAAATTTTAGTTTAGTTTTTAGTGTTTGTTATAGTTTAGGAGTTATTTGTCAAAGTCTTAGTTAGTCTATAGAATTATAGTTAAGTCATAGTTATTTAGTTTTTATAGTAATTCAGACTGTTATTTTATTTAGTTTTTAGTAGTTTTTAGTTAGTTTATTAGTATAGTTTATTACTATATTTTAGTAGTTTCATATTTACGTAGTTTAATAGTTATTTAGTTATTTAGTTATTAGAGTTGTAGTTATTTTAATGTTAGTTTTAAGTTTAGTTAGTAGAGTAGTAGTTTTATTAGTTTAGTCAGTAGTTAACTTTGTTTTAGTCTAATTTGTTTCAGTTTCAATAGGATAGTTATAGTTTAGGTCTTAGTTCTGTAGTCTAAGGTAGTTTTAGTTCTGTTTTTTAGTACAGTTTCTAGAGTATAATTTATCAGTTATTTAAGTGTTATATTAGTTGAGTATTTAGTTAGTACTAATCTTAGTTTGATCTGTATGTTATAGTCAGTTCTTAGTAGGTTTAGTTAGTTTTAGTATAAGTTTAGAGTTGTAGTATGATTAGTTTAGTCTACTAGTAGATTATATAGAGTCTAACTTATAGAGTTAGTACTAGTGTAGGTAGTGTTAGTAGTTTTAATATATTTTTTGAGAGTTACAAGGGTCTAAAGTTTATTAGTTTTTAGTTAGTTTTCCCAGTCCTCTACCACCACCCACGACTGCATAGTTATTAGTCTTAGTTAGGTTTTATTGTTATTTAATTAGTATTAGTAGTAGTTAGGGTATCAGTAGTAGTTATTTATAGTTTAGTAGTAGTTTATTTTTTATAGAGTACCTTTTTACGTTTAGTTTAGTTAGTATTCGTCTATAGTAAGTAGTTATGCTTAGTTTAGTTGTTAGTTAGCTTACGTTAAGGTTACTTTGTTAAGTTCTAGTTAGTAGTTTGTTCCTTAGTATAGTTTTTTGTAGTTCAGTTTCATAGTTTATAGTTAAAGTTTTAGTCTTTTTAAATTTTTAGTTACTTTTAGGTTTATTTTATTAGAGTAAATTTTAGTTTAGGTTCTTAGTAGTTATTAGTTTTCTAAGTTAAGATAGTTATAGTTTTTATTAGTGTATTGTTTTAATAGTTAATTTAGTTACTAATGTTGGAGTTTTTATTGTTGTTATGTTATTAAGTATTAGTTATTTAGTTTTATAGTTGTCATTTTTAGTCGTTAGTTTATCAGTTATTAGTTATTAGTTATAGTTTTAGTTAACTAGTTTAGTATTTAGTTTTTAGTTAGTTTGTTTTAGTTTTTAGTTGTATAAGAGCTATATTATTTATTAGTAGTTTTAGTTAGAAGTTAGCTAGTTAGTATAGTTAGGTAGTTAGTTTAGTTAGATATTAGTGTTATAGTTAGCTTTAGTCTAGTTATTGGGTAGTTAGTTATTAGTAGTTTTTTAGTTAGTTTATTCAAATAGTGTTTTTGTTTTCATTTTGTTTTCTAGTTTTAGTTATTATTTCTTAAGTTTAGTTAGAGTAGTTAGTAGTTTAAGAGTTTTAGTAGTTTCATATCTTAGCTTTATTAGAGTAGTACGTTAGTTATTAGTTTTATCAGAATTTAGTTAAATTGTAGTATAGTTTTTTATAGTTAACATAGTAGTAGCCGAAATTTCATAGTTTATGTCTTTTATAGATTTTTGTTTTAGTTATTTAGTTTTATTAGTTAGTTTAAGTTAGTTAATTTAATAACGTAGTTTATTTAAGTTACTATAGATACTAAAGTTTCGTAGTTCTAGTTTAGTTTCATTTGTTAAGTTACTATTAGTTGTTAGTAGTAGTTTTTAGTTAATTAGTAATTTAGCTAGTAGTAGAAAAGTAGACTAGTTAGTTATTTTTATTTATTAGGGTAGTCTTAAAGATATAGAGTATATTTAGTTGTATTATTCTTTAGGTACTTTCAAGAGTTAGCATGTCTAGCTATTTAGTTAATTTGAGTTTTGTAGTTATAGTTAATTAGAGATAGTTTTAGTTTTTATTATTTAGTACTTAGTAGTTAAGTTATAATAGAAGTTATAGTAGTATAGTTCAGTTTTATAGTTATATTTATTGTAAGTAGTTTTTATTTCATTGTAGTATTATTAGTTATTAGTTTAGTTATTATTAAGTTAGAAGTAGTAAGTTTAGTTTTTTTAGTATATATAGAATTTAATTTTTATATTGAATCTAGTTCTATAAGTTAGTTAGTCAGTTTTATTTTTATAGTTCAGTTAGTAGTTAGTAGTTATAGTTAAAGTTTTTAGTTAGTTTAGACTAAGTAATAATATATTATATAGTTTTGTAAGTAGATAATTAGTTAGAAGTCTTAATTTTAGTTCATAGTAAGTTTAGTAGTTAGTTAGTATCTAGTTTAGTAGTTAGTTTAGTCAGTCAGTAAAATTGTATTAAATTAGAGTTAAATAGTAGAAGTTATCAGTTTTATAGTAGTTTTTATCAGTAGTCTTTTCATTAAGTAGTGTTAGTATTAGTTTATATAGTTATTAGTTTATTGTTTATAGTTTAGTTGTTAGTTTTGTTTATTTTTGTAATTATAGCTAGAGTTAGGTTAGGCTATTTTTTTTTAGAGTGAGTTTAGTTTAGTGTTAAGTAGTTAGTTAGTTTTGTCTATTTTTTTATTAATATAGCTTTAGTAGTAGGTTAGTAGTTTAGGTTAAAATAGTTTAGTTTAAGTTTTAGTTAGTAGTAGTAGTAGGATAGATTGTAGTTTAGTTAGTTCAGTCCTATTCAGTTATCTTTTCATAAGTTTATTATAGTATTTATAAGTTGTTATTTAACAAATATTAGTGTAGTTTACTAGTTATTTAGTAAGAGTTAGATTAGATTTAGTTTTAGCTTGTATGTCCTTTAGTTCTAGTTAGTAGTTTTTTTATTTATTAGGATGTTTAGTATAGTTTATTTTTATTAGTTTTTATTCATTAGAACTAGTAGTTTATAGATCTTAAGTATTAAGTTTTAGTTAGTAGTTTTATTTAATAGTTAATTAGTATTCGAGTAGTTTAATATATAGAGTTAGTTTTAAGATAGTATATAGTAACATTAGTTTCTCTATAGGTAAGTAGTTTATATTTAAAATATATTTAGTAGTATTATGTAGTTGCTAGGTTTTAGTAGTTATCAGTTTTAAGTAGTTTTCAGATAGTCTATTGTTTTAGTTTAAGCAGATTCTTAGTTTAGTAAGTAGTTAATAGTGTTTATACATAGTTACATTAATTGTATTTCTAGTTTAGAGTCCCCTTTTTTGTTAATTTGTTTACTTAAGTTCTTGGATGTTAGTTCTAGTATTTTTAGTTATAGTTTTAGTAGTTAAGTTCAAGTTTAGTTGTAGTTTAGTTATATCTGTTTAAGTTTAGTATTTCAAGTAGTATTAGTCTAGTTTTATTTTAAGTACTCTCGTTAAAGTATTTATGGAAGTTAGTTTCTAAGTAGATATAGTAGTTCTATAGTTATTAGAATAGTAGTTTATAGTTTATAGTTTATTTTCTGTTTTAGTTTATAGTAATAGTTAAGTTAGTTTTAGTAGTAGTTACACATGTTGTTAAGTTAGGTATAGTTTACACTAGTAGATTATTTTATTAGTAGGTACAGTTATAGTGGTTACTCCATTTTTTAGTTTGAGTTAGTAAGTTGTTAGAATTAGTTTAGTTTAGTTAGTTTCGAGCTCTTTATAGTAGTATAGTTTAGTCTATTATTAGATAGTTATTTTATTTTTGTTTATATTTTGTTTAGTTTAGTTTTGTTTAGTGTCCTGTTTAGTTCAGTAGTTCAGTTATAGTAGCAGTCTTTTTTAAAGGTTAGTTAGAATATTATATAGAAGTTTATAATAGTGAATATATTAGAGAAGTTAATACTAGTTAGTCTTTATTAGGTAGGTTAGTAGTATTGTTAGTTAATATAGTTATATCACTTATAGTTTAGTTAGTTTTATTATAGTTGTAAAATATAGTTCAAGTTAGTATAGTTAGTATTATTTAGTATGTTAGTTATTCAAGTTTGTTATTTTTGTTAATAGTAAGTTAGTAAGATTGGTTTTAGTTTAGTAGTTCAAATTTTTGTTAGTTTATGTTTAGATAAACTTATTAGTTTATATTAGTACAGTCGTATAGTGTTTAATTTTAGTTTAGTAGTTAAAGTCTATTTACAGTATAGTAGTCTTAGTTATATTATCTTAGTTTTTAAGTCATATTGTTTTATAGAGAGTTAATAAGTAGTTTTAGTCAGTATTCCCAGTTTTTATAGTTTTATTTAGTAGTAGTTCAATAGTTTTTATAGTTATAGGTAGTTAGTTAGATAGTATCTGATGTTTAGGTTATTTTATATTATAGTTAGTAGTTACAGTTTTTTTCTATAAGACGGTTAGTCTGGCTTAGTGTATAGTTAGTTTAAGTAGTAGTGTTTTATAGTTTAGTTTTAGTCTTTTTATATTTTATCCTTATTTATTAGTTAGTAAATTTATTTTGTTAGTTATTTTTGTAGTTGTTTTTTTTTTTTTTTTGAGTTGGTAGAGTTTATAAGTAGTTAGCTCAGTATTAAGTTATATAGCCTAGTTTAAGTAGGTAGTTAGATAGCTTAGTTAGTTGATAGTAGATTTTGTAGTTAGTTTAGTAGTTGTAGTTTGTTATATAGTTTGTTAGTTTATTTTTATTTTAGTATTTATAGTTTTTAGTTAGTTAGTTTATTAGTTATTTTTTTTTTTAGTTTTTAGTTAGTTAGTTGTTTAGTTATTTTTAGTTATTAGTTAGTTAGTAGTATTTATATTTAGTTTAGTTATTATTTATTAGATTAGTTAGTTTTTTTAGTAGTTAGTTAGTTTAGTAGTTTTTAGTTTAGTTTTTTAGTTTATTAGTTTAGTTTTAGTAGTTTTTAGTTTTTTTTTTTTACGTTTTTTAGTATTTTAGTAGTTTTAGTATAGTTAGTCTAGTTTATAGTTATTAGTTTAGTTGTTTTAATATTTATTTATATTTTTATTAGTTAGTTTAAGTTATTATTATAGTAGTTTTAGTTTATTTAGTATAGTTTTATATTTATTATTATTTATGTTTTAGTAGTTTGTTTAGTATAGTTAGTTTTTTAGTTAGTTTTATAGTTTTTAGTTTTTTAGTTTTTTATAGTTTATTTTTAGTTTTTAGTTTAGTTTTTTTTTATAGTTTAGTTAGTTATAGTTTAGATTATTTTTTAGAGTTTTTTTTTATAGTCTTTAGATTTAGTTTTTTAGTTTTATTATTTTATATCATAGTTTAGTTTTTTAGTTAGAGTTAGTTTAGTTTTTGTATTTTTTTTAGTTTATTAGTTATTATTATTATTTATTTTTTAGATTTATTTTTTTTTTAGTTAGTTTTTTTAGTTTAGTAGTTTATTAAGTTTAGTTTTTTTTTAGTAGTTTTTTTATTAGATTTTTTAGTTTAGTTTATTTTT
>JAIWJD010000168.1:0-19835 GCA_022818045.1 Neotoxoptera formosana | reverse complement strand
CGCCGCCCGCGCCGCGCCCCCCCCCGCGCGCCGGGGACCCCGCCCGCCGCCGCGCCGCGCCGCCGACGCGCCGCCCGCGACCGCCGGGGCCGCCCCGCCCCGCGCGCACCCGGCGCCCGCAAACGCGAGCCCGCCGACGCGCGCCGCCGCCGAGAACCGCCCGCCGCGCCCGACCGCCGCGACCGCAAAACCCGACTCGCGCCCCGGGGACCGCGCGACGCCGCGCCGCCCCGCCCCCGGCGCCGCGCCAGCGCCCCGCGACCGACCCCCCGCGACGCCCCGTGGAATGGTCCGACCGGCGCCGACCGACCGCGACCGCGCGCCCGCCCGAGCCGCGGCGACCCGCGCCGCGACCCGCCCGCGCCGACGCGCCGCGCGCGTCCGCCGCGCCCGAACCGAAGCCGCCCGACGCCGCGACCCGCCCCCCGCCCCGGGGCCGCCCGCGAACCCGCGACGCCGCAAAAACCGTCCGCCGCCCCGCGCCGCCGTACGCGCGACCCGCGAGCCCCCGACGCGCGGCCGACGCGCGCGCCGACCGTCGCCGTCCGCGCGAACGCGCGCCCGCACGCCGGAGCGCCGCGCGACGTCGCGCGCCCGGCCCGACGCGGCCCCGCACCGCGTACCGCCCGTCCGACCGCGAGCGCGAACGGCGCAACCGACGCGTAAACTCACCCGCGCCGACGCGCGAATCCCCCGCCGCACGCGACGCGCGCGACCGCGCGAACCCCCCGCTCGCGCGCGACGCCGACCCGCCCCGCCCGCACGCCCACGCCGCCCGGCGCCACCGCCGCTGCCCGCCCGACGACCGAGCGCGCCGCCCCGCCGCCGCGCCGCCCGCGACCCCCGGCGACCTCGCCCCCCGAACGAATATCCGCGCGCCCCCGACGCCGACCGTCCCGACGCCGCCGAAACGACGCCGACTCCGCGCGCTCGAACGCCCGCGCCGCGTCCGACCCGGCGACGGCTAGGCCGCGCGCCGCCCGCCGCGGCGCGCCCGATCGTCCCCTCGATCGACCGACCGCCGCGCGACCGTTCCGCCGACGCCGACGCCGCGATCGACGCGCCGCGCGCGGAATCCACCGCGCCGCGAATCCGCGACCGCGGCGCCGCGTCGACGCGACCCAGGGCACGCTCCGCGACCGCCGCGCGCGACGCGACGCCGCGCGCCGACCGCGCGCCGGCGAGGCGCCCCGCGCGCCCGAATCCGAACGCGACCCCTCGCCGACGCCGACCGCCGTCGACGCCGCCGCCGACGCCTGCGACACGATTCGGCCGCCGATGACGCCGGCGCGCCGCGCCTCGCGACTCGGCCCCGCGGCGAACGCGCGCGCGCCGCCGCCCGCGCGACGCACTCGACGCCACCCGCCGCCGCGCCGCGCGCGCGCGACGCCGCCGGCGCGCGCGCCCCGCGCCGACCCCGCGCCGCTCGCCGCCCGGCCGCCCCGCGCCGCCCGCCGCGCGCCGACGCGGGAACCCGCCGTCCGCCGACGCGCGCGAACGCCCGCGACGCGCGCGATCCGCGCGCCGCCCGCGCCCGCGCGCCGACGCGCGCCCGACCCGACACTCCAGCCGCGCCGCGCCCCGTCCCGCGACGCCGCGCGCGACCCGCACGCGGCGCGGACCCGCCGACGCCCGCCGCCCCCGACGCCCCCCCGCCGCCCGAACGCCGCGACGGCCGAACGCGCCGCGCCGGCCGCGCGACGCCCGCCCGCGCCGCGGACCGAGCTCGCCGCCCCGCGAGCACCCGCCCCCCGACTCGCCGCGCGCCCGCCGCGCGACGCCGCGACCCGCGGCCGCCCCGCGCGCGCGCCGCCCCGACGCCGCGCCGCGCCGCCCCCGCGACGCGACGCCGCGAAGCGCCCCGATCCTCCGCGATCCGACGCGCCGCGCGCGTCCCGATCGCCCGCCGCGCCGCGCGCCGACGCGCGCGCCGCGACGACCCCAGCCGCCCGACAAGGACGCCGCCCGCCGCGCGACCGACGCGACCGCGCGCCGCGCCCCGCGACCGCGCCCGCCCCGACGCCCGCGACCGCGCCCCGCCCGACGCCGCCCGCGGCGCGACGCCCGCCGCGCGGCGCCGACGCCGCCCCCCGCCCGCGCGACCGCCGACGCGCGCCGCCGCGCCCGCGCGCGGACGCGCCGCGCGCGCGACGCCGACCGCGCGCCCGCGCGCGCACCCGCCCCCGCGCAGACCCGCGCGCCCCGCGACGACCCGCGCGCGCGCGCGCCGACCCCGCCCCCGCCCCGACCGCGCGCCCGCCGGCCCCGAATCCCCCGCCGCCGCGCGCGCGGACCGCCGCCGCGCGCGCGCGCCTCGACGCCCCCGCGCCCGCCGACCGCCCGCGCGCGCGCCCCGCGGCGCCGCCCCGCCGCGCCCCCCGCGCGCGACCGCGCCCGACGCGCGCCCGCGACGCCCGCCCCGCCCCGCCGCGTCGCGCCGCCGCGCCGCGCCGCCCGCCGCCCGCGCCCGACGACGCGCCGACGCGCCCCGCCCGACGCCGCCCCGGTCGCCGACGCGCGCCGCCCGCCCGCGCGACCGCCGCCGCCCGCGACGCGCGGACGCGCGCGCCGACGCGCCGCGCGCCCAGACCCGCGCGCCGACCCCCCGCGCGCGCCGCGACGCGACCGCCCCCGCGCCGCCCCGCGACCGCCGCGCCGCTCGCGCGCGACGGCGCGCCGCGCCGACGACGCGGCCCCGCCGCGCGACCCGACGCCGCGCCCCGCGCCCGCGCGCCCCGACGACCGCGCGCCCGCGCCCGACGGCGCCGACCGCGCGCCCGCGCCGCGCGCGCGCGCGCGCCGCCGCCCGCGCCGCGCCGCGCCGACGTCCCCGCGCCCGCCCGCGCGGCCCCGCGACGCCGCCCCGCGCGCGCGCGCCGTCCCGCGCCGCCGCGCGACGCCGCCGCGCCCGCCGCCGACGCGCGCCGCGCCCGCCGCCGCGCGCCGCGCTCCGACCCGCCCCGCGCCCCCGCCGACGCGCCGACGACGCCGCCCGCCGCCGACGCGCCCGCGCCCCCGCCGCCCCCGCCGCTCCCCCCGCGCGCGCCGCCGCGCCGCCCGCGCCCGACCGCGCGCGCCGCCGCGCCCCGCTCCGCGCCCGACCGACGCCGCGCGCCCCGCCCGACCGCGCCGCGCGCGCGCGCGACCCCCGGCGCGCGACCCGCGCCGCCGCGCGCCCGCGCGACGCGCGCCGCCGCGCCCGCGCCGCGCGCCCGCGACCCGCCCCGCGCGCGCCGCCGACGCCGCGCGCCGCGCGCCGCGCCGCGCCGACGCCGACCCGCCCCGCGCCGACGCCCGCGCGCCGCCCCGACCCCGCGCGCGCCGCCCGCGCGCGCCGCGCCGCCCGCGCGACGCGCGCGACGACCCGCGCCGCGTCCCCGACGCCCCGCGACCGCCCGCCCGCCGCGCCCCCCCGCCGCGCGCGCCGCCGCGCGACCGCCGACGCGCGCCCGCGGGCCCGCGCGCGCGCCCGCGCCGCGCGCGCCGCGACGCCCCCCGACCGCGCGCCGCGCCCGCGCCCGACCCGCGCCCCCGCCCGCGCGCCCCCGCCGCGCCGCGCCCCGCGCGCCGCGCCGCGCCCCGCGCGCGCCGCGCCGCGCGCCCGCCGACCGCGCCCCCCCGCCCGCCCGCGAACCGCCGCGCCCGCCCGCCGCGCGCGCCGCGCGCCCCGCGCGCGCGCCGACCGCGCCGATCCCGCCCCGCGCCGCCCGCCCCGCCGCTCCGCGCCGCGCCGCGCGCGCCGCCGACCGCGCCGCCCCGCGCGCGCCGCGCCCGCCGCGCGCGCCGACCCCGCGCGCCGCCCCGCGATCCGCGCGCGCGACCGCGGCGCGCCGGCGCGACCCGCCGCGCCGAACGCCCCGCCCGACCCGCGCGCGCCGCCGCCGCCGACCCCGCCCCCCGACGCGCCGCCGACCCGCCGCGACCCGCGCCCGCGCCCGCGCGAACGCCCCCGCCGCGCGACGCGCCGCGCCGCGACCCCGCGCGCCCGCCCCGCGCCCGCCGCGCCCGCGCTCGCGCGCCGCCGCGACGCCCCGCGACCGCGGCGCCCCGCGCCGCCGACGCCGCCGCCCGCCGCCCGCCCCGCCGACGCGCCCCGCGCGACGCGCACCGCCGCGCCGCGCAGCCGCGCGACCCGCCCCCGCGCCGCGCCCGCGCGCGCCGCGCGACGCGCCCCGCCGCGCCCCGCGCCCCGCGCGACCGCCGCGCCGCCCCGCCGCCGCGCGCGCGCGCCGCGACGCCGCGCCGGCGCCGCGCCGCGCGCCCGCCGCCCGACCGCCGCCGCCGCGCGCCCGTCCCGCCGGCCCCGCGCGCGCGCCCGCGCGCGCGACCGCCGACCGCCCGACGCCCGCGCGCGCCCGCCGCCGCGCGCCCGCCGCCGCGCCGCGCGCGCCGCCGCCGCGCCGACGCCCGCGCGCGCCCGCCGCGCCGCGCGCGCCGCCCGCGCGCCGCGAACGCGCGACGCCCGCCCGGATCGCCGCGCGCCGCCGCGACCCGCGCCCCGCGCGCCCGACGCCCCCCCGCGGCCGCGCCGAACGCCCGCGCGCGCCGCCGCCCGCCCGTCGACGCGCGACCCCGCGCGCCCGCCGCGCCCGGCCGCCCGCCGACGCGCGCGACGCGCGCCCGCGCGCCCGCGCCCGCCGCCGCGCGCGCGCCCGCGCGCCGCCGCCGCGCGCCCGCCCCGCGCCCCCGCGCGCGCCGCGTCCCGCGCGCCGCGCCCCGCGCCCGCCCGCGCCCCCCCGCCGCGCCCCGCGCGGCGCGCGCCGCCGCGACCCGCCCGGCCCGCGCGTCCCCCGCCCCGCGCGCGCCGATCGCGGCCCCGCCGCGACCTCGACGCCCCGCGCCCGACGCGCGCGCCCGCGCGCCGCCCCGAACGCGACCGCCGCCCGCCCGCCGACGCCGCGCGCCGCGCCGCGCGCGACGCCGGCCGACGCGCGCGCCGCGCGCGACCCGACCCCCGCGCGCCGCGCCGCCCGCCCGCCCGCGCGCGCCGCCCCGCGCCGCGCGCACCCGCGCCGACGCGCGCCGCCGCGCGCGCCGCCCCCGCCCGCCGCGCGCCCGCGACGCACCCGCCGCCCCGCCGCCCGCCCGCGCCGCGCGCGCGACGCCGCGCGCGCGCCCCCCCCGACGCCCCGCGCGCGCGCCCGCCGCCGAACCCGACGCCGCGCCGCGCGACCGCGACGCCGCGCCCGTCGCGACGCCGCCGCGCATCCCGCGCCGCCCCGACGCGCCCCCGCCGCCGCCGCGCGCCCGCCCGCGCGCCGGACGCCGCGACCCGCGCCCGCGCGCGCCCCCGCCGCCGCCGCGCCGCGCCGACGCCGCCCCGCGACCGCCGCGCCGCGCGCCCGCGCCCGCGCCCGCCGACCCCGCGCCGCCGCCGCGCGCCGCGCCCGACCGCCGCGCCCGCCGCGCGCCGCCCACGGCCGCGCGCGCGCCGCGCCGCGCGACCGCCCCCACCCGCCGCGCGCCGCCGCGCCGCGCGCCCGCCCGCGCGCGCGACGCGCGCCCCGCCCGCCCGCGCCGCGCGCCCGACCGGCCCCCGCGACGCTCCCCCGCGCCCCGCCGCGCCCCGCCCCGCGCCCGCGCCCGCGCCGCGCGACCGCGCCCGCCCGCCCCGCGCCGCGCGCGACCCGCCCGCCGCGCCGCCGCGCGCCGCGACCCGCCCGCGCCCGCGCGCGCGCGCGCCGCCGTCGCCCCCCGCGCGCCGACGCGCGCGCGCGCGACGCGCGCGCGCGCCGCGACGACCCGCCCGCCGCGCGCGCCGCGATCCGACGCCCGCGCGCCGCCCCGTCCCCCGCGCCCGCGCGACGCGCCGGCGCGCGCCGCCGCGCGACCCGCGCCCGACGCGCCCCGAACGACCGCGCGACCCGCGCCGGCCGCGCCCCGCCCGCCGCCCGCGACGCCCCGCCGCCGCGCCGCCCGCGCGCCCCGGCGCCGACCCCGCGCGCGACGACGCCCCGCGCCCCGCCCGCGACGCGCGCCGCCCGGCGCGCGACCCGCCCGCCGCCGCCCGCCCCCCGCCGCGCGCGCCGGCGCGATCCGCCGCCCGCGCCCCGCGCGCCCCGACCGACCCGCGCGCCCCGCGCCCGCCGCCCGCCGGCCCGCGCGCGCGACGCCGCGCCGCCGCCCGACCGACGCGCGCGCGACCCCCCGCCCCGCGCGCGCCGCGACCCGCGCGCGCCGCCCCGCGCGCGCGCCGCGCGCTCCCGCGCGTCGACCGCCGAACCGCGCCCCCGCGCCGCCGCCGAACGCGCGCGCCGCGCCGACGCGCGCCGCCCCGCCCCGCGCGCCCCGCCGCCCGCCGCCGCCCCCGCCGCCGCGACCGCGCCGACGCCCGCGCGCGCGACCGCCCGCGCCGCGCCCGCGCGCGCGCCGACCGCGCGCGCGCCCCCGACGCCGCGCCGACCGACGCCGCGACCGCCCCGCGCCCCCGCGCCCCCGCGCGCCCCGCGCGCCGCCTCCCGACGCCGCGCGCGCCCGCGCGCCGCGCGCGACGCGCGCCCCGCCGCGCCGCGCGCCGCGACCGCGACGCCGCGGCGCGCCCCGCGCGACCCGCCCCCGCGCGCCCGCGCCCGCCGCCGACCGCGCGCCGCGCCGCCCGCCGACCCCGCGCGCGACGCGCGACGCGCCCCGCCGCCGCCGACCCGCCCGCGTCGCCCGCCCCGCGCGCGCGCCCCCCGCGCGACCGCGCCCGCGCCGCGCCGCGTCGCCCGACGCGCGCGCGCGCCCGCGACGGCCCCCGCCCGCGCGACCGCGCCCCGCCCCGCGCGCCCCCCCGCGCCGCCCGACCGCCCCGCCGCGCCCCGCGCCCGACCGCGCCGCCCGCGCGCGTCCCCCGCCGCGCCCGCCGAACGCCGCGCGCCGCGCCGCGCCCCGCACCGCGCGCGCGCCGACCGCCCGCCCGCTCGCGCCGCGCCGCCCGCGCCGACCGACGCCCGCGCCGCGCCGCCGCGCGCCGCCCCGCGCGGTCCCCCGCCGCGCCGACGCGCCGCCCCCGCGCCGCCCGCGCGCCGCGCGCCCCGCCGCCCGCGCCGCGCGCGCGCCGCCGCGACGCCGCGGCCGCGCCGCCGCCCGCGCGCCCCCCCGCGCGCGCCGCGCGCCCGCGCCCGCGCGCCCGCGCGCCGACCGCCGCCGCCGCGCGCCGCGCGCGCGCGCGCGACGACGCGCGACCGGCGCCGCGCCGCGCGAACGCGCCCGCGACCCGCGCCGCCCCGCCGCGCGCGCCCGACGACCCGCCGCGCGCGCCGCGCCGCCCCCCGCGCCGCGCCGACCGCGCGCGACCCGCGCGCGGCCCGCCCGCCCGCCGCGCGCCCCGCCGCGCCCGCGCGCGCGCCCGCCCCGCGCCCCGCCCGCCCGCGCCGCGCCGCCGCCGCGCCCGCGCGCGCGCGACGCCGCGCGCGCCGCCCGACCGCGCCCCGCGCCGCGCCCCGCCGCGCGACGGCGCGCGACGCGCGCCGCCCCGCGCCCGCGCCCCGCCGCGCGCGCGCGCCCGCGCCGACGACCGCCGATCCGCGCCGCCGTCGCGCGCGACGCGCCCGCCCCGACCGCGCGCGCCGACGCGTCGCGCGCGCGCGCTCGCGCGCCGCGCCCCGCGACCCGCGGCCCCCGCGCGCCCGACGCCGCGCGAGCGCGCCCCCGCCCGCCCCGACCGCCGCGCGCCGCCGACCGCGCCGCCGCCCGCCGCCGCGCCGCCCCGCCGCGCGCGCGCGCGCCGACGCGCCCGCCCCGCGCCCGCGACCGCCGCGCGCCGCGCGCGACCCTCGCCGCCGCGCCCCCGACGCCCCCGCCGCGCGCGCGCCGCGCGACCCGCCGCGCCGACGCGCCGGCGCCGCGCCCCGCCCCGCGCGACCCCGCCGCGCCCGGCGCGCGCCGCGCCGCCCCGACCCCGCGCGCCGACCGCCGCCCGACGCCGACCCCCGCGCGCGCGCCGCCGCGCGCCCCGCCGCGCGCGCGCCGCGCCGCCGCGCCGCCGACCGCCGCGACCCGCGCGCCGCCGACCCGACCGCGCGCCCCCGCCGCGCGACCGCGCCGCGCGCCCGCCGCGCGCCGGCGCGCGCCCCCGCCGCCGACCGCGACGCGCGCCGCCCGCGCCGCCCGCGCGCGCGCCCGCCGCGCGCCACCGCGCGCCCCCGCCCCCGCGACGAACGCCCCGCCGCCCGCCGCGCGCCCGGACCCGCGCGCCCGGACCCCGACGCCCGCGACGCCGCGCCGCGCCGCCGCGCGCCGCCCGCCGCGCCGCCGCGACCGACCCGCCGCCCGCGCCGCGCGCGCGACGCGCGCCCCGCGCGCGCCCGACCGCGCGCGCCGCGCCCGCGACCGCGCCGCGCGCCGCCGCGCCGCCGCGCCCGCCCGCCGCGCCGCCGCGACCCGCGCCGCCGCGCCCGCGCCGCGACGCCGCGCGCCCGCGCGACGCGCGCGCGCGCGCGCGCCGACGCGCCCGCGCGCGCGCGCCGCGACGCGCGCGCGACCCGCGCGCGCGCGCCGCCGCGCGACGGCGCGCGCCGCGCCGCCGCGCGCCGACGCGCGACCGCGACCCGCGCGCCCGCGGCGACCCGACGCCCCCCGCGCCGGCGCGCCCGACGCGCGCGCGCCGACGCGACGCGCCGCGCCGCGCGCGCCGCGACGCGCGCCGCGCCCGCCGACGCGACGCGCCCGCCGCGCGCGCGCGCCGCCCGCCGCGCGACCGCCGCGCGCCGCGCCGCGCGCGCGCGCGCCGCGCCCGACGACGCCGCGCGCGACCCCCGCGCGACCGCGCGCGCGCGACGCCCCGCCGCGCGCGCCCGCGACGCCGCGCGCGCCCGCGCGCGACGCGCGACGCGACGCGCGCGCCCCCGACGCCCGCGCCGCGCCGCGCCGGCGCCCGCCCCGCGCGCGCCGCGCGACCGCGCCGACGCGCGCC
This sequence comes from Neotoxoptera formosana, assembly GCA_022818045.1. NCBI lineage: Eukaryota > Metazoa > Arthropoda > Insecta > Hemiptera > Aphididae > Neotoxoptera > Neotoxoptera formosana. The sequence goes on along the minus strand of JAIWJD010000168.1, from coordinate 10,939 downwards.
GCGCGACCGACGACCGCCGCGCGCGCGACGGCCGACGCCGCCCCGCGCCCGCCGCGCGCGACCGCGCCCGCGCGCGAACGCGCGCCCGCCGCCGCGCCCGCGCGCGACCCCGCGCCCGCGCGCGCCGACGCGCGACGCGCGCCGCCCCGCCGCCGCGACCCGCCGCCCCGCGCCCGCGCGCGCGCGCCCGGCGCGCGCGACCGACGCGCCCGCGCGCGCCGACCCGCGACGCCGCGCGCGACGCGCGACCGGCGCGACCGCCGCCGCCGCGCGCGCCGCGCCGACCGGCCGCCGCCGCCCGCGCCCGCCCCGCGCGACGGCGACCGCGCGCGCGCGACGCGACCCGCGCCGCGCGCCGCGCCCCGCCGCGACGCCGCCGCGCGACGGCGACCGCGACCCGCGACGCGCGACGCGCGCCGCCGACGCCGCGCGCGCGCGCGCGCGCCGCGCGCGCCGACCGACGGCGCGCGACCCCCCGCCGACCGACGCGCGGCGCCGCGCGCGCCCCCGCGCGCCGCCCGGCGCGAACGCGCCCGACGACCGCCGCCGCGCGCGCGCGCGCGCCGCGCCGCCGCGACCGCGCGCGCCGACGCGCGCGCGCGCGCGCGACCGCGACGCGCGCGACCGCGCGCCCGCTCCCGCGACGCGCCGACGCCGCGCGCGCGCGCCGCGCGCGGCGCGCGCCGCCCGCCGCGCGCGACGCCCGCCCGACCGCGGCCCGACGCCGCCGCGCCCGCCGCGCGCGCCCGCCGCGACCGCGACGCGCGCGCGCGACGGCCGCCCGACCGCGCCGCGCGCGCGCGCGCCGCGCCGCGCGACGACGGCCGCCGCGCGCCCCGCCGCGCCGCGACGCGCCGCCCACCGCCCGCCGCCCGACCCGCGCCCGCCGCGCGCCCGCCCCGCGCCGCGCGCGCCCGCGCGCGCCGCGACGCGCGACGACGCGCGCGTCGCGCGCCCGCGGCCCCGCGCCGCGCGCGCCGCGCGCGACCGCCGACGCGCGACGCCGACGCGCGCCCGACGCGCGCGCGCGCCCGCCGCGACGCCGCGACGACGCGCGCCCCGCGCGCGCCGACGCCGCGCCGACCGCGCGCGCGCGCGCGCGCGCCGCGCGCGCACCCGGCGCGCCGACCGCGCCGCGCGCGCCCGCGCCGCGACGCGACGCGCGCCGCGCGCGACGCTCGCGCCCGCGCGACCGCCGCCGCGCGACGCCCGACGCTCGCGCGCCGCGCCGACCCGACCCCCCGACGCGCGCCGCGCGCGCCCGCGGCGCGCGCCCCGCGCCCGCGACCGACGCGCGCCGCGCCGCCGCGCGCGACGCGCGCGCGCGCGACGCGCCGCGCGACGCGCCGCGCGACGCCGCGCCCGCCGCGACGCGCCGCGCCGCCGCGCGCGACCGCGCGCCGCGCGACGCCCGCGACGCCGCGCCGCGCCGACGCGCCCCCCGCGACGACCCGCGCGCGCGCCGACGCCGGCGCGCCGCGCCCGCGCGCCGACGCGCGGCGACCGCGCGACGCGCGCGCCGCGACGCGCGCCGCCGCGCGCGCGCGACGCGCCGCGCGACGACGCCGCCCCGCCGACGCGACGCGCGCCCGCGCCGCGCGCCCGCGGCCGCGCGCGCGCCGCCGACGACCGCCGCCGCGACGCGCCGCCGACGCGCCCGCCGCGCGCGCGCGCGCGCCGACGCGACGCGCCGCGCGCGGCGCGCCCGCGACGCCGCCCCCGCGCGCGGCGCGACGCGCGCCGACCGCCCCGCGCGCCGCCCGCCGACCGACGCGCCCCGCCGCGCGCCCGGCGCGCGCCGCGCGACCGCGCGCGCCGCGCCGCGCCCGCGCCGACCGACGCGCCCGACGCCGCCGCGCGCGCGACGCGCGCCGCGCGCCGACGGACCGCCCCGCCCGCGCGCCGCGCGCCGCGCGCGCCGCGCGCGCCGACGCCGCGCGCGCGCCGACGCCCGCCGCGCCCGCCGACGCCGCCGCCGCGCGCGCGCCGCGGCGCGCCGCCCGCGCCGCGCGACGCGCCCGCCGCGACGCCCGGCCGCGACGCGACCGCGCGCGCGCGCGCCGCACGCGCGCCGCGCGCGCCCGCGCGACGCGCGCCGCCGACCGCCGACCGCCGCGCGCGACCGCCCCGCGACCCGCCCCGCGCGCCGGGCCCGCGCGCGCGCGCCGCGCGCCGCGACGACCGCGCGCGCGCGGCCCGACCGCCGCGCGCGCGCGCGCGCGCGCCGCGCGCGCGCCGACGCGCGACGCCGCGCGCGCGCCGCCCGACCGCGCCGCCCCGCCGCGCCCGACGACCGCCGACGCGCGCGCGCCGCGACGCGCGCCCCGCGCGACGCGCCGCCGCGCGCGCCGACGCGCGCCGCGACGCGCGCGCGCGACCGACCCGACGCGCGCGCGCCGCGCGCGCCGCGCGACGCCGCGCGCCGCGCGACCGCGCGCGCGCGCGCGCCCCGAACGCGCCCGACCGCCGCGCCCGCCGCGCGCGCGGCGCGCGCGACCGCCGCCGCCGCGCGCGCGCGCGCGCCGCGCCGCGCGCCCGACGACGCGCCGCCCGCCCGACCGCGCCCCCGCGCCCGCCGCGACGCCCCGCGCGCCGCCCCGCGCGCCGCGCCGCCGCGCGCGCGCGCGCCGCCGCGCCGCGACGCCCGCCGCGCCCGACCGCGCGCGCGGCCCGCGCGCGCCGCGCCCCGCGGCGCCCGCCGCCGCGCGCGCCCGCCGCGCGACCCGCGCGCCGGCGCGCGACCGCGCGCGACCGCCCGCGCGCCCGCCGCCGACCGCCGCGCGACGGCCCGCCGCGCGCCCGCCGCCCCGGCGCGCGCCGCGCCGCGCGCGCCCGCGCCGCGCCCGCGCCGCCGCGACGCCCCGGCGCGCGCGCCGACCCGCCGACGACGCGCCCGCGCGCCGCCGACGCCGACGCCGCCGCGCCGCGCGCGCGCGCGCGCCCGCCGCGCCCGCCGACGCGCCCGGCGCGCCGCGCGGCCCCGACCGCCGCCGCGCGCGCGACCCGACTCGCGCCGCGCCGACCGCGCGCGCGCGGCGACGCGCGCGACGCGCCCGCGCCCGCGCGCCCGCCCCGCCGCGCGCGCGACGCGCGCGTCGCGCGCGCGCGACGCCCGCGCCCCGCCCGCGCCGCGACGCGCGCGCCGCGCCCGCGACGGACCCCGCGCGCCGCGCGCGCGGCCGCCCGGCGCGCGCGACGACGCGCCGCCGCGACGCGCGACGCCGCCGACGCGCGCCGCGCGACCGCGGCGCCGCGCCCCCCGCGCGACGCTCGCGACCGCGCGCGCGACGCGCGCCCGCGCGCCGGCGCCGCGACGCCGCCGCGCCGCCGCCGCGCCGCGCCGCGCGCCGCGCGACACGCGCGCGACCGCGCGCCGCGACCGCCGCGGCGCGCCGACGCGACGCGGCGCGACCCGCGACGCCGCCGCGCGCGCCGACGCCCGGCGCCGCGCGCGCCGCGCGCGCGCCCGCGCCGCCGACGCGCGACGCGCGCGCGCGCCGCGCGCGCGCCCCGCCCGCGCGCCGCCGCGCGACGCGCGCGCGCGACGCCCGCGACGCCGCGCGCGGCCGACGCGCGCGCGCGCGACCGCGCGACGGCGCGCCGCGCCGCGCCGACCCCGCGCGCCGCGCCCGCCGACGCGCCGCGCGACCCGCGCGCCCGCGACGCCGCGCGCGCCCGCGCGACCGACCGCCGCCGGACGCCGCCGCGCGCGCGCGACGCGCCGCGCGCGCGCGCCGCCCGCGCCCCCCGCGCGCGACGCGCCCCGCGCGCCGCGGCCCGCGCCGGCGCGCCCGCGCCGCCGCGCGCGCGACGCCGCGCCCCGCCGCGCGCGCGCGCGCGACCGCCGCGCCGACGACCGCGGCCCGCGCGCCGACGCCCCGCGCCGCGCCGCGCGCGCGGCGCGCCGCGCCGACGCGCCCCGCGCGCGCCGCGGCCGCGCGCGACCCCGCCCGCGCGCCGCCGCGCTCGCGCGCGCGACGCCGACCCGCGCGCCGCGCCGCGCGGCCGCGCCGACGCGCCGCCCGCGACGCCGCGACCGACGCGCGCGCGCGACGCGACGCCCGCGGCGCGACGCGGCGCGCGCGACGCGCCGCGCGCCGACGCCGCGCGCGCGCCCGCCGCGCGACACGCGCGCCGCGCCGACGCCGCCGCCTCGCGCGACCGCGCGACGCGCGCGCGCGCCGCGCCGCGCGACCCGCCGCGACCGCCGCCGCCGCGACGCGCCCGACCCGCGCGCGCCGCGCCGCGCGCCGCGCGCGCCCGCGCGCCCGCCGCGCGACGCGCCGCCGCGCGCCGCGCGCGCCGCCGCGACGCGCGCCGACGCGACGCCCGCGCCGCGCGCGACCGCGCGCGCGCCGCACGCGCCGCGCGCGACGCGCGCGCGCGCGCCCGCGCCGCGCGCGCGCGCGCGCGACAGCGCGCGCGCCGCCGCGCGCCGCCGGCCGCGCGCGCCGCGCCGCGACCGCGCCGCGCGCGCCCTCCGCCGCGACGCGCCGCGCGCGCGCCGCCGCGAACGCGCGACGCCGACGCCCCCGCCCGCCGCGCGCGCGCGCGACCGCGCGCGCCGCCGCGCGGCGCGCGCGCGCCGCGCGCGCGCGCCGCGCGCACGCCGCGCCGCCCCCCCCGCGCGCCCGCGGACGCCGCGCCCCGCGGCGCGCGCCCGCCCGCGGCGCGCGCCGCGCCGACGCGGACGACGCGCGCGCCCGCGCCGCCCCGCGCCCCGACGCCGCGCCCGCGCGCCGCGCCGCGCGCGCGCCCGACCGCGCCGCGCGCGCGCGCCGACCCCCGCGCGCGCGACGCCGCCCGACCGCGGCGACCCCGCGCGACGCGCCCCGCGCGCGCCGGATCCCGCGACGCGCGACGGCGCGCGACCGCGCGCGCCGACGCGCGCGCGACGCCGCGCGCGCGACGCGCGCCCGCGCGCCGGACGCGCGACCCCGACGCGACGCGCCCGCGCGCGCCCCGCGCGACCGCGCCCGCGACGCGCCGGCGCGACGACGCGCGCCGCGCGACGCCGCCGCGACGCGCACCCGCGCGCCCCCGACGCGCGCGCCGCGACGACGCCGCGCCCCGCCGCGCGCCGCCGGCCGGCGCGCGCGCGCCGCCGCGCCCGCGACGCCGCGCGCCGCGACGCCCCGCGCCGCGCCGCGCGCGCGACCGCGCGCGACGCCGACACGCGCGCCGGCGCGACGACGGCGCCCGCGCCGCGCGGCGCGCGCCCGCGCGCGCGCGCGACCGCCGCGCGACGCCGCGCGCGGCGCGCGCGCCGCGCCGACGCGCCCGACGCGCGCCGCCCGCGCGCGCCGCGCGCGCCCGCCGCGCCGCCGCGCGCGACGACCGCCGCCGCGCCGCGACGGCGCGCGACCCGCGCGCGCGACGCGCCGCGCGCCGCGCGCGCGACCCCGACGCCGACCGCGCCCGCGCCCCGCGCGCCGCGCGCGCCCGCCGCGCGCGCGCACGCCCGCCGCCGCGCCCGCGGCCGCGCGCGCCGCGCGCGCCGCGACGCGACCGCCGCGCGCGCGCGCGCCGCGCGACGCCCCCGCGCCCGCGCGACCGCGACCGCCCGCGCGCGCCGCCGCGCCCGCGAACGCGCGACCCCGCGCGCGCGCCGCGACGCCCCGCGCGCGCCGCCCCGGCGACGGCCGACGCGCGCGCGCGACCCCGCGCCGACCGCCGACCGCGCGCGCGCCCGACGCGCGCGACGCGCCGCCGCGCGCGCCGCCGCGCGCCGCCGCGCGCGCCGACCGCCGCCGCCGCGACCGCGACGCGCGCCGACGCGCGACGCCCGCGACCGTCCGCGCCCGCGCGCGCGCGCGCGCGACGCCGCGCGCGCCCGCCCCGCGTCGCGCGCGCCCCGCCGCGCGCGCCGCGACGACGCGCCCGCGCGACCCCGCGCGGCGCCCGACGACCGCCCGCGCCGCGACCCCCGCGACGCGCGACCCGACGCGCGCGCGACCGCGCGCGCCCCGGCGCGACCCCGCGCCCGCGCGCGCCGCGACGCGCGGACCGCCGCCGCGCCGCCGCGCGCCGCCTCGCGCGCGACGCCGCGCGGCCGCGCGACGACCCGCGCGCGCCGCGCCGCGCGACGCCGCGCGACGCCGCGCCCGACCGCCCCGCCGCCCGCGCCGCCCCGCCGCCGACGCGCGCGCGCGCCCCCCCGCCGCGCGACGCGCCGCGCGACGCCGCGCGCGCGACGCGCGCGCCGCGCGACCCGCGCGCCGCGCGACCGCCGCCGCGCGGCGCCCCCGCGCCGCCGCGCCGCCGACGCGCGGCCGTCCCGCGACGCGCGCGACGCGCGCCGCCGCGCGCCCCGCGCCGGACGCGCCCCGCCCGCCGCCGCGCCGCGCGCGACGCGCCCGCGCCGCGCGCGACGCGCCCCGCCGGCCGAACGGCGCCGACGCGACGCGACGGCGCCTCGCCCGCGCGCGCGACCGCGCGCGCCCGCGCGCGCGACGCGCCCGCGCCGCGACGCGCGACGCACGCGCCGCGCGCGACGCGCGCGCGCGCGCGCGCGCGCGACCGCGCCGCGCGCCCGCCGCGCGCGCGACCGCCGCCGCGCCGCGGCGCCGCGCGCGCCGCCGCGACGAACCGCCGACGCCCCGCCGACCGCGCGCGCCGCGCGACCGACGCGCCGCCCCGGCCGCGACGCGCGCCGCGCGCCCGCGCTCGCGGCCGCGCCCGGCGCGCCGCGCCGCCGCGCGCGCGCCCGCGCGCGACGCGCGCGCGCGACGCGGCGCCCGACCGCGCCGACGCCCCGCGCCGCGCGCGCGACGACCCCGACGCGCCGCCGCGCGCGGCGCGCGCGCGCGCGCGCGACGCGCCGCGCCCGGCGCCCGCGCGCGCGCCGCGCTCGCGCGCGCCGCCCGACGCGCCGACCGACGACGCCGCCGCGCGCGCGCGCGCGACCACGCGCGCGCGCGCGCGCGCGCCCCGCGCGACGCGACGACGCCCGACGCGCGCGACCGCGACCCGCGCGCGCGCCCCCCCGCCGCGCGACGCCCGCGCGCGCGCGGCCGCGACGCGCGCCGACCGCGCGCGCCCCCGCGCCGCGACCCGCGCCGACGCCGCCGCGCGCGACGCGCGCGCGACGCGCCGCGCGACGCCCGGCGCCCGCCGCGCGCGACCCGCGCCCCGCGCGCGACGCGCCGACCCGCGCCGCGCCGACGCGCCCCGCGCCGCGACCGCGCCGCGCGCCGACCGCGCGCGCGACCGCCGCGCCCGCGCCCGCGACCGCCCCGCGACGCGCGCCCCGCCCGCCCGCGCCGCGCCGCGCGCGACGCGCGCGTCGCCGTCCCGCCGCGACGCCCCGCCGCCGCGCGTCCCGCGCGACGGCGACGCGCGCGCGCCGCGCGCGCGCGCGCCCGCGCCGACGCGCGCGGCGCCCCGCGCCGCCCGCCCGACGCGCCGCGCGCCGCGCCCGAGACCCCGCGACGCGCCGCGACGCCTCGCGGCCGCCGCGCGCCCGCGCGCCTCACGCGCCGCGCCCCCGCCCGCCGCCGCGCGCCGCGCGCGACGACCGACGCGCCGCCGCGGCGCGCGCCGCGCCGCGCGCGCGCCCGACGACCCCGCGCGCGACCCGCCCGCGCGCCGCCGCCCGCCGCCCCGACGCGCGCCGCGACCCCGCGCCGCGCGCGACGCGCCCGCGCGCGCGCGCGCGCCGCGACGCCGCCCCGCGCCGCGCCGCGCGCCGCGCGCCCCGACCCGCTCCGCCGCGACGCCCGCCGCGCGCGCGCGCGCCCCGCGACGCCCCGCGACCCGCGCCGACGCGCACGCGCGCGCGCCGCGCGCACGCGCGACCGACGCGCGCGCGACGCCGCGGCGCCGCGACGACGCGCCCCCGACCCGACCGCGCGCGCGACCCGCGCGCGCGCGCCGACCCGCGCGCGCGACGCCGCGCGACCGCGCCGCCGCGCGCCGCCGCGCGCGACGCCCGCGCGCCGCCCGCGCCGCGCGCGCGCGCACCGCCGCGCGACGCGCGCCCGCCGCCGCGCGCGCCGCCCGACGCCGCCGCCGCGACGCGCCGCGACGCCCGCGCGCGCGCGACGCGCCGCCGCCCCGCCGCCGCGCGCCGCGCCCGACGCCGCGCGCGCCGCGCGCCCGGACGGCGCGCCGCGCCGCGGCCGACCGACCGAACGCGCGCCGCGCGCCCGCGCCGCGCGGCGCCGCGACCGCGCGCGCGACGCGCGCCGCGCGACGCGCGCCGCGCCGGCCGCGCGGCGCCGCCGCGACGCCCGCGCCGCCGCCGCGCCCGCCCGCGCGCGGCCGCGACGCGCCGCGCGCGCCGCGCCACCGCGCCCCCGACGCGCCGCGCCCGCGCGCGCCGAACCGACCGCCGCGCCGCGCGACCGGCGCGCGACCCGCGCGACGCCGCGCCCGCGACGCGCGCCGACGCCGCCGACGCCCGCCGCGCGCGCGCCGACGCGCGCCGCGCCGCCGCGCGACGCCGCGCGCGCCCGCGCGCCGCGCCGCGCGCGCGCGCCGACGCGCGCGACGCGCGCCGACGCACGCGCGCGCGCGCGCACGCGACCGCCGACGCGCGACGGCGCCCGCCCGACCGCGCCGCCGCCGCCGCGGCGCGACCGCGCGCGCGGCCGACGCGCGCGCGCCGCCGCGCGCGCGACGGCGCGACCGCCGCGACGCGAACCCGCGACGACGCGCGCGCGCCGCGCGCGCGCGCGACGACGACCCGCGCCGCCGCCGCGCCGGCCGCGCGCGCGGCCCCGCCGACGCCGCGCCCGCCGTCGGACGCGCGCGCGCGCCGCGCGCCCCGAACGCGCGACCGCCGCGCGCGACGCGCCCGCGCGCGCCGCGACGCGCGCGCCGGCGGCCGCGGCCGCGCGCGCCGACGCGCGCGCGCCGCGCCCGCCGACGCCGCCGCCCGCGCCGCGCCGCCCGCCGACGCTCGCCGCGCGCGCGCGCCCGCGCGCGCGCGCCGCGCGCCGACCGCGCGCGCGCGCGCCCGCGCCGCGCTCGCGCGCCGACGCGCGCGCGCGCGCCCGACCGCGCCGGCGCCGCCCGCCCCGCGACCAGCGCCCGCCGCGCGCCGCGCCGCCGCGCGCGCGCCGCGCGCGACGCCGCGCGCGATCGCGCCGCCGCGCGCCGCGCGCGACGCGCGCGCGCCCCGCGCGCCGCGACGCCCCGCGCCGACGCCGCGCGCGACGCGGGCGACGCGCGCGCGCGCGACGCGCGCCGCGCGCCGCCGCGCGCGCGCGACCGCGCGCGCCGCGACCGCCCGCGCGCGCCGCGACGCGACGCGCGACGCGCGCGCGCGCGACCCCGCGCCGACGCGCCCGCGCGCGCCGCGCCGCCGCGCCGCGCGACGCCGCGACCGCGCGCGCGCCGCGCCGCCGCGCGCGCCGACGCCGCGTCCGCGCCGCGACGCGCACGCGCGCGCCGCCGCGCCCGCGCCCGCGCGCGCCGCGCGCCGCCGGCGCGACGCGCCCCGCCCGACGCGCGCGACGCCGCGACCCGCGCGCGCGACCCCGCCGCGCGCGACCCGCGACGCGACGCCGCCCCCCCCCGACCGCGACGCCCGACGCGCGACCGCCGGCCGCCGCCCGCCGCCGCGCGCGCCGCCGCGCCCGCCCGACGCGGCGACGCCGCGCGCCCCGCGCGCCGCGCGACCCGCCGCGCCCGCGCCGCCGCGCGCGCCCCGACCGCCGACCGCGGCCGCGCCGGCGCGACGCGCCGCCCGCGCGCGCCCGCCCCCGCGCCCCGCGCGACCCCCGACGCGCCGCCGCCCGGCCGCTCCGCGCGCGCCAGCCCGCCGCCGCCCGCGGCGCCGCGCCGCCGCGACGCGCCCGCGCCGCCCGCGGACCGCCGACCGCGCACGCCCGACGCCGCCGGCGACGCCGAACCCCCCGGCGCCCGCGCGCCGCCGCGCGCGCGCCCGCCGCGCCGGCCGCGCGACGCCGCCGCGCCGCGACGCCGCGCCGACGCCCGCGCCGCGCCGAACGCCCGGCGCCGCCCCCGCGACGCCCGCGCGCGACGCGCGCGCGCCCGCCGCCGCCCGCGCGCCGGACGCCCGGCGACGCCCCCGCCGCCGCGCCGCGACCCGCCGCGCGCCGCGCCGACGCCGCGCGCGCGCGCGACGCGCCCCCCGCGCGCGACGCGCGCCGACGCCCCGCCCCGCGACCGCGCGCCGCGCGCACGCCGCGCCGACGACCGCCGCGGCCGCGCGACCCGCCCCGCCCGCGGCGCCGCGCGCGCCGACGCGCCGCGCGCCGCCCCGCCGCGGACGCGCCGACGCCCCCGCGCCCGACGCGCCGCCGCGACCCGCGCCCGCCCGCCCCCGCGCCGCGCCCGACGCGCGCCGACGCGCGCCGCGCCGCCCGCGGCCCCGACGCGCCGCGACGCCGCGACGCGCGGCGCGCGGCCGCGCCGCCGACCCGCCGGCGCCCCGCCGCGCGCCCGACGCCGCGCGCCCCCGCGACCCCGCCCCGCCGCCGCGCGCCCCGCCGCGCCGGACGCCGCGCGCCCGCCCCGCGCGACCGCGCGCCGACGCGACGCGCGCGCCCCGCGGCCGGACCCCGCGCGCGCGACCCCGGCCCGCCGCCCGCCGCGCCGCCGCCCCGACGAACGACCCCGCGCGCGCCCCGCGCGCGCGGCGACCGACGCGCCCGCCCCGCGCCCCGCCGCGCGCCGCCGCGCCGCGCCGCGACGCGCGACCCGCGCCGCCGCGCCCGCCGCCGCCGCGCCCGCGGCCGGCGCGCCGCGCGCCCGCCGCGCCGCGCGGCCGCGCCGCCCCCGCGACGCCGGCCGCGCGCGCGCCCCGCGACCGACCGCGCGCCGCCGCGAGCCGCGCGCCGCCGACGCCCCGCGCGCGCCGCCCCGACCGCCCCCCGCCGCCCCCCCCGACCCCCCGGCGCGCCCGGCGCCCCCCCCCGCCGGCCCGCGACACTCGCGGAACGACCGCCGCCGCGCGCCGCCCGCGAGCGCC
>JAIWJD010000167.1:0-19867 GCA_022818045.1 Neotoxoptera formosana | reverse complement strand
GCGCCCGCCGACGCGGCGCGCCGGCCGCGCGCCGCCCGCGGCCCGCGCCGCCGCGCGCCGCGCGCCCCCGCGCCGCCGCGCCGCGACCGCGGCCGCGCGGCGCGCCCGCGCGCGCCCTGCCCCGGCGCCCCCGCGCCGACGCGCGCCCCCGCCCCGACGCGCGCGCGCCGCCGCGCAGCGCGCGCGCCGCCGCCCGCGCGCGCCGCGCCGCGCGCCGCGCGCCCCCCGCGCGCCGCGCGCGCGCGCCCGCGCCGCGCGCGCGCGCGCGCCGCGCCGCCGCGCCGCGCGCCGCGCCCGCGCCCCGGCCGCGCCGCGCGCGCGCGCGCCCGCGCGCGCGCCCGCCGGCCGCGCGGCGCGCCGCCGCCGCGCGCCGCGCGCGCGCGCGCCGCCGCCGGCGCGGCGCGCGCCCGCGCGCCCCGCCGCGCGCGCCGTCGCGCGCGCGCGGCCGCCGCGCGACCGCGGCCGCGCCCCGCCGCGCCGGCCGCGCGCCGGCGCGCGCGCGCGCGCGACCGCGCGCGCCGTCCGCGCCGCGCCGCCGCGCCGCGCGCGCCGCTCGCGCGCGCGCGACGCGCCGGCGGCCCGCGCCGCGCCGCGGCCGCGCCCGCCCGCCGCCCGCGCGCCGCCGCCGCGCCGGCCGCCCGCGCGCGCGTCGCCGCGCGCGCCCGCGCGCCGCGCGCCGCGGCGCGCGGCCGCCGCGCCGCCGCCCGCGCGCGGCCGCCGCGCCGCCGCGCCGGCGCGACGCGCGCGCCGGCGCCCCGCCCGCGCCGCGACGCGCGCCCGCGCCGCGCGCGCGGCCGCCGTCCGGCCCGCGCGCGCGCGCGCGCCGCCCGCCGCGCGGCGCCGCCGACGCCGCCGCCGCGCGCGCGCGGCCGCGCGCCCGCCGCGCGCCCCGCGCGCGCGCGGCGCGCGCGCGCGCCGCCGCGCCCGCGCGCCCGCGCCGCCGCGCCGCGCCGCGCGCGCCGCCGCGCCGCGCGCGCGCCCGCGCCGCGCGCGCGCCCTCGCGCCGACGCGGCGCGCGCCCGTCGCCCGCGCGCCGCCGCGCGCGGCGCGCCGGCGCGCCCGCCGCGCGCCGCGCGGCCGGCGCCCCGCCGCGCGCGCCGCGCCGCGCCGCGCCGCTCCGCGCCCGCGCCGCCCGCCGCGCCCCCGCCGCGCCGCCGCGCGCGCGCGCGCGCGCGCGCCGCGCCGCGACCGCGCCTCGCCGGCCCCGGCGCGCGCGCCGCCGCCGCGCGCGCGCGCGACCCGCCGCCGCCCGCCCGCGCGCTCGCCCGCGCGCGCCCCGCCGCGCCGGCGCCGCCCCGCGCGCGCTCGCCGCGCGCGCCCGCGCCCGCGGCCGGCGCCGCCGCGCGCGCGCCGCGCGCCGCCGCGCGCGCCGCGCCGCCCGCGCGCCGCGCGGCCCGCGCCGCACGCGCGCGCCGGCCGGCGGCGCGCCGCGCCCGCGCGCCGCCGCGCCGCGCGCGCCGCGCGCGCGTCCGCGCCCGCGCCGCGCCGCGCGCGCGCGCCGCGCGGCCGCGTCGCGCGCCGCCGCCGCCGCCGCCGCGTCCGCGCGCCGCGCGCGCCCGCGCGCGCCGCGCGTCGCGCGCGCGCCGCCCGCCGCCGCGTCGCGCGCGCGCGCCGCCCGCGCGCCGCCCGCCGCGCCCGCGCCGCGCGCGCGCCGCGCGTCCGCGCGCGCGCGCCCGCGCGCGCCCGCGCGCGCCGCGCGGCCGCCGCGCGCGCGCCGCGCCGCGCCCCCGCGCGCGCCGCCGCGACGCCGCGCGGCCGCGCGCCCCGCGCGCGCGCGCGCGCCGCGCGCGCCCGCGCGCGCGCGCGCGCGCCCCGCGCGCGCGCGCGCGCGCGCGCGCCGGCGCGCCGCGCGCGCCCGCGCCGCCGGCCCGCCCGCCGCGCGCCGCGCCGCCCGCGCGCGGCGCGCCGGCCGACGCCCGCGCGCCGTCGCGTCGCGCGCCGCGCGCCGCGCGCGCGCGCGCCGGCCGCGCGCGCGCGCGGCGCCGCCGGCCGCGCGCGCCGCCCGCGACGCCGCGCGCGCCGCGCCCGCGCCGCCGCGCCCGCCGTCCGCGCCGCGCGCGCGCGCGCGCGCGCCCGGCGCGCGCCGCGCCGCGCCCGCGCGCGCGCGCCGCGCGCCGCGCGCGACCGCGCGCGCCGCCCGCGCGCGCGCCGCGCGCGCGCCGCGCGACCCGGCCCGCGCCGCGACGCGCCGCGCGCGCGCGCGCCCGCCGCGCTCCGCCGCGCGCGCGCGCGCGCGTCGCCCGCGCGCGACGCGCCGCGCGACCGCGCGCCGCGCGCGCCGCCGCGCGCCGCCGCGCCGCGCGCGCCGCCCGCGCCGCCGCGGCCGCCGCGCGCGCCGCCCGCGCGCGCGCCGGCGCGCCGCCGCGCCGCGCGCGCGCCCGCGCGCGCCCGCCGCGCCGCCGCGCGCGCGCGCGCCGCGCGCGCGCCGCGTCCGCCGCGCGCCGCGCCGCGCGCCGCCGCGCGCGCGCGCGCCGCGCGCGGCGCCGCCGCCGCGCCGCGCGCCGCGCCGCGCGCGCGCGCGCGCCCGCGCCCGCGCGCCGCGCGCGCCGCGCGCCGCGCGCGCGCCGCGCGCGCCGCGCCCGCGCCGCGCGCGGCCGCGCGCGCGCCGCGCCGCGCCCGACCCGCGCCGTCGCGCGCCGCGCGCGCGTCGCGCGGCGCCGCGCGCCGCGCGGCGCGCGCGCGCCGCGCCCGCGCGCCGCGCGCGCCGTCCGCGCGCCGCGCGCGACGCCGGCGCGCGCGTCGCGCGCGCGCGCCGCCCGCCGCGCGCGCCGCCCCGCCGCGCCGCCGCCGCGCGCCGCGCGCGCGCCGCGCGGCGCGCGCGTCGGCGCGCGCGCGCGCCGCGCGCGCCGCCCGCGCGCGTCGCGCGCGCCGCGCGCGTCGCCGCGCGCGCGCGCGCCGCGCGCGCCGCCGCGCCGCGCGCGCGCGCCCGCGCGCCGCGCGGCCGCGCGCGCGCCGCGCGTCGCCGCGCCGCCGCCGCGCGCGCGCGTCGCGCGCGCGCCCGCGCCGGCGCGCGTCGCGCGCCCGCGCCCGCCGCGCGCCCGCCGCCGCGCCCGCGCCGCGCGCTCCGCCGCGCCCCGCGCGCGTCGACGCGCCCCGCCGCGCCGCGCGCGTCGCCGCGCGCGCGCGCGGCGCGCGCCGCGCGCCGCCCGCCGCGCCGCCGCGCGCCGCCCGCGCCGCGCCGCGCCCGCGCGCCGCGCGCGCGCGTCGCCCGCCGACGCGCGCGACGCCCGTCGCCGCCGCCCGCCGCGCGCGCGCCGCGCGCGCGCGCGCGCCGCGCCGCGCGCGCCCGCGCGCGCGCGCGCCGCGCCGCCGCCCGCGACGCGCGGCGCCGCGCGCGCTCGCGCGCCGCCGCGCGCGCGCCCGCGCGCCGCGCGCGCCGCCGCGCGCGCGCCGCGCGCGCGCGCGCCGACCCGCGCGCGCGCGCGACGCGCGCGCGCGCGCCGCGCGCCCGCGCGCGCGGCGCGCGCGCCCCGCGCCGCGCGCGCGCGCGGCGTCGCGCGCCGCGCGCGCGCGCGCGCGCGCGCGCGCGCCGCGCGTCGCCGCGCCGCGCGCGCGCGTCGCGCCGCCGCGCGCGCCCGCGCCGCGCGCGCCGCGCGCGCGGCGCCCGCGCGCGCGCGCCGCGCGCCCGCCGGCGCCGGCGCCGCGCGCGCGCCCGCCGCGCGCGCGCCCCCGCGCGCGCCGGCCGCGCGCGCGCGACGCGCGCGACCGCGCGCCGCGCCGCGCCGCGCGTCGGCGCGCCGCCGCCGCGCCGCGCGCGCGCGAGCGCGCGCGCGCCCCGCGCGCGCGCCGGCGCGCGCCGCGCGCGCCCGTCCGCGCCGCGCGCGCGCGCCGCGCCGCGCCGCCGCGCGCGCGCCCGCGCGCGCGCCGTCCCGCGCCCGCCGCCGCGCGCGCGCGCGACGCGCGCGCGCGCGACGCGCCGCGCGCCCGCGCGCCGCGCGCCGCGCCGCCCGCGCCGCGCGCCCGACCCGCGCGCGCGCGCCGCGACCGCCGCGCCGCGCCGCGCGCGCGCCGCCCGCGCCGACCGCCGCGCCGCGCGCGCCCGCTCGCGCCGCCGCGCGCGGCGCCGGCCGCGCGACGCGCGCGCGGCCCGCGCGCGCGCGCCGCCGCGCGCGCCCGCTCGCGCGCCGCCGCGCCGCGCGCGCGCGCGCGCGTCCCGCGCGTCGCGCGCGCGCTCGCGCGCGCCGCCGCCGCCGCGCCGACGCGCGCGCGCCGCGCGCGCCGCGCGCGCGCCCCGCGCGCGCCGCGCGCCCGCGCGCGCGCGCGCCGCGCGCCGCCGCGCGCGCGCGCGCGCGCCGCCCGCCCGCGCGCGCGCGCGCGCGCGACGCCGCGCCGCCGCCCGCGCCGCCGCGCGCGCGCGCCGCGGCCGCGCCGCGCGCGCGGCGCGCCCGCCGCCGCGCGCGCGCCGCGTCCCGCCGCCGCCCGCGCGCGCGCCGCGCCGCGCGCGCGCGCGCGCCGCGCCGCCGCCGCGCCGCCCGCCGCGCGCCCCCCGCGCGCCCGCGCGCGCGCGCCGCCGCCCGCCGCGCCGCGCCGCGCCGCGCGCGCCGCGGCGCGCGCCGCCGCGCGCGCGCGCGGCGCCCGCGCGCGCGCGACGCGCGCGCGCCGCGCGCCGCGCGCCCGCGCGGCCGCCGCGCGCGCGCCGCGCGCGCGCGCGCGCCGCGCGGCGCGCGCCCGCGCGCGCGCCGCGCCGCGCGCGCGCCGCGCGCGCGCGCCCGCGCGCGCGCGCCGCCGACCGCCGCGGCCCCGCGCCGCCGCCGCCGCGCCGCGCCGCCGCGCGCGCCCGCGCGCGCGCCGCGCGCGCCCCGCCGCGCCGCGCGCGCCGCCCCGCGCCCGCGCCGCGCCCGCGCGCGCGTCCGCCGCGCGCGACCGCCCCGGCGCCGCGGCCGCGCGCGCGCGCGCGCGCGCGCGCCGACGCCGCCGGCGCGCCGCGTCGCCGCCCCCGCCCGCGCGCCGCCCCGCCCCGCGCGCCCGCGCGCGCGCCGCCCGCGCGCCGCCGCGCCGCGCGCCGCGCGCCGCGCGCCGCCGCGCGCCGCGCGCCGCGCCCGCCGCCGCGCGCCGCCCGCCGCGCCCGCGCGCCCGCCGCGCGCGACGCCGCGCCGCGACGCGCCGCCGCGCGCGCGCGCCGCCGCCCGCGCCGCGCCGCCGCGCCGCGCGCGCGCGGCCCCGCGCGCGCCGCGCGCCCCGGCGCGCGGCGCGCGCGCCGCGCGCGCCGCCCGCCGCGCGCCGGCGCGCGCGCGCCGCCGCGCGCGCGCCCGCCGCGCGCCGCGCGCGCCGCGCGCGCGCCGCGCGCGCGCGCGCCGCGCTCGCGCCCGCGCCGCGCGCGCGCCGCCGCCGCGCGCGCGCGACCGCGCCGCGCGCCCGCGCGCGCGCGCCCGCGCCCGCGCGCGCCCGCGCGCCGCGCGCCGACGCGCCCGCGCGCCCCGCGCGCGCGTCGCCGCGCCGCGCGCCGCGCCGCGCGCGCGCCGCCCGCGCGCCCCCGCGCGGCCGCGCGCCGCGCGCGCGCGCACGCGCGCGCGCGCCGCCCGCCGCCGCGCGCCGCGCGCGCCGCCGCCGCGCGCGCGGCGTCGCCGCGGCGCGCGCCGCGCGCGGCGCGCGCGCGCCCCCGCGCCGCGCGCGCGCGCGCGCCGCGCCGCGCGCCCCGCCGCGCGCGCCCGCGCCCGCCGCGCGCCGCCGCGCGCGCCCGCGCCGCGGCCGACGCGCGGCGCGCCGCGCGCGTCCGCGCCGGCGCCGCCGCGCGCCGCGCCGCCGCGTCCCGCCCGCGCGCGCGCCGCGCCGCGCCCGGCCGCGCGCCGCGCCGCGCCGCCCGCGCCGCGCCGCGCCGCCGCGCCGCGCGGCGCGCGCGCGCCGCGCGCGCTCGCGCGCGTCGCCGCCCGCCCGCGCGCGCGCGCGCGCGCGCCGCCGCGCGCCGCGCGCGCGCGCGTCGCCCGCGCGGCCGCGCCGCGCGCGCGCGCGCCGACGCGCCGCCGTCCGCCGCGCGCGCGCCGCGCCGCGCGCGCCGCCGCGCGTCGCGCCCGCGCGCGCGCGCGCCGCGCGCGCTCGCGCCGCGCGCCGCGCGCGCCGCCGCCGCGCCGCGGCTCGCGCGCGCGCGCCGCCCCCGCGCCCGCGTCGCCGCGCGCGCGCCCGCCGCGCGCGCGCGCCGCCGCGCGCGCTCGCGCGCGCCGTCCGCGCGCGCGCGCGCCCCGCGCGCCGCGCCGCGCGCGCGCGCCGCCGCCGCCGCGCGCGCCGCGCCGGCGCGCGCCGCGCGCGCGCGCGCGCGCGCGCCGCGCGTCGCGCGCGCGCGCGCCGCCGCGCGACCCGTCGCCGCGCCGCGCGCCCCGCGCGCGCGCGCGCGCGCCCCGCCGCGCGCCGCCGCGCGCGGCGTCGCGCGCGCGCGCGCGCGCGCCCGCCGCGGCCGCGGCGCGCGCGCCGCGGCCGCCGCGCGCCGCGGCCGCGCCGCGCGCGCGCGCGCCGCGCCGCGCCGCGCCGCGCGCGCGCGCGCGCGCCGCCCGGCGCGCCCGCGCCGCGCGCGCGCGCGCCGCCCGCGCGCGCGCGCGCGCGCGCCGCGCCGCGCGCGCGCGCCGCGCGCGCGCGCCGCGCCGCGCGACGCCGCGCGCGCGCGCGCGCCGCGCGCCCGCGCGCGCCGCGCGCGCCGCGCGCGCGCCGCGCCCGCCCGCGCCCCGCCGCGCCGCGCGCGCGCCGCGCGCCGCGCGCGCGCCCCGCGCCCGCGCCGCGCCGCGCGCCGCCCGCGCGGCGCGCGCCGCCGCGCCCGCGCCGCCGCGCGCGCGCCGCGCGCGCCGCGCGCGCGCCGCGCCGCGCGCCCGGCGCCGCCCGCGCGCGCGCCGCGCGCGCCGCGCCGCGCCCGCGCGCCGCGCGCGCGCGCGCGCCCGCGCCGCCCGGGCGCGCGCGCGCGCCGCGCGCGCGCGCGACGCGCCGCGCGCCGCCGACGCCGCGCGCGCCGCGCGACGGCGCGCCCGCGCCGCCGCCGCGCCGCGCGCGCGCGCGCGCGCCGCCGCGCCGCGCCCGCCGCGCGCGACGCGCGCGCGCGCCGCGCCGCGCGTCGCGCGCGCGCCCGCCCGCGCGCCGCCGCCGCCGCCGCCGCGCGCGCCGCGCGCGCGCGCGGCGCCCGCGCGCGCCGCGCGCGCGCGCGCGCCGCCGCCGCGCCGCGCCGCCGCCGCCGCCGCGCGCGCCGCGCGGCCGCGGCGCGCGCGCGCCCCGCCGCCGCCGCCGCCGCCGCCGCGCGCGCGCTCGCGCGCCGCGCGCGCGCGCGCGCGCCGCGCGGCGCCGCGCCGCCGCGCGGCGCCGCCGCCGCGCGGCCGACCGGCGCGCGCGGCGCGCGCCGCGCGGCCGCGCGCGCGCCGCCGCGCCGCCGCGCTCGCGCGCGCCGCGCGCGCGCGCGCCGCGCGCGCCGCGCCGCCGCGCGCGCGCGCCCGCGCGCGCGCGCCGCCGCCCCGCGCGCCGCGCGCCGCGCCGCGCCCGCGCGCCGCCGCCGTCGCCGCGCCGCGCGCGCGCGCGCCGCACGGCGCGGCGCCGCCGCGCGCCGCGCGCGCGCGCCGCGCGCGTCGCCGCGCGTCGACGCGCCGCGCCGCGCGTCCGCCGCGCGCCGCCGCGCGCGCGGCGCCCGCCGCGCGCCGCGCCGCGCCGCCGCGCCGCGCGCGCCGCCCGCGCCGCGCGCGCGCGCGCGCGCTCGGCGCGCGCGGCCGCGCCGCGCGCGCGCGCCCGGCCGGCGCCGCGCCCGCGCGCGCGCGTCGCGCCCGCCGCGGCCGGCGCGCGCGCGCGCCCGCCCGCGCCCCCGCGCCGCCGCGCGCCGCCGGCGCGCGCCGCGCCCCGCCGCGCGCCGCGGCGCGCGCCAGCCGCGCGCCGCGCGCGCGCGCGGCGCCGCGCGCCGCCGCGCGCGCGCGCGCGCCGCGCGACGCGCCCCGCGCGCGCGCCGTCGCGCCGCCGTCGCCGCGCGCCCGCGCGGCGCGCGCCGCCGCCGCGCCGCGCGCGCGCGCGCCGCCGACGCCCCGCGCGCGCGCCCGCGCGCGCCGCGCCGCGCCCGTCGGCGCCGCGCCCCGCGCGCGCGGCGCGCGCCCGCCGCGCGCGCGCGCCGCGCGCGCGCGCCGCGCGCGCCGCGGCCGCGCGCCGCCGCGCGCGGCGGCGCCGCCGACCGCCGCGCGCCGCCCGCGCGCCCCCGCGCGCCGCGCGGCGCCGGCGCGCGCCGTCGCGCGCGCGGCGCCGCGCGCGCCGCCCGCGCGCCGCCCGCGCGGCGCGCGCGCGACGCCGCGCCCGCGCCGCCGCGCGCCGCGGCGCGCGCGCCCGCCGCGCGCCGCGCGCGCCGCCGCGCGCCGCGCGCGCCGCGCGCGCCGCGCGCCGCGCCGGCGCGCGCGCGCGCGCCGCGCCCGCGCGCGCGCGCCGCGGCGCGCGCCGCGCGCGCCGCGCCGCGCGCGGCGCCGCCGCGCGCCGCCGCGCCCGCGCGCGGCCGCCGCCCGCGGCGCGTCGCGCCGCGCGCGCGCCCGCCGCGCGCGCGCGCGCGCCCGCGTCGCCGACGCCGCGCGCCGCGCGCCCCGCGCGACGCGCGCCGCGCCGCGCGCGCGACGCGGCGTCCCCGCCCCGTCGCGCGCGCGCGCGCCGCGCGCGCCGCGCCGCCCGCGCGCGCCGCGCCGCGCCGCGCGCGCGTCGCCGGCGCGCCGCCCGCGCGCCGCCGCGGCGCGCGCGTCCCGCGGCCCGCGCCACGCGCGCGCCGCGCGCCGCCGCCACGCGCCGCCGCGCCGCGCGCCGCGCGCGCGCGCCGCCCGCGCGACGCGCGCGCGCGCGCGCCGCGCGTCCGCCGCCGCGCGCGCCGCCGCGCGCGCGCCGGCGCGCCGACGCGCGCGCCGCGCGCCGCGCGCCCGCGCGCCGCGGCGCGTCGCGCGCGCGCCGCGGCGCGCCGCCGCGCGCGCGCCGCGCGCGGCGCCGCGCCCGCGACGCGCGCCCGCGCGCGCCCCGCGGCGCGCCGCCACCCGCCGCCGCGCGCGCCGCGCCGGCGCCGCGCCGTCGCCGCCGCGCGCGCGCGCGCGCGCGCGCCGCCCGCGCGCGCGCGCGCGCCGCGCGCCGGCGCGCGCCGCGCGCGCGCGCGCGCGCGCGCGCCGCGTCGCCGCGCGACCGCGCGCGCGCGCCGCCGCCGCCCGCGCGCCGCCGGCGGCCGCGCGCGCCGCCGCGCGCGCGCCGACGCGCCGCCGCGCGCCGCCGCGCCCCGCGCTGCGCGCCGGCGCGCCGCGCGCGCCCGCCGTCCGCGCCGCGCGCGCGCGCCGCGCGCGCCGCGCCGCGCGCGCGCGCGCCGCCGCGCCGCCGACGCGCGCCGCGCCGCGCCGCGTCCGCGCGCGCGCGCGCGCCGCGCGCCGCGCGCGGCGCGCCGCGCCGCCGCGCCGCGCGCCGCGTCGCCCGCGCCGCGCGGCGCCCGCGCCGCGCGCGCGCCGCGTCGCGCCCGCGCGCCGCGGCCGCGCGCGCGCGCCCGCGCGCGCCCGTCGCGCGGCGCCGCGGCGCCCGCGCGCGCGCGCGCGCGCGCGCGCGCCCGCCGCGCCGCCGCGCGCGCGCGGCGCGCCGCCGCCCGCGCGCCGCGCTCGCGCCGCGCCGCGACCGCCCGCGCCGTCGCGCGCGCGCGCGCCCGCGCGCCCGCCGCGCGCGGCGCGCGGCGCCCGCGCCGCCGCGCGCGCGACGCGCGGCCGCGCGCCGCGGCCGCCGCCCCGCGCCGCGCGCGACCGCGCGGCGCGCGCGCCGCGCGCGCTCGCGCGCCCCGCGCGACGCCGCCGCGCGCCGCGCCGCGCGCCGCCGCGCGCCCCGCGCGGCGCGCGCCCCGGCGGCGCGCCCGCGCGCGCGCGCGCCGCGCGCGCGCGCGCGCCGCGCCGCGCCGACGCGCGGCGCGCGCCGCGCCCGCGCGCGTCCGCCGCGCGACGCCCGCGCGCGCGGCGCGCGCGGCCGCGCGCCGCGCGCGCCGCGCGCGCGCCGCGGCCCGCGCCGCGCGGCGCGCGCCCGCGCGCCCGCGCGCGCCGCCGACCGCCGCCGCGCCGCGCCGCGCGCCCGCGGCGCGCGCGCGCCGACGCGCGCCGCGCGCCGCGCGCGCCGGCCGCGCGGCGCGCGCGCGCCGCCCGCGCCGCGTCGCCGCGCGCGCCGCGCGCGCGCGCGCGCCCGGCGCGCGCGCGTCGCGCCGCGCCGCCGCGCGGCCCGCGCGCGCGGCGCGCGCCGCCCGCCCCGCGCCCGCGCGCGCGTCCCGCGCGCGCGCCGCGCGCGCCGCCGCGCCGCGCCGCCGCCGCCGCGCGCGCGCCGCGCCGCGCGCGCGCGCCCGCGCGCCGCGCGCGCGCCCGCGCGCGCGCGCGCGGCGACGTCGCGCGCGCGCGCGCGACGCGCGCGTCGCCGCGCGCCGCGCCCGCGCCGCGCGCCCGCGCGCGCCCGCCGCGCGCCCCGACGCCCGCGTCCGCGCGCGCGCGGCGCCGCCCGCGCCGCGCGCGCCGCGACGCGCCGCGCCGCCGCGCGCCGCGTCCGGCGCGCGCGCGCGCGCCGCGCCGCGCGCGCCGCGCGCGCCCCGCGCGCGGCCGCGCCCGCGCCGCGCGCGTCGCCGCCGCCGCGCCGCGCGCGCGCGCGCGCGCCGCGCCGCGCCGCCGCGCGCCGCGCCGCGCGCCCGCGCGCGCCGCGACGCGCGCCCCGGCCGCGCCGCCGCGCCGCGTCGCGCCCCGCCGCGCGGCCGCGCGCGCGCGCGCGCGCCGACGCGCGCGCCGCCGTCGCGCCGCGCGCGCCGCCCGCGCGCGCGCCGCGCGCGCGCGCCGTCGCGCGCGGCGCGCGACGCGCGCGCGGCCCGTCGCGCGGCGCGCCGCGCGCCGCGCGCGCGCGCCGCCGCGCGGCGCGCCGCGCGCCCCGCCGCGCGCGCGCGCGCGCCGCGCGCCGCGCGCCCGCGCCGACGCGCGCCGCGCGCGCCCGCCGCGCGCCCGCGCGCGCGCGCGCGCGCCGCGCGCGCGCCGCGCGCGGCACCCGCGTCGCCCCCGCGCCGCGCGCCCGCCGCCCGCGCCGCTCGCGCGCCGGCGCCGTCCGCCGCCGCGCCGCGCGGCGCCGCGCGGCCGCCGCGCGCGCGCGCCGCGCGGCGCGCGCCGCGCCGCGCGCCGCGCCCGCACGCGCGCCGCGCCGTCGCGACGCCGCCCCGCGCCCCGCCGCGCCCGCGCGCCGCGCCGCGCGCGCGCCGGCCCCCGGCGGCCGCCCCGCCGCGCCGACCGCCGCGGCGCGCGCCGCGCGCGCCGCCCGCCCCGCCGCGCGCGCGCCGGCGCCGCCGTCCGCCGCGCCCCCGCGCGCGCGGCCCCCGCGCGCGGCCGCCCGCGCCCGCGGCGCCGCGTCGCGCGCGCCGGTCCCCCGCGGCCGCCGCGCGCGCCGCGCCGCCGCCGCGCGCGCGCCGCGCCGCGCGCCGGCGCGACGCGCGCGCGCGCGTCGCCGGCGCGCCGCCCGCCCCGCGCGCGCGCCCCGGCGCGCGCGCGCGCGCGCCGCGGCGCGCGCGCCGCGGCGCGCGCGCGCGCCCGCGCGCACCCCGCGCGCGCGGCGCCGCGCCGTCCGCGCGCCGCGCGCGTCCGCCGCGCGCCGCGCCGCGCGCCCGCGCGCGCGGCGCGCGCGCGCGCGCGCCGCGCGTCGCGCCGCGCCGCGCGCGCGCGCGGCGCGCGCGCGCGCGCGCGCGCGCGCGCGCCCGCGTCGCCGCCGCGGCCCGCGTCGCGCGCGCGCGCGGCGCGCGCGCCGCGCGCGCGCGCCGCGCGCGCGCGCGCGCGCCGTCGCGCGCGGCCGCGCGCCGCGCGCGCGACGCGCGGCGGCGCGCGTCGCGCCCGCGCGCCGGCGCGCGCGCGCGCGCGCGCCGCGCGGCGGCCCGCCGCGCGCGCGCCGCGCGCCGCGCGCGCGCGCGCGCCGCGCGCGCGCCCGCGCGCCGCGCGTCGCCGGCGCGCGCGCGCGCGCGTCGCGCGCCGCCGCGCCGCGCGCGCGCGCGCGCCGTCGCGCCGCGCGCGCGCGCGCCGCGCGCCGCGCGCGCGCGCGCCCGCGCGGCGCGCGGCCGCGCCGCGCGCGCCGCGCGCGCGCGGCCGCGCCCGGCCGCGCGCCGGCGCGCGCGCGCGCGCCGTCGCGCGGCGCCCGCCGCGCGCGCGCGCGGCGCCGCCGCGCGCGGCGCGCGCGCGCCGCGCGCGACGCCCGCGCGCGCGCGCGCGCGGCCGCGCCGCGCGCGTCGGCGCGCCGCGCGCGCGCGCCGCGCGCGCGCGCCGCGCCGCGCACGCGCGCCGTCGCGCGCGCGCCGCGTCCGCGCGCGCGCGTCCGCGCCGCGCGCGCGCGCGCGCGCCCGCGACGGCGCGCGCGCGCGCCGCGGCGCGCGCCGCGCGCGCGGCGCGACCCGCGCCGCGCGCCGCCGCGCGCGTCGCGCCGCGCGCGCGCCGCCGCGCGCGCGTCGCCCGACGCGCCGCGCGCGCGCGCGCGACGCGCGCGCGCGCTCGCGCGCGCGCCGCGCCCGCGCGCCGCGGCGACCGCGCGCCGCGCCGCGCGCGCGCCGCGCGCCGCGCGCGCCGCGCGCGCGGCCGCGCGCGCCCGCGCGCGCGCGCGGCGCGCCGCCGCCGCGCGCGCGTCGCGCGCCGCGCCGCGCGCCGCGCGCGCGCCGCGCGCGGCGCGCGCCGCGCGCGCCGCCGCCGCGCGCCGCGCGCGTCGCGCCGCGCCGCCGCCGCCGCGCGCGCGCCCGCGCGCGCGCGCGGCGCGCGTCGCGCGCGCCGCCGCCGCGCGCCGGCCGCCGCGCGCGCGCCGCCGCCGCGTCGCGCGCGCGTCCGCGCCGCCGCCGCGCCGCGCGCCGTCCGCGCCGCGCCGTCGCGCGCGCGCGCGCCGCCCGCGCCGCGCCGCGGCCGCGCCGCCGCGCGCGCGCCGCGCGCGCCGTCCGCCGACCGCGCCGTCGCGCGCCGCCGCCGACGCGCGTCGCGCCGCGCGGCGGCGCGCCCGCCGGCGCGCCGCGTCGCGCGCCGCCGCGCGTCGGCGACGCGCGCGCGCGCGGCGGCGCCGCGCGCGCGCGCCGCGCGACGCCGCGCGCGCCGCCGCCCGCGCGCGGCGCGCGCGCGCGCGTCGCCGCGCGCGCCGTCGCGCCGCGCCGCCGCGCGCGCGACGCGCGGCGCGCCGCGCGCGCGCGGCGCGCGCGCGCCGCCGCGCGCGCGACGACGCGCGCGCGCGCGCGCGCGCCGCGCGCGCCGCGCGCGGCGCCGTCGCGCGCGCGCGCGCCGCGCGCGCCCGCGCGACGCGCGCGCGCCGCGCGCCGCGCGCGCGCGCGCCGCGCCGCGCGCGCGCGCGCGGCGCGCGCCGCGTCGTCGCGCGCGCCCGCGGCCGCGCGCGCGCGCCGCGCGCGCGCGCCGCGTCCCGCGCGCCGCCGCGCGCGCGCCCGGCCGTCGCGCGCGCGCGCCCGCGTCGTCGCGCACGCGCGCGCGCCGCGCGGCGCGCGCGCCGGCGACCGCGCGCGCCGCGCGCGCGTCGCGCCGCGCCGGCGACCGCGGCGACGCGCGCGCGCGGCCGCGCGTCGCGCGCCCGCGCGCCGCCGCGCGCGCCGCCGCGCCGCGCGCCGCCGCCGCGCGCGTCGCGCGCGCGCCGCGCGCGCGTCGCGCGCGCGCGCGCGCGTCGCGGCGGCGCGCGCGCGCGCCGCGCGCGCGCCGGTCGCGCGCGCGCGCGGCGCCGCGCGCCGCCCGCGCGCGCGCGCGCGCGCGCGCGCGCGTCGCCGCGCGCGCGCGCGCGCCGCGCGCCGCCCGCCGCCGCGCGACGCGCGCGCCGCGCGCCGTCGCCGCGCGCCGCGCGCGCGCGGCGCGCGGCGCGCCGCGCGCGCGCGCGCGTCGCGCCGCGCGCGCGCGCGCGCGCGCGCGGCGCGTCGCGCGCGCACGCGCGCGCGCCGACGCGGCGCCGCGCGCGCCGCGCGGCGCGTCGCGCCGCGCGCGCCGCGCGTCGCGCCGCGCGCCGCCGCGCGCCGCCCGCGCGCCCGCGCGCGGCCCGCGCGCGCCGCGCCGCGCGCGCGCGCCGCGCGCCCGCGCGCCGCGCGCGCGCGCGCCGCGCGCGCGCGCCGCGCCGCGCGCGCGCCGGCCGCGCGCGCGCGCCGCCCGGCGCGTCGCGGCGCGCGCGCCGCGCGGCGCGCGCGCGCGCGCGCGCGCGCCCGCGCCGCGTCGGCGGCCGGCGCGCCGCGCGCGCGCGCGGCGCGCGTCGCCGCGCGCGCGCGCGCGCCGCGCGCGGCCGCGCCGTCCGCGCGCGGCGCGCGCGCGCCGCGGCGCGCGCCGACGCGCGCGCGTCGCGCGCGCGCCGCGCGCGCCGGCCGCCGCCGCGGCGCGGTCGGCGCGCGCGCGGCGCGCCGTCGCGCGCGCGCGCGCGTCGCGCGGCGTCCGCGCGCGCGCGCCCGCGCGCGCGCCCGCGGCGCGACGCGCGCGCGCCGCCCGCGACCGCGGCGCGCGTCGCGCCGCGGCGCGCGCGCCCGCGCGCCGCGCGCGCGCGCGCGACGCGCCGCCGCCGCGCGCGCGCGCGGCCGCGCGCGCGCGCCGACGCGCGGCGCGCGCCGGCGCGCGCGCGCCGCCGCGCGCGCGCGCCGCCGCGCGCGCGCCGCGCGCGTCGGCCGGCGCGCGCGCGCGACGCGCCGTCGCGCGCGCGCGCCGTCGCGCGCGTCGCGCGCGACGCGCGCCGCGCGCGCCGCGCGCGCGCGATCGCGCGGCGGCGCGCGCGCCCGCGCGCCCGTCGCGCGCGCCGCGTCCCGCCGGCGCGCCTCGCCGCGGCGCCGCGCGCGCGCGCGCCGCCGCGCGCGCCGCGCGCCCGCGCGTCGCCGCCGACGTCCGCGCGCGCGCGCGCCGCGCGCCGCGCGCCCGCGCGCGCGGCGCGCGCGCGCGCGCGCGCGCGCGCCGTCGCGCGCCTCGGCGCGCGCGCGCGCGGCGCGCGCCGACGCGCACGTCGCGCGCGCGCGGCGCGCGCGCGCCCGCGCGTCGCGCCCGGCGCGCGCGCCGCGACCGCGCCGCGCGCGCGCCGGCGCCGCGCGCGCGGCCGCGCGCCGCGCGCGCGCGCGCGCGGCCCGCGCGACGCGCCGCGCGGCGCGCGCGCGCCGCGGCGCGCCCGCGCGCCGTCCGCGCGCCGCGCGCCGGCGCCGCGCGCCGCCCCGCCGCGCGACGCCGCGCGCGCCGGCGCCGCCGTCCGGCGCGCGCCGCGTCGCGCGCGCGACCGCGCGCCGCGCGCGCCGCGCGCGCGTCGCGCGCGCGTCCGCGCCGCGACGCGCGCGCGCGCGCGCGCGCCGCCGCGCGCGCGTCGCGCCGCGCGCGCGCGCGCGCGCGCCGCCGCGGCCGCCGCGCGCGCCGTCGCCGCGCGCCGCGCGCGTCGCCGCCCGCGCGCGCGCTCGCGCGCCCGCGCCGCGCGCGCCGCGTCGCGCCGGCGCGCGTCGCGCGACGGCCCGCGCGCGCGCGCGGCGCGCGCGTCGCCGCGCCGCGGCGCGGCGCCGACGCCGCGCGCGCGCGCGCGCGCGCGCGCTCGCCGCCCGCGCGGCGCGCGCCGCGCCGCGCCGCGCGCGCGTCGCGCCGCCGCCGCGCCGCGCCGCGCGCGCCGCGCGCCGCGACGCGCGCGCGCCGCGCCCGCGCGGCCGCGTCGCGGCGCGCGGCGCCGCGCCGCGCCGCGCCGGCGCGCGCGCGCGCGCGCCGCGCCGCGCGCGCGCGCGCGCGCGGCGCGCGCGCGCACGCGCCGCGCGCGCGCCGCGCCGGCGCCGCGTCCGCGCGCGCCGAGCCGCGCCGCGCCCGTCGCGCGCCGCCGCGCGCGCGGCGCGCGCGGCGCGGCCGCCGCGTCCCGCGTCGCGCGCGCGGCGCGCGCGCGCGCGCGGCCGCCGCGCGCCGCCGCGGCGCGCGGCGCGCGCGCGCGCCGTCGCGTCGCGCGCCGCGCGCCCGCGCGGCGCGCCGCGCCGCCGCGTCGCGCGCCGCGCGCGCCGCGCGCGCGCGCCGCCGCGCGCGTCGCGCCGCGCGCGGCGCGCGCCCCGCGACGCGCGCGCGCGCCCGCGCGCCGCGCGGCCCGTCGCGCGCGCGCGGCGACGCGCGCGCGCGCGCGCCGCGTCGCGCGCGCGCGCGTCGCGCCGCGCGCGCCGCGCGCGCGCGTCCGCGCGCCGCGCGCGGCGCGCGGCGCGGCGCGCGCGACCGCGCCGCGCGCGCCGCGCGCGCGCGTCGCGGCCCGCCCGCGCGCGCGCCGCGCGTCGCCGGCGCGCGCGCCGCACGCGCGTCGCGCGCGCGCGCGCGTCCCGCCGCGGCGCGCGCGCGCGCCGCGCGCGCGGCCGCCCGCGCGACGCGCCGTCGCGCCTCGCGCGCCGCCGCGCCGCGGCGCCGCCGGCGTCGCGCGCGCGCGCGCGGCCGCGTCGCGCGCGCGCGGCGCGCGCGCGCCGCCGCCGCGCGCGCGCGCCGCGTCGCGCGACCCGCGCCGGCGCGCGCGGCGCCGCGCGACGCGCGCGCGCGCGCGCGCGCGCAGCGCGCCGCGCGCGCGCGCGCGCCGCGCGGCGCCGCGCGACGCGCCGCGCGGCCGCGCGCCGCGCGCGCGCGGCGGCGCCGACGCGCGCCGCGCGCGCGCGCCGCGCGCGCGCGCCGCGCAGCGCGCGCCGCGCACGCGGCGCCCGCCGCCGCGCGCGGCGCGCGCGCGCGACCGCGCGCCCGCGCGCGCGCGCCGACCGCGCGCCGCGCCGCGCGGCGCGCGCGGCCGCGCGACGCGCGCGCGCGGCGCGCGACGCGCGGCGCGCCGCGCGGCGCGCGGCGCCCGTCGCGCGCGACGCCGCGCGGCCACGCGCGCGCGCGCGCGACCCGGCGCCGCGACGCCGACCCGCGCCGCCGCGCGCCGCGCGCCGCCGTCGCGCGCCGCGCGCGCGCGCGCGCGGCGCCGCGCCGCCGCGCGACGCGCGCGCGCCGCGCGTCGCGCGCGCGCCGGCGTCGCGGCGCGCGCCGGCGCGCGTCGGCGCGCGCCGCGCGCGCGCGCGCCGCGCGCGCCGCGGCGACGCCGGCGCGCGTCCGCGCCGCGCGCGCGCGCGGCCGCCCGCGCCGCGCGCCCCGCGCGCGCGCCGCGCCGCGTCCCGGCGTCCGCGCCGCCGCGCGCGCGCGCGCCGCGCGCGCGCCGCGACGCGCGCGCGCGCGCGGGCGCGCGCGCGCGCGCCGCGCCCGCGCGCGCGGCCGCGACGCCGACGCGCCCGCGCGCGCGCGCGCGGCGCCGCGCGCGCGCGCCGCGTCGGCGCGCGCCGCGGCGCGTCGACGCGCGCGGCCGCCGCCGCGCGCGCGCGCGCACGCGCGCGCCGCGGTCGCGCGACGCGCCGCGCGTCGCGCGCGCGCCCGCGCGCGCGCGCCGCCCCGCGCTGGGCGCGCGCGGCGCGCGCGCGCCGCGGCGTCGCGCGACGGCGCGCCGCGCGCGCGTCCGACGCGCGCGCGGCGCCGTCCGCGCGACGCCCCCCCGGCGCGCGCGCGCGCGGCGCCGCGCGCGCGCCGGCGCGCGCGCGCCGCGCGCGCGCGCGCCGCGCGCCGCGCGCGCGTCGCGCGCCGGCGCGCCGCCGCGCGCGGCGCGCGCGCGGCCGCGCGCCGGGCGACCGCGCCGCCGCGTCGCGCCGGCCGCGCGCGCGTCGCGCCGCGCGCGCGCCGCCGCGCGCGCGCGCGCGCGCGCGACCCGCGCGCCGCCGCCCGACGCGCGCGCCGCGCGCGCGCCGCGCGCGCGCGACGCGCGCGTCCGCGCGCGCGGCGGCCGGCCGCGCGCGCGCGCGCCGCGGACGCGTCGCGCGCGCGCCGCGCGTCGCGCGCCGCGACGCCGCGCGCGCGCGCCGCGCGTCGCGCGCGCGGCCCGCGCCGCGCGGCGGCGCCGGCGTCGCGCCGCGCCGCGCGCCGCGGCGGCGCCGGCGCGCGGCGCGCGGCGCGCGCGTCCGCGCACGCGCGCGCGCCGCGCCGCGCGCGTCGCGCGCCGCGCCGCGGCGCGCGGCGCGCGCCGTCGCGGCGGCTCGCCCGCGCCGCGGCGCGCGCGCGTCGTCGCGCCGCGCGCCCGCCGCGCGACGCGCCGCGCGCGTCGCCCGACCGCGCGCCGTCGCGCGCCGCGCGCGCCGCCGCGCGCGCGCGCGCGCGCGACCGCTCCGCCGCGCGCGCGCGTCGCGCGCGCGCGCGCGGCGCGGCCGCGCCGCGCGACGCGCCGCGCGCGCGCGTCGCGCGCGCGCGCGCCGCGCCGCGCCGCGCGCCGCGCGGCGCGCCGACGGCGGCCGCGACGGCGCGCGTCGCGCGTCGCCGCGTCGCGCGCGGCGTCCGCCGGCCGGCGTCGCGCGCCGGCGCGCGGCGCCGCGCGGCGCGCCGCGCCGCTCGTCGGCGACGCGCGCGCGCGGCGCGCGTCCGTCCGCGCGCGCGCGCCGCGCGGCGACCGCGCGCGTCGCGACGCGTCGCGCGCGCTCGCGGCGCGCGCGCCGCGCGCGCGGCCCGCGCGCGTCGTCGGCGCGCCTCGCGCCCGCGCGCGCCGCGCGCCGCGCGCGCGCGCGACGCGCGCCCGCCGCGCCGGCGCGCGCGGCGCGCGCGCGCGCGCGCGCGGCGCCGCGACGCGCGCGCGCGCGCGGCGCGTCGCCGTCGGCCGCGTCCGCCGCGCGCCGCGCGCGCCGCGCGCGTCGGCGCGCGACGCGCGCGCCGCGCGCGCGCGCGCGCGCGCGTCGCGCGCGCCGCGCGCGCGCGCGCGTCCGCGCGCCGCGCCTGCGGCGCGCGCGGCGCGCCGCGCCGCGCGGCGCGGCGGCGCGCGCCGACGGCGCGCGCGCGCGCCGCGCGCCGCGCGCGCGCGCGACCCGCGCGCCGCGCCCGCTCCGCGCGCGTCGCCGCGCGCGCGCCGCGCGCGCGCTCGCGCGGCCGCCGTCGCGCGCGTCGCGCGCGCGCCGCGCGACGCGCGCCGCGCCCGCGCACGCGTCGGCGCGCCGGCCGCGCGCGCGCGCGTCGGCGCGCCGCGCGCCCCGCGGCGCCGCCGCGCGCGCGGCGCGCGCCGCGCGCGCCGCGCCCGCGCGCCGCCGCGCCGACGCGCCGGCGCGCCGCGCGCGGCGCGCGGCGCGCGCGCGCGGCGCCGCCGCGCGCGCGCCCGCGGGCGGCGCGGCGCGCGCCGCGGCCCCGCCGCGCCGCGCGCGGCCGCGTCGCGCGGCCGCGCGCGCGCGCGCGGCGCCCCGGGCGCGGCCCGCGCGCGCCGCGCCGCCGCCGCGCGCCGCGGCGCCGTCGCGCCGCCGCGGCGCGGCGCGCGCGCGAGCGCGCGGCGGCGGCGCGTCGCGGCGCGCGCCGCCGCGCGCCGCGGCGGCGCCGCGCGCGCGCCGCGCGCGCGCGCCGGCGCGCGGCGGCGCCGCCGACCCGCGCGCGCCGCGCCCCGCGCGCGCGCGCGGCCGCGCGCTGCGCGCGGCGCGCGGCCGCCCCGCGCGCCGCGCGCGCCGCGACGCGCGCCGCGCGCGCGCGCCGCGCGCGCGCGCGCGCGGACGCGCGCGCGGCCGCCCGCCGCGCGCGCCGGGGCGCCGGCGTCCGCGCGGCCGCCGCGTCCGACGCGCAGGCGCGCGCGCGCGGCGCGCGCCGGCGCGCGCCGCGCGCCGCGCGCCCCGCGCGGCGCGCCCGCGCCGCCGCGGCCGCCGCCGCGTCGCGCGGCGGCGCGCCCGCGCGCGCCGCCGCGGCGCACGCCGCGGCGCGGCCGCGCGCGCGCGCGGCCGCGCGCCGCGGCCCGGCCGCCGGCGCGCCCGCGCCGCGGCGCGCGCGCCGCGTCGCGCGCGCGCGCGGGCGGCGCGCCCCGCGGACCGCGCCGCGCCGCGCGCGCAGGCGCGCGCGCGCGCGCGCGCGCGTGCGCCGCGCGCGCGCCGCGCGCGGCGCGCGCGGTCGCGGTCGGCGACGCGCGACCCGCCTGCGCGCCCAGGTCGCCCCCGCCCGCGCGCCGCCGGCCG
>JAIWJD010000166.1:0-19896 GCA_022818045.1 Neotoxoptera formosana | reverse complement strand
TGTTGTCCTGCCTTTGTGCTAGTGTTTGTGCTTGCCTGATGCCTGTGTTGTGTGTTGTTGGTGCCTGTGCTGTTTCCTTTTGTGTGTTGCTGTTTTTAGTGCTGATGTTGCTGCCTTTTGGTTATGCCCTTTGCTATTGCTGCTGTGCTGCTGGTCGCTGGACTGTCTCGCTTTTGCTGTTTGATTTGCTTTTTGCTTTGTGTTGTGCTTGCTTGCCGTTGTGTTTCTTGCTTGTTGCTGGTGGTTGTGCATCTGCCTGCTGTGTGTCTTGGCCTGCTCCTGTACTGTTGTTGTTTTGTGCCTTTTGTGTTGTGGCTGTTTGCTTTTGTTTGCCTGTGTTGCTTGAATGTTGTGTGGCTGTTTGTGTGTATGTGACCCTGTGTGTTGTCGATGTGCCATGATATTACTGTGTGTTTTTGGTTGGTTGTTGTTTGCATGCTGTGCTATTGTTTTGTTGCCTGTTGTGCTTGTGATGTTGTGTGCCTGCATTGCTGTCTGCGCTTTTGTCTTTTGTGCTGGGGGCTTCTTGCTGCTGGCCTTGCTTGCGTGCGTGTGCTTTTGGTGCATGGTCGTGCTGCCTGATTTTATTTGTGCTGCTTGTTGCTGTTGCTTGGTTCTGCGTGCTGTTGTGTTGCAGTGTTGCTTGTGGGCTGTGCTTGTCCTTGTGCTGTGCTGCTGTGCTTTGTTGGCTTTCTGTGTGCGGTGCTTTGGTGTGCTTGCTGTGTTTTGTATGCTGTTGTTGTTTTCGATGGTTTTGATGCTGCCTATGTGCATATTTTTTGCTTGCAGGTGTTGCCCTGATGCTTGTGTGTTGCTGCTTCTGTTTTGATGCTTTTGTGCTGCTTATGTGTGATGCTTCTGCTTGTGTCCTGCTGTTTGTTGCTATTTGTTGCTGTGTTTTGACTTAGCCTGTGTTGCTTTTTTGCTTGTCTTTGCTATTTTCGAGTGCTTGTGTCCTGTTACTGCTGGTGCTTTTGCTGCTTGGTGTGTTGTGGTGCTGCTGCGTGCTCTTGTTGCTATGCCTTTTTGTGCTGCCTGTGAGTGTTGTGTTTGTGCCTAGTTTCTTTGTTTTTGCTTGCTGTATTGCTTGCTCTGCGTGTGCTTTTTGTTGCGTGCTTCGCTTGTTGTTGTTTGCTTTATGTTCCTTGTTGTCTGGTTTGCAGCTGCTCTTTTGTTTGGTGTTGGCATGTTGTGCTGCTGCCCTTGCGCTGCTTGTCTGTTCTGCTGTGTTTGCTGTCTGATGCTGTTGGTGTTCTGTGCTTGTGTGGTTGTCTCTGCTTGTGATGTTGCCTTTGCTTGTTGCTTGGTGCTTTGTTTGTGCTTGTTAGCTTGCACTGTGCTTTGGTGCGTGATGCTGCTGCTTTGGCTGCCTTTTGATGCTGCTGCTGTGGTGCTCGGTGCCTTGAATAGCCTTGTCTTGCTGTTGTGCCTTTCTGTGTGTCTTGCTTCCTAGCTGTCTTTGTGCTGTTTTGTGCTGATGTGGCTTCTGACTGTGGGCTGCTTTGGTCATTGTATTTGTTGTTGTTTTGCTGTTGGGGCCTGTGTTGTGCTATGTGTTTGTCTGGCTGCGTTGTTTGTGTGTTGTCTGTTTGCTTGTGCTGTGTGCTGGTGCTGTGCTGCCATGCTGCCTGCTATTGTGCCAGCGTTGTGGGTGGTTGTTAGTGCCCGTTGTGCATGGTGCTTGTGTTGTATTGTGATGCTGGTGTGTTGCTGATGGTGTTTTGTGTGAGTGCTTCCCATTTGTGTAATGCGTGTGCTTATGTGTTGCTCCTGCTGTGCTGTTGTTTGTGTGTGTGCACTTTGCTGTGTGTATGCGTCGGTGTGTGGTTTTGCTGTGCGTGCTGTTTGCTTTGTTTTCGCTTAAGCTGTGTTGTGCATGCTTATGCCTTTGTAGCCAATGCTGTGTTGCGTGTGTTTGATTTTTGTGCTTTTGGCTCTGCTGCTTTGTGCTTGTGTCCGTGTGTGATTTTGCTTGCTGTGTACCTTTAATCACTTGCGAGGCTTGCTTGCTGCTGATGTGTTCTGTGTCTTGTTGTGTCGTGTTGTTTTATGTGTGTTGCTTTGCGTGTGTATTTTGCTGTGTTGTGGTTGCTAGCATGCTGGGTGCTGCGCTGCGTGTGCTCTGGTGCCTTTCTGCGTTGTTGTGCTCATGTGATCTGCTGCTGTTTGTTTGGCTTTGTGTGCTGTGTGCGCCCGAGTGGTTCCTTGTAATGTTTTTTGCTGTGTTCTGCCTTGTTGTTGCCTCTGTTGGCTGTCTTTTTTGTTGCTTTGTTTGTGTTGCTGCTGTTGTGTTGCGTGATTTGCTGGTTGCTTGTGTGTTTGCTGTGTGTGGTGCTTGGGCATTTGGTGGGTGTGTTTTTTGCTTTGTGTTGTGCTGTTGCTTGTGTGCTGACTGCTGTTGGTGTGTGTTGATGCTGCTGCTGCTGCGTCTGCTGCTGTCTTGCGTGACTGCTGCTTCCTTCTTGGTTGTGTGTGTCTTGTGCTGTGTTGCTTTTTTGCGTGTTTTGTGTTGTTTCTGTGCTTGCTTGTGTGTGTTCTTTGTCTGTGTTGCTGTGGCTGTGCTTTTGTGTCATGCATGTGTTGCTTTTGCGTTGTGCTGGATGCTGCTGTGCCTGTTGTGCTGCTGATGGTTGTCGTTGGTTATTCGTGCATTGCTTTGATTGCATTGTTGTGCCTGCTTTGCTCCTGCTTTTGCTCTTTGTGCTTGGCCATGGTTGGTTATGCTTTTGCTTTGCACTTGCCTGATGCCTTGGTATTTTGGCTTTTTGTTTTGTGCGTTGCCCTTGATTGACTGTGCTGCCTTTGTGTTGATTGCTGCTGCGTTTGTGCTGCCTGTTATGTGTTGCTGTGCTTGATGCGTTCTGCTCTGGGTCTGCTTGGTTTTTTTTGTTGTGCCTGCTGTTGTTGTTTTGCTGTTGCTTGCTGTGCTTGGTTTGTATGCTTTGATTGCTTTGTGTTGCTGTTCTGCTGCATGTGACATGTGCCTGTTGTGTGTTGCGTGTGCTGTATTGCTTTTGTGCTGGTGCTGCTTGTTGTGCGTGCTCTTCGTCTTTGGTTAATTGGTGCTTTGGGTTGCTGGTAGATGCCTGTCTATGCTTGCCTTTGGGTTCTGTTTGATGTGTTGCGTAGTGCTTGGTGCTGTGTGTTGATGGTGTGTTGTGCTGCAGTTGTGCTGCGTTTTACTTCTGCTCCATGCCCGGCTGCTTGTTGCGTTTTTGTGTATTTTGGTCTTTGTGTCTGCATGCTTGCTGCAGTTTTGCTTCTTTGCTCTTGCCTGCTTGTGAAGTGTGTGCTTTTGCTGATTTTGTTGCTCTGCCCCTTTGTGTTTGGTTGTTGCTGTGCTTGCTTTGTTTTTGTTTTGTCTTTGATGTTGTGCTGTGTGTTGCTTTGTCTGTGTGCTTTGCTCTTGGGTTGTTGATTGTTTTGCTGCTCGCGGTGTGCTGTGCTGCGATGTTTCTGCTCTGTGTGATGTGCTGGCTGCTTGTTGCTGTGCCACTTGTGCTCTTTGCTGTCGTTTGCTTGCTTGCTTGCCTTGACCTTGTTTTGCATTGTTTGCGCCTGTGTTTGTTGTGTGCTTGTGCTTGCTTGCTGCTGCTGTGTCTTGCTTGTTGTGGTTGTGTTGCTGTGTTGCTGCTTGTTGGTTGTTGTCGTGTGCGTTTGCTGATGTTGCTTGTGATCTTTTTGCTCTGCTTTGTTTTGCTTGTTGTGCTCGCTGCTGCGCTTTTTGTGTGTGCTTTGTCTGTGCTGCTTTTGATGCTGTGTTGTTTTTTTGTGTGCTTTGCTGCTATTTTTGTGCTGGTGCGTGCTTATTTATTGCTGTTTGTTTTTCTGTTTGTGTGTGATCTTGGCTGTGCTGTGCTTGTTGTGCTGCTTTGTGGTGTTTGCCTGCTTTCTGCTGCTGTGCCGTTCCTTGTGCCTGCGTTGCGTGCTGTGTGGTCGGATGTGTGCTGCTTGTATCTTGTGGCGGATTTGTTTGGCATGTGGGTGTTTTGTGTGCATTGCTATTTTGTGCCACTGACCTTGTGCTTTTTTTGCTGTGTTGCTGCTGCTGTGTGCTTGCATGCTGTGCTTTGCGTTGGCTTTGCTGTGTTTGGATTTTTGTTTTAGTGCTTGGTAGCTCTGTGGTTGTGCTATTTCTGTGCTTGCTGTGGCATGCTGACGTGTGTTGCGTGCTGTTGTTGTGCGCTTGATTTATGTGCTGGGATACCTTTTGTGTTTTTGTGCCATATTGCCTGTATGGATGCTTTGTGTTTCCTGTTTGATTTTGTGTGCTAGCTCCCTGTTGGCTGTGCCCTCTCTGTAGCTGCCTGTGTGCTGGCTCATGTGTGTTGTGGATTGCTGCTGCTTCTGCTGCTGGCTTGCCCTGCTTGTTGTGTGTTGTGCTTGCTTGCTGTTGGTTGTTGCTATTGTATTTTTATTTTTGTGTGCTGCTTTCTGGTTGGTGTTTTTGTGCTGCGTCTTTACTGCTGTCTGCGTTTTTTGCCTGTGTCCTTTGCTGTTGGTGTGTTCTGTGCTGCTTCTTTTGATTATGTGTGTGTGTTGGTTGTCCTATGGTCTGTGGCTATGGCTGGTGGTGTGCGTTCCTAATGTTCCTTGCCTGCTTTTTGTGGCCTGCTTTTGCTTGTGTGCCTGGTCTGATTTGTGCTTTGTGTGTGTCTTGTGCTGCTGCTTTTGGTTGTTTGATGTGATTCTTTGTTGTGTTGCTGCATGCCCGCTGTGGTCTGCTGGCATGTTCCATTGTTTTGCCTTGTAGGCTGGCTGCTGCCTGCTTGGCTGGCTGGGTGTGCTGCTGGTGCGCTTTTTTGTTGACCTTCTGCTAGTTGTGCATTCTGTTGCTGTTGCGGTGTGTTTTGTGTCTATGTGCCATGCTGGTGCTGCATGTGCTGCTGTTGACTTTCGTGTGATGCTGCTGTTGTGTGTTTTTGTTCTTGGCTTGTGGGGTTGGCTGATGTTTTTGGGTTGCTTGTGTTGATGATGCTGCCACCTGTTTTGTGCCCTGTGTTTGTGTTCTTTGTGCTGTGTGTTTGTGTTGTGTGCTGGCTGCATGGTTTGGTGCATGTTTGTGTTCTGTCTTTGGGATTTATTGTTGGCATTATTGTGCTGTTGTTGCTGTCTTGTTCTTTTCTTGGCGCCATTTGCGGCTTGCTGTGCTTTGAATGTGAGTGCTGTCTGTGTATGTCTTGCTGTCTTGGCTTTGCTCTGTTGTTTGTGCTTGTGGCTTGTTGGTCTTTGTGTTGCTTTTTTGTGTGTTGGCATTCTGTGTGCTGTGTGCTGTTTGCCCATGCTTGTATGCTTGCTGTTTGTTGTGTGCTGTTGCTGTGCTGCCTGTCGTGGCTGCCTTGTGCTTTTTGTATCGATGCTGCTTGTGGTGTGCACTATGTGCTTGCTGGTTAAATTGTTAGGTGTGCTGTTCTTGCTTCGTATGCTGCTTTTGCTGCCTCTCATTTTGCTTGTGTGTGTCTGCCCTGTTGCTGCCCTGCTTTGCTGCTGTGTTGCTGTTTATGCCTGTTTTATTTTGATTTTGTGTTGCTTTGTTTGTTTTGTTGCATTTTTGCGCTTGTTGTGTGTTGCTGTGTTTTGTTTTGTTGTTGGCGCTGATGGTTTGTGTGCACTTGTGTTGTCTGTTGTGTTGCTTGATTGCTGTGTTGTGTGCATGTAACTTTGCTGTTGCTTGCTGCATGTTGCTTGCTTTGTTTGCACTCTGTGTATTGCTGCTTATGTTTGCTGTTGTGTTCTTTTTTTTTGGCTTGCATTGTGCTGTTGCGCATGTTGCCCTTGATTGTGCCTGTATGTGCTATTGTTGCCTGGTGTCTTTGTGTTGTGGTTGCTTGCGCTGCCGGCTGCTCTGCTTGATTTGTTTGCATGCTGTGTCTTGTATGGTGTGCTCTTGCTGCTGTATGTTTTGATTGTGCCTGTGTTGACTGCTTGCTGTTTGCCCTGCTTTCTTGTAGCCTGTTGTTGCTGTGGTGCTTGTTGCTGTCCGTTGCTCTTTTGTCTTGTCCTGTTTTGAATGCTGCTTGCTTGCTTTGCCTTGGTTGTGTGTGCTTTGTTGCTTCATGCTGTGTGCTGCTTTGTTGCCTTGTGTTTATTGCAGTCTTGCTTCTTTTTTTAGTGGCTGTTGTGTTTTGATTTTTGTTGCCTGTGTGCCTGTGTGTTTTGTCTTGCTTTGGTGTGCTGCTGCTTGTGATTGTTGTGTTGCGTGCTGTGCCTGTGCCACTTGTTGCTTTGTTGCTTTGTGCTGTGCTTCTTGCTGTGTGCGTGTGTGGCTGTGTGTTGCCTTGTGCTGTTGTTTTGCGTTGCTCTGATTATGTTGTTGTTTGCTTGCGCTGTTGTGTTGGTTTGCTTGTGCCCATTATGCGGATTGTTGTGTGTCTGCTTTGCTGTTGCTTTGTGTTTTTCTGCTGTTCTGTGTTGTTGCTTTTTTGATGCCTCTGCTGTGCTTCGTGTGTTCCTGTTCTGCTGGGTTTTTTGTTGTTGTGAGTTGGGTACCTTGTTTTCCTGCTGTTTTCTGTGTTTTGTGCTGTGTGTGTTGTGCTAGCTTGGTTGTTGCTGTGTGCTGTGCTTTTGCTGTGCTGCTGTGTGCTTGCTTGTTGTTGTGCTCGCTGTGTTGGTGCTGTGCTGGTTTGATATGTTAGCTTGATGGTTGTTTGTGTGTCTGCTGGTGTTGTGCCTGTGTTGTTGTGCTTGTTGCTGTTTGTGCTCTTTGTGTTGTTGTGCTTGTTGTTGTTGTTGCCGTGCTGTTTTATGTGTTGGTTGCTTGTGTTCTTGCTGTTGCTTTGTGCTTTTGTTTGCGCCTGCTTTTGTGCTTGCATGCATAGTTTGTGCTATTGTTGTTGTTTTAGTGCTGATGCTGCTTGTGCTGTGCTTTGTTGTGCTTGTTGATGCTTTCTGTTTTGCGTTTGTGCTGCTGTGTTGCATGGTTTGTGTGTGGCTTGTCCCTTGTGTATTGTGTGTGCTGCCTTTGCTTTTATTGTCATGTGCGTTTTGTTTTTGTGCTTTATTGATCGTTTTTTTGGTTGCTGTTGCTTTGGTTGCTGTTGCTGCTGCTTTGTGTTTGTTGTAGTGTTGCTTGCTCTCTTGTTTGGATTGTGCTTTTGTTGGTGTGTGGGTGCTTTTGTTTGTGTTGTCTGTCTGCTTGTGCAGCGTTTGCGATGTTGCTGGTGTGCTGCTGTTGTTTGTGTTTGGCTTATTGCGGGGTGCTTGCTGCTGTGGTTGCTTATTGTTGCTGCTGGTGCGCTTTTGTGTTTTGCTGCTGTTGCATTGCTGTCTGTCTTGCCTTGTGTTGTGCCTGTGATTTGTTGTGCCTTATGTCTGTGCTGCTTGCAGTGAGTGTTGCTTGGATGATGTTTGTTGCTTTGTTGCTATTCTTTGTTGTGTGCTGCTTATTGTGCTTGCTGTTCTGTGCTTTTTGCTGCGTTGCGTGTGTTGTTGATTTGTATTGTGGCCTGTTCTGCTTTGTGTGTTGTGTTGTTGTGTTTTGCGATTGCACGACTTGCTGTTTTTTGCTGTTGCTTGTGTGCTTGGCTTATTCTGTTGTTGCTTGGTGCATGCTTGTTGCATGCTTGTGCCCTGCTGTGTTGTTTGTTGTGCCTTGCGTTGTGTATGCTTGCTGTGTGCTTTGGTGTGCGTGTATTGTTTTGTTGCTTCCTGCTTTGCTTGATGTTCTTGGTGTTGTGCTTGTGATGTGTGTTGATGTTGTTTGGCTGTGCTGTTGTTGTTGCCGGGCTCCTGTGTTTTTGCTCCTGCTGTTGTTTGCTGTGCTGTATGTGTTGCTTGGTGCTTGTGCCTGCTGTGCTGGTTACTGCTTTTTGTGTTCTGCTCCTTTTTTGTTTTTTCTTCGCTTGCTGTGTGCTTGCTGTTTTGCGTTTTGATAGCTGCTGTTGTTTTGCTGCTGTGCTGCTTGTTTGTGCTTTGCCCTGCTGCGGCTTGTGCTTTTCTTTTGATTTGCATGCTTGTTTGCTTTGCTTATTGATCTGTTTGCTGTGCTTGCTGTGTGCACGTGTGTGGTCTGTGTTGTTTGTGCTTCGGCAGCTTGTCTATGAATGCTTGGGTGCTCTCTTTCGTGTGCTTTGTGTTTGCTTGTATTCTTGTGCTTGCTTGTGTGTTTGCTGCGGCTGTGTGCTTGCTTAATGTTGTGCTGTGTCGCTGCGTGCCCTGCTTGTGCCTGTTTGTTTTCTCATCGGTTGTTGTGCTCTGGTATATGGGGTGGCTGCTTTTTTTGCTTGTGTGTGCTGATAATGTGTGTGTATTCGCCTTTGGTGCTGCTGCCTTTGTTCGTTGGTATGCTGCTTGCCCTTGACATATGGTTGCCTCTTGTCTGTGGCTGCTTGCTTTTGCTTGCTGCTGCATGTGTATGTTTGTGTCTTTTGTTGTTGTGCGCCTGTTGCTGCTGTGCATGTTTGTGCTGTGCTAGTGTTGCTTGTTCGTTTGCTTAATTTGTGTGTGTGTGTGTTGTTGCTGTTTGGCCATGTTTTTGTGTTTTGTGTATGCATGCTTGCTGGTCTGTGTGCTGTAGTGTGCTGCCTGCTGTGCTTTTCGTGTGATGTGCTTGTCTCTGCTTCTATGAGGTGCTGTTATGTGATCTGTGCTTGCATTATTTTGTTTGTGCTCCTTCTGTTTGGTGCTGGGTTTCGATGGTTGCTGTCTCACTTGCTGTGTGCTTTCAGGCTGGTTTTTGTGCTTTTGTTCTGCATTTCTTCTTGTGTGTCTTGTTGTGCTGTGTGTTGGTTTGTGTTGCTGCTTTTCATGCTTGCATGCGCCTTGTCTTGTGTGTTGGCTTGTGTTGCATTTGCTGCTGTGCTGGCATTGTCGCTTGCAACTGCGCCTGTTGCTGTTTGTTGGCTGTTGCTGCTGTGCTTGTCATGTGTTTGTGTATGATGATGTTTTGCTGCCTCTTCATTTGCTGTGCTGCAATTTGCTGTGAGTGGTGCTTGTGCGTGTTTGTGTTTTGGTTGTGATGCTGCGTGGGGTTGCTCGTTGTTTGTTTGTGCCTTTTGCTGTTGATTGTGTTTGGCTGCTAACCTACTGTTGACTTGTGTGTGTTATTGTGATGTGTTGCTGGTGCTGTTGGGTGTGCTTCATTGTGTTGCTGCTATGGATTGCTGTGTGCTGCTTGCCCATGTGCCTTTGCTTGCTTGTTGCTTGTTGTCATGCGTTGTGTTGTGTGTTTGCCTCGCTGTTCTTGTTTGTGCTGCTTTTTTGTTTGATTGTTTTTTACTGATTGTGCGTCCTAGCTTTGCTGTTTGCTGTGTGTGTTGTGCTGCTGCTGTGTGCTTGCTGTTAATGTTGCTTGCTGCTTTGTTGGGCCTGTTGTTGACTGTTGTGTTTTGGTGTGTGCTGCTTGTCATATGCGGCTCTGTTGATGCTGCTGAGTGCGTTTGCCTGTTTTCTGCCTTGTGTTGTGCCTTAATCTGTGCTGCAAGTTGCTTGTTCTTTTTTTTGTTGCTCTGTGCCTGCTGCTTGATGTGTTGCTTGCTTGGTTGTGCTTTTGCATGTCTTGGCATTGTGCTGTGTTGTGGTGTGCATGTTTGCTAGCTGCTGTGGTGTTGCGGGCCTCTTGTTGTTGCTCTTGCTGCATGGTGTGCTGTGTATGCTGGTTGTGTGCGTTTGCCATTTTTGTGTTGCTTGCTGCTGTGCAATGCCTGCTGTGCATGCTGTGTGGTTGTTGCTTTGTTGCTTGCCTTGCTTGCCTTGCGTTGTTGCTTGTGTATTATGCTGTGTTGTTTGTTTCGTGTTGCATGCTTGTGTTGATGAGCTGTGTCCTATGTGTTGTTGCTGGGCTGTGTGTTTGTGTACCTGCTTCTGTGTTGTGTTGCTGTTGTGTTTTTGTTCACTTTTGCTGCTGGCTTTGCCTTGTGCGCCTTTGTTTATGTTGCTTGTCTGCTGTCTGCACTGTGCGCTGTTGCCTTGCTTGCTGTTTCGCCGTTTGCTGTGCGTTGCCTTTGCATGTTGGTGTGCTGCGTGCTTTGTTTTGCCTGGTTCGTGTGCGTTGTGCGTGTTGTGTGGCAATGTTTTGCTGTTTGTCTAGCTGGGGTTGCTTCTTGTGCCCCTGTGTGCTTGTGTATGTTGTTGCGTTTGATGGTCTCTGCTTGCCCTGGCTTGAGTTTTTGGAGTGCTGTTTGTCCAATTGTTTTGGTGCGGTGTTGCTTGAGCTTGTGTGTTGTGCGTGCTTGTGATGCGATCTCTGCTGCTGTGGATACTTTGCTTGTTGCTGCCTTGTGTGTGCTGCTTTATGCTTTTCAGTGCTGGCTTTGTGTGTGCACTGTGTCGTTGTTTGCTGTTTGCTTTGGCGTGGCTTCGCTGTGTGCTTTGTGGCTTTGGGTGTTGTGCGCTTTTGTCTTGTTTCTTGTTTTGTTGTTGCTCTGCTGTGCTGCATCTGTGTTTGTGATTATGTTTTGCTCTTGTTTGTTGCTTTGTTGCTGTTGGCTGTTGTGTCTCTTTGCTTTGTTTGTCCACTTGGATTGCGATTATGTTGCTGTGTTTTGCTTGGTGTGTGTGCTGTTTGTTGTTGTGTCGTTGCTTGCGCTTGTGCCTATGTGTGTTTTTATGTGCTGCTTGCTCTCTGTTGCTTTTTGTGCCTGCTGTTTTCTGGTTCTTGTTTCCTGCATGTTGCTGCTTTGTTTGTTGCCTGCTTGTGCTGTGCTGGTTGCCTGTGCTGCCTTTTCGGTTGCCTGCCTTGTGATGCCATTGCTGTGTTTGCTGTGCTGTTTTGTTGTGCTTCTGTTGGTGGTTGCGATCTGCTACTGCTTGCTTTTATCCGGACTGCCTTTGTGATTGCTTCTGTGCTGTTTGCTGTGGGGCTGCTATATTGTTTGCTGCTCTGTGGGCTGCGGCTTTGCTAGGGGTTCCGGGCAATTGCATGGGGTTGGCGGCTGGTGTTGTGTTGTTGTTGTTTGTTGTTTGTGTGTTGTGTGTTGTGTGTGAGGTATTGTGTGATTTTTATGTTTGTGTGCTGGTTTCTTGTGCTTGTTCTTGTGTTTGTTGCTATGTTTTTTTTTGTTGCGTTTTCTGCTTTTGCATGTTGTGCTTGTGTATGCATGTGTGGTGCTTGCGTGTGCTTGGCTGTGTTTGTTTTTGTGCATTTGTAGTGCTTTTGTTTTGTGTTTGCTTGCTTTGCTGTTGCTTTTTCTTTGTGTTGCTGCTAGTGCTTGTGTGCTGTTTTGTGGTGCTTGTGTGTGTGTGTGCTGTGCTTTTGTTTTGCTTCTGGCTTTGCATGCTGCTTGTTGCTGCTGTTTGGTGGTTGTTGCTCGTTTTTGCTTGGTTGTGCTTGTGATTTGCGATCTGATGCTGTGTGCTTTGCAATGCTGTGTTTTTGTGCCTGCTCGGGGTTGCTTTGCTCCCCTGTGCTGTGCTTTGTGTGTGTGCTCTGTTTGTGCCTTTGTTTGTGTTTGCTTGCTTGCTGTGCATGCTTTGCGCTGCTGCTGTGTTGCTGCTTGTGTAGTGCTGGTGTTTGTGTGTTATGCTTGTTGCTTGCTGCTGATGTTGGATCTTTGGTTGGGGGGCCGTGCTTGGTTGTGCGAGTGTTGTTTTGTGTGTTGTTGTTTGCTTGATGTTGTGTGCAGTTTGCTGCTGTTATGCTGTGCTGTGCTCTGTTTGCTTTTTTGGCTGCTGGCTTGTGCTGTTGCTTGTTTTGCTTTTGCTGTGTTATACTTGCTTGTGTGTGCTCGTTAGTTGTTTGCTTGATTGTTGTGTGTGCCCTGTTTGTTTGGTGTGCGCCTGTTGCTTGCTGTGTGTTGTGCTTGCTGTTGCTGTGCCTGCATTTGCTGCTGGTTTGTTTTGCTGGTGGTTGTGTGCATTGCTTTTGCTTGTTGTGTTCTGCTGCTGCTTTGTCTTTTGTGCTTTTTTGTGCGCCTTACTTGTTGCTGTTGACCTGTGCCTATGTGCTTGTGATGTTGCTGCTTTTGGGTTGCTTGCTGGCTGCCTTTGCTCTTGCTTGACTGGTCTGCTGTCATGTGCTGCTTGCTTGTGTTGATTTGTTGTTGTGGGTTTGCTGTTCTATTCCTATCATGTGTGTGCTGTTCTGTTGTGTGTTGTTGTTTTTTTTTTCTGCTGTGCTTTAATGCCTGTTTGCATACTTGTTTGTGTGTTTGTGTGTGCTGTGCCAATGGCTGGTGGTTGTTTTTTGTCTGCCTGTGTGTTGTATTTGTCTGTGTGCTTTGTAGTGTATTTGAGCTCCTGTTTTGCTCTTGCCTTGTGCTTGTGCATTTTTTTGTTTGTCGTATTTGCTCTGTTGCAAGCCTTGTGCCTTTCGTGCTTGGTTGTCTGCTTTTGCTTTGCCTTGTGTGTTGCTGCCTTGTTGATTGATTTGGGCCTTTTGTTGTGTTTTTTTTGTTTTTTTTGGGGGCCGGGGGTTTGTTGCCTTGATGCTGCTGCTTGCCTGCTTTGGTGGTTGCTATGGGTGTGCTGCTGGCTGTGTATTGATTGTTTTTGCTGCCGTGTTGCGTGATTTGTTTGTGCTTTTTGCTATGCTGCTGTGCGACACTTTGATGTCTGTGTGTGTGTTCCTTGGTTGTGCTGTGTGTGTTTTGCTCTGTGCCTGTTGTGCTGCTTTGTGCTCGGTGTGCTTTTTTGCTTTTTTGAATCATTGTCTTTGTCATATGTGCTTCTTGCACTTTGCATGTTTTTGCTGTGTGGCGCTGTGTAGTTACTTGTATTGTTTGTGTTTTTGCTGTGTATTTTGCTGCTTTTGACTGCTTGGTGTGTCGTTTTTTTGTGCTTCATATTGTGTGTTGTGCTGCGCCCTATGAGCTTTTGTTTTCGGTTTGCTGTGCCTGTTTTTTTTGTTCTGCTGTTGCGTTGATGCTTGGTATTGTGCTGCTAGTGCTGCCCTTTAATGCTCTTTGTTGTTGTTGGTTTGTGGTCTGCCTGCTATGTGCGCATGGTGCATGCTTGTGTGGTATTGTGTGTTTGCTTGCCTGGCTGTGGCTTGTTTCTTGCTTACCTGACAATGTTTGTGTTTGCTGTTATTTGTGTGTTCGCTGGTGCTTCTGCTGCATTGCCATGCTGATGTGTGTGTGCTCTTGCTCTGTT
This sequence comes from Neotoxoptera formosana, assembly GCA_022818045.1. NCBI lineage: Eukaryota > Metazoa > Arthropoda > Insecta > Hemiptera > Aphididae > Neotoxoptera > Neotoxoptera formosana. The sequence continues at coordinate 6,867 of JAIWJD010000166.1, read as the reverse complement.
TGTGATGTGCTGTATTTTGTTTATCCCTCGTGCATTCTTTGTTTTGGTTTGCTGCTTGCAATGTGCCTTGCTATTTGCTTTTTGTGATTGTTGTTTGCCTATGCTGTGTGCTCTTTGTGTTGTGCTGCTTTGGCTTGTGATGCCTGATCTGCTTTTTTGATGCTGCCATCGGCTGCTTTGTCTGCTGTGTTGCCCATGTCTGCTTGTGCTTGTGTGCCCTGTTTTGTGTTGCTCTGTGTTGTTTTGATAATGTGTTCGTGCTGGTTGTGTTCGGTTGTTGTGTGTTTGTGCTGTTTTCTGTGCTTTGCGTGTGCCTTGCCTGTGCTCTGTTTGCTGTGCTTCTGTTTGTGCTGCTCTTGTGTTGTTTTGTTGTTTTTGCTTGTTGTGTGCGATCTTTGTGTTGGCTGACTGATTGTGTTTGCTGCCTTTTTTGCTTGTTGCTGGTGTGTCGATATGTGCCTGCTGCTTGTTGATTGTTGGTTGTTGCTGTTGTGTGTTGATTTTGTGTGCTTGTTGTTGCTTGCTGTGTCTTGGCTGCTGTTGCTGTGTGGTGCTTTCTTGTGTGCTGTTTGCTTGTTGTATTTTTATTTTGTTTTGCTTTGTGTTTCGTTGCTGCTTATGGTGGTTGTGCTTGTTTGCTTCTTCTGTGTTGTGTTCGCTGTGTTGCTGTTAGGTTGTTTGGCTCTGTGCTGCTTTATTGTGTTTTGTTTGCTGCTGATTGCTGCTTTTGTGCTATGTTGACTGCCTGGTGCTGTGCTGTTTGTTGTTGTTTTATGCTGTTCCTGATTTTTTTGTGCCTCTTGCTTTTGTGGTGGTGGTTCTGCGTGGTCTCTCTGTTGCTGTGATGTTGGTTGTGTGCTTTGCTTGTTGCTTTTTGCATGCTGTGTATTGCTTGTACTGTGTGTTTTTATTACTGTGCTTTGTGTGTTTGATTTTTTTGCTTGATTCTTTTGCATGTGTGCCTTTTTCTGCTGTGCTTGCCTGCCTATGCGTGTTTGCTGCATGCCTGGTGCTTTGTTTCTTTGTGGTTTTTTGTTGTTGTTGTGCTGGTGTCTGGTTTTTGGTGATGTTGTGTGCGTTGTGATTGTACCTGATTTTTGCTTGGGTCTTTGTTGACTTTTATGATGCTGTTGGCTTGCCTGCGTGAGGTGTTGTAAACTTATGATTTTGCTGTGTTGCTGTCCTGCCCTCTAGTGTGCTTTGTGTCTTGTTGTTTTGCGTTTTTGTTGGACTTGCCTGGTTGTATGTGTTGCATTGCTGTGCTCTGCCTGTTTGTGCTGTGCTGTTGATGTGCGTTGTTGTGTCTCTGGTGTGCACTTTTGTTTTTGTCGTTTTTTTTTTTTTATTTCTGCGTGTTTGTATTCTGCATTGCTTGTTGATTGGGTGTTTTGTGTGTGTGTGTGTGTGCCTGCTTTTTGATGTTTGCTTCTTTTTGGATGCGTCTAGCTATTGTTTGTTGTGTGCTTCTTGCTTGCTGGGGTATGTTTGCTGCATGTGTTTGCCCTGCTGTTCTGTGTGCTTGATTGCTGCTGCTATTTGCTTGCTGTGCTGGTGTTGCTTGCTCGCCTATTGCGTGTTCTCTTCTTCCTGTTGGCCTGTGCATGCTATGTGCAATGTTGTGGTTGTTTGCTTGCGTGTTTTATTGTGCAGGTGTGCTTTTGACTTCGTATTGTGTGTGCTTTTTTGCTTCTGTGCTGGTTGCTGGGCTGTGTGTTCTTTGTTGCTGGAGTTTGTGCTGTTGTGCTGATTGCTTTTTGCCTTTGGTTTGCTTTTTTGTGGCTTGACTTCTCTGATTGTGCTTGTTGCTCTGTTTGCTGTGTGCATTTTGTTTGCTTGTGATGCTGTTTTTTTTTTGTTTGCTGTGCTTGTGTGTGTCTTGCGCTTTGCCTGCCCTGCTGGTCGCTGTTGCTTTGCTATTGTGCATTGCTTGTGTGTATTGCTGTTGTCTCTTTTGTGATGCATTTTTGGTATGTGCGTGTGCTTTGTGTTATTGCTGCATTTTGCTGTCGTTTTTTGCTTTTACATTTGTGAGTGTGTGCTGCGTGGCCCTGTTATTGTGTGCCTTTTTTTTTTGGGGGGTTTGTTGCTTTTGTGTTTTGTTCCAATGTGATTTGGTGCTTGTGGGCTGCTGTTTTTGCTGGTTGTTGTTGCTTGTGCTTGCTCTGTGATTGTGTTGATTGTGTCTTGTTGCCTGTGTTGCTTTGCTGTGATTGTTTGTGTGTGCTGTTGCTTGTGCTGGGTTTGATGGTTTTGTTGTGCTAGCTGTGCTGTTGCGCTTGCTCTGCGTTTTGCTTCCTGTCTGTTGCTCTTGTTGCTGCTCTGCCTTTTGCTGTGTGCATGCCTTGTATTGTTGTGTGGGCTGGATTGTTGCTGTTGCTTGTTGTTGTGTGCCACCCGTTTGACTGTGTTGCTGCTGTATTTGCTCTGCTGCTGCTGTGCTTGGCTTGTCCTTGCTGTTTGCTGATTCTGTGTTTTATGTGTTGCTTTGTCTTCTTGTTGATGCGTGCTGGCTTGTTCCTGTTTGCTGCTGCTTTTGTTTTTGCTTGTTTTGCTTGTGTGCTGTTTTCTTGCGAGTTGCCTCTGCTGCCTTCTTTTTTGTTCTGCATTGACTGTGCGCCTACTGTTGCTAGGTGGTTTTTTGCTTGTGGTTGTTGCTGTTTTGCGAGTATGTGTCTTTTGCTGGGGCTTGTGCTTTGCGTTATGTGAGTGCTCTCTGTTCGGGTGGGCTGTTATGTTGTTGTTTGTGTGCCTGTTTGTCGTGTGTTCCTTGCTGTGTGATGTTGCTGTTGTGCTGCTTTTGCTTTGTTTGTTTGCTTGCTTGCTGCTGTTGTGCTGTGTGTCTGTGCTGCCACTGTGCTTTGCTTTTGGTGCTTTTGGTTTTCTGTTGATGCGGCATGTGTTTGCTTTCTTGCTTCTTAGCTTGTTGCTGTGCTGCTGTTTGTTGCTGTGTGCTTGTGTTTTTGCTAAGCTGTCTTTTATTTTGCTGTTATATGCTGCTTGCCCATGTGCTTTGTGTGTTTTCTGCTTGGGTGTGCTTGTGTTTTTGTGTTTGTGCTCTTGGCCTGTGTGCCTTGTTGCATTTTTTTGTGCTGTTTGCTGTGTGTTGCTTGGTTTGTTTGCTGTGCTTACTTCTGTTGCTTTGTGTTTGTGTTTGTGTTGTGCGTTGGTGGTGCTGCTCATGGTTCACGCGTGCTGTTTTGCTGCTGGTGCTTGCGCCTAGGTGTTGTGCTGCTTGTGTTGCTCTGATGTTTGCCTTGTGTGCGTTTTTGCTTGTGGTGTTGTGGTTTGTCTGTTGTGCTTGGCTGCTCCTTTGTTGTGCCTTTGTTTGTTGTGTGTGCTGTTGATCTCTGCTGCTCGTGTGTTTGCTGCTGTGCTGTGGCTTGCTATGTTGCTTCCTAGGCTGCCTGTGTGCTTGTGCTGTGTGTGCTTTTTGTTGTCTGTTGTGGTGTTTTGTTGCTAGTTTTGCTTTCCTTTGCATTGGCATGTCTTGTGCTGTGCTTGTGTGTTGCGTGCGTTGCTTGTGTGCTTGTGCTGTGTGCCCGTGTTTTTTGCTGTGTGCCTTGTGGTTGCTTGTCTGATGTGTTATGCTTTTTAATTATGTGTTTTGCTGCTGTGCTGTTGTGGTGTTGTTGTCCTGCATTTTGCTTGCTCTTGCTTGATTGTGCCTGTGATGCTGTTGGGGGGGGGTCTACTGCATGCTGTTGTACTGCTTTTAGCGTGCTGCTGCTTTATGCCCATTGCTGTTTTGTTGTGTGCTAGATGCTTTGCTGTGCTGTCTGCTGATTTGTGCTGCTTGCCTTTTGGCTTGCTGTTGCCTTTGTGCGTGCTTTTTGTCTGTTTGTTTGCTGTGGTTGGTGCCTGATCTGATTTCTGTTTTGTGCTGTGCTTTGCTGTTCATTGTGTGCTGCTGTGCTGTTTGCTCGCTTAGTTGCCTGCTTGGTGATTGCTGTTATTTTCCTTTGACTGTTTTGTGCTGGTCTTGTATGCTGCTTTGTGCTATGTGGTTGTGCCTTGCGTTGTTATGGTCTGTGCTGTTTATGCTTCCCTTGTTTGCTAATGTTTATTGTTGTGCTGACTGCTGCACTTGTGTGTGTGCTGCTGTTGCTGATTGCTGCCCTGGTGTGCTGTGTATGTGTTTGCATTGTATGGCTGCTTGCCTGTGCTGCCATATTGCCTTTTTTGCTTTTTTGTGTGCTGTGGTTGGATGGTTGTTCTTGCTTGCCTGTGCTGTGCTGAGTTTGCGTTGCTGAGTGCTGTTGTTGCTTGCGTTTGCGTGCTTTGATTTTAGCTGTCGGTTCTTTTGCTGTGGTGTGATTGCTTGCTTGTTTGTGCTGTGTCTTTTGTTTGCATTGCTGTCTGCATGTTGGGCTGCCTGAATAGTGGTGTGGTGTGTTTTTGCCTGCCTGATTGTTGGTGGCTTGTGCTGTGTTTGCTTCCTTGTCTGCTGTGCTTGTGCTGTGATGAGTTTTATGTCTTTTGTTGCTGTTTTGCCTCTGCTTGCTCTGTGTGTTGTGTTTTGTTTTGCTTAGTCTGTTTGTGTGTTGGTGCTGCTATGCTGGAGTTTGTGGATTTTTTGGTGTTGGTGTGTTGCTGTGTGCCTGCTGCTGATGCTGCTTGTTGGCTGTGTTGTTGTTGCTGCGCTTTGGCTGCTGTTGATGCGCTGCTGTGTTGTTTGTGTTTGTGCCTTGCTGACTCTGGAGCTTGCTTGTTGCTTGTTGTTGTGACTCTGTCATGCGGGTTGTCTCTGATGCTTGTTTCTGTGTGTTTGTCTGTTGTTGTTTGTTGTGTGGTGTGTGTTTTTGGGGTTTTGTGGCGTGTTTGTTTTGCTGCCTTGCTTGTGTTGCTGTGCTGCTTGTGATCTGTGATTTCAGTTATGCCTTGCTGCGTTTGTTGTTTGTGCCTTGTGTGTTGATGCGGTTGATTGCTGTGCGCTGCCTTTGCTGTGCTGCTGTGTTTGGGGCGTTAGTTGCTGTTGTTGCTTGCTTTTATGCTATGCTTGTCTTGCATTTCTTGTCGATGTGTGTGTTTGTTGTGCCTTGTAGATGCTGTGTTGGTGTTTGTATGCATGCATGCTGGTGCTTGTGCTGCTTGTGCTTGTGTGTGCCTGCTGCTGTGCTTTTAGGCTGTGTGTTGTGTGTGTCTACATCTCTTGGCTTTGTGCGTTGCTTTTTGTGCTGTTGTGCTGCTGTGTGCCTTGCTGTTTTTTTTGCATTTTGCTGCTTGCTGTTTGCTTTTGTGAGCTTTGGCTGTGTGTGCTGTGCTTGTCTGCTTGCTTTTCTTGTTTTGGCATGCTTTCTTGCTGCTCTGTGCTTACTACTGTTGTGCCCCTTGTTTTCTGCCTGTGTTTGCTTGTTGTGTTGCTGTGTGCTTTTGCGGGGGGGGGGGGGGGTTTGTGCTTGTGCTGCTTGTGCTGCTTGTGCGTGTGTGTGTTTTTGAGTGCTTTGTTGTTTGGTTTCCTGTCGTGTGTGCTTCTTGTCTAAGCTTGCTGTTGTTGTTATCTTGCTTTGTGCTGTTTTGTCTATGCTGGGCTCTTGTTGTTGTGTCTTGTTGTTGTGCTCTTTGTGTTGTGCTAGTGTGCTTTTGTGTTTTTCTGCTGTGCATTGTGCTCGTTGTGTTTTGCTGCTTCTGTTGCGCTGCTGATGTGGCTATTGTGCTGACTGTGCTGTTGTTTATGTAATTGTTGCTTGTTGTTGTGGTTTGCTTGTGTGAGCTGTTGTGCTTGTTTGTTGCATTGCTGTGCTGTAGTGCTTGTGTTGTGTGCTGTTTGTTGCCTGTCTTTCTTTGTTGTTTTCGCTTTTGATTTTTGCTTATGTTTGCTTGCTGCTGTGCTTGCTTGTATTTTGCTTGACTGCCTTGTTGTGTGTCTGCTCATTAGCTGTTGTTATAAGTAATGGTTGTAGCGTGATTTGCGCTGCTTCATTGTTGCTTGTTGTTATGTGTTGTGCTTGCTGTCTGTTTTTATTGGGTTGTTGTGTGGCTGGTGGCTGTGTTTTTGTCCGTTGCTGTTTGTTGTGGTGTGTTATTTTGTTGATGTTGTGTGTTGCTTGTGTGTTGCTGTTGTGATTGTTGTGTGCTATGTGTTTGGTGTGTTGTATGTGCTTTGTTGTTTGTTGTGATTTGTTGTGTTGGTTAATCCAGCTTGTTGCTGCTGTTATGTGCTTGTGTCGTTGCGTGCTTTCGCATTGCTTGTGTGCTGTTGCTCTCTTTGTCTTTTGAATGTTGCTATGTGTGTTTGCTTTATGTAGTTGCATGTTTTGTGATTATTTGATGCTTGTGTGAGTTATGTGCTTATTGGTTTGTGTGTTTTGTTGTATTTGGGGATTTGTGTTGGTGCTTGATGTTGGTGCTGCTCTGTTTTCGTGTTGTTGTGTGTTTGCTTTTTTTGTGTGTGTTGTCGTGTTTTGCTTTGTGATGTTTTGTGTGTTTGTTTGTGTGTCTGTGTTGGGGTGTTTGCTGTTGTTGTTGTTTTGTTTGTTGTGTTGTTGTTGTGTTTGTTGTTTGTTGTGTTGTTGTTTTGGCTGTGCTGTTGCTGTGTTCTTGCTGTGTGTTGTTGGTGTTTGTGTTGTTGTTGTGTTGTTGTTTTTGTTGTTGTGTGGTTGTTTGTTTGTGTTTGTTGTGGTGCTGTGTTGTTTTGTGTTTGTGTTTTGTGTGTGTGCTTGTTTTTGTTTGTGGTTGTTTGATTTTGTGTTAGTTCTTGTTGCTGTGTGTGCTTGTTCTGTTGTGTGTGTCTGTTTTGCTTTTGCTGTGTTTGTGTTGTTGTTTTGTTGTGTGTGATGTTGTGTGTGTTGATGTCTGTTGTTGTTGTTTGTTTGTGTTTGTGTGTTTGCTGCTTTGTTTGATCTTTGTTCGCTTTGGGTTTTTTTGTGT
>JAIWJD010000165.1:0-19910 GCA_022818045.1 Neotoxoptera formosana | reverse complement strand
GAGAAGGGGAGAGAGAGGAGGAGGAAGAGAGGAGGAGGAGAAGAGGAGAGAGGGAGACGGAGAGAGGTGGTAAGAGGGAAGTGTGGGCGAGGAGAGAGGAAGAGGAGAGGGAGAGGAGGAGAGAGGAGGGGAATAAGGGGGAGGGAAGGAGGGGGAGGAGAAGGAGGAGTAGGGGGGAGGGGAGAGGACGGAGGATGGGGAGAGGAGGGGAGAGGAGGAGGAAGGTAGGGGGGTAGAGAGGAGAGGCGGGGAGAAAAGGAGGAGTAGGCGAGGAGATGCGGGGAGTAGGGAGGGGGGAGCGGGGGGACCCACCCCCGCCAGTGGAGGGGGAGGGGGGAGGGAGGGGGGGGAAGGAGAGTAGAGAGGGACGGGGGGGGGATGTTGAGGAGCGATAGGGGAGGCGGATAGGGGAGAGGGGAGGGGGGGAGAGGAGGAGGAGGGAGGGAGGAGAGAGGGGAGGGGACGGAAGGCGCTGGGAGGCGGGAGCGGGGAGATCTCCCGCGCGGCCGCATGGGGGGGGGGAGAGGGAGGAGATGGGGGCGGGAGAGGCGAGAGGGGGAGAGTGGGGAAGGGATAGGAGATGAGAGGGGGAGAGCGATGGGGGGAGGACGGGAGGGGAAGGAAGGAGGGGGAAGGAGGGAGAGGGGAGGAGGAGGAGAGAGAGGCGGGGGTGGAAGGGGGAGGAGAGGGGGCGAAGGGACGGGGGGAGGTAGGGGGGGGAGGGAGGGGGGGGGAGGAAGAGGGGATGAGGATGAGGACGAAGAGGGATGGGGGGGCGGGAGGAGAGGGGAGGGATGGTGGGGCGGGAGAGAGGGAACAGAGAGGGAGAGGAGGGGGGAGAGAGAGGGGAAAGAGGAGGGGAGGAGAGAAGAAGGGAGGCGAAGGAAGGGAAGAGGATGAGGGGGGGAGGAGGAGAGAGGGAGGAGGAGGGAGAGGGAGGAGGGGAGTGGGAGAGAGGCGAGGAGAGAGGAGGAGAGAGAGGAGGGAGGAGGAGAAGAGGGGAGAGATAGGGGAGAGGAGGAGGGAAGAGGGAAGAGAGGAGGAGGGAGGGCGAAGGGAGAGGGAGAGGGAGAGAGGAGAGGGAGGGAGGGGGGGATGAGGAGAGAGGAGAGGGTGAGAGGGAGGAAGAGAGAGGAGGGAAGGGGAGGGGAGGGGAGGAAGGAGGAGAGGGGAAAGGAGAGGAGGGAGAGAGAGGAGGGAGGAGAGGAGGAGAGAGGAAGGAGAAGGAGAGGAGGGGAGGAGAGAGAGAGTGGAGGGAGGGGAGAGAGGGGAGGAGAGAGAGCGAGGGAGAAGGGAGAGGGAGAGAAGTGAGAGAGAGGGGAGAGAAGAGAAGATGAGGGAGAGAGGGAGAGAAGATAGGAAGGGCGGAGGAGAGGGAGGGGAGGAGAGAGGTGAGGAAGGAGGGAAGAGGAAGGTGAGAGAGAGGCGGAGAGAAGGGAGGAGAGGAAGAGGGAAGGGGAGGGAGGAGAGAGAGGGAAAGGGAGAGAGGGAGGAGGAGAGAAGAGAAGAGAGGAGAGGAGGGAGGGTAGGGGGAGAGAGGAGAGTGAGAGAGAGAGAGGGGAGGGAGAGGGAGAGGGAAGGAGGAAGGAGGGGAAGAGGGAGAGGAGGGGCAGGAGGAAAGGAGGGAGCGGTAGAAGGAGAGGAAGAGAAGGAAGGGGGGACGCAGGGAGGGTTAGCAGAGAAGGGGTAGAAGGGAGACAGGGGCGTTGAGTAGAGGGAGTGGAGAGAGGAGTATAGGGATGGGAGAAGAGAGAGGAGAAGGAGAGGGAGGAGAGGAGATGAAGAGAAGAGTGAGAAGGGAGGAAGAGAGAGAGGAGGAGGAGAGGGTAGAGAGAGTGAGGAGGGAGGAGGAAGGAGCGGGGGATGGGGGCAGGGCCAGAGGCGAGGAGACGAGGGAGGCAGGACAGGGTAGCCGAGGGAGGAGAGAGCGAGGAGAGAGAGAGAGAGAAAGAGGCAAGCAGAGGTGGGGAGGAAGAGCAGGAGAGGAGGGGAGGGCGAGGAAAGGGTGAGGCAAGGCAGAGGGAAGGTGGGAAGCGGAGGGGGGAGGGAGAGGAGGGTAGGGGAGAGTGGAGGTAGTGAGGAGAGGAAAGAGGAAGGGAGAGGGGAGGGGAGGGGGCTAGGATAGGCGAAGAGAGAGGTAGAGAGAGATAGGAGAAGGGGGAAAGCGTCAGTAGGGGGACGGGAGGGAGAGGCAGGACGCGAAAGGGAGGGAGGCTCAGGAGGGGAGGAGTGAGAAGGCGAGGGGTGACTGGGAGCGAGCGGAGGAAGGAGGGAGCGGGGGAGGAGGAGAGGAGAGGAGGAGTTAGGGGAGGAGGAGGAGGTGAGGAGTTGGAGGGGGAGGGACGAGAGGAGGGGGAGAGGAGAGGAATTGAGGAGGGAGTAGGTAGGGAGGAAGGGTTCTAGAGGAGGGAAAGTAGAGGTGAGGGAGGAAACCGAGAGGGAGAGAGAGCAGAGGGGCAGGAGCAGAGAGGGGAGAGGAGAGGGACGAAGATGGAGGAGGGCACGGAGGGGAGAGCGAGGGGGGGTTAGAGGGGATAGCGGCGGAGGGAGGTGCGGAGAGAGGGAGGGGACGGAGGGAGGGAGAGAGCTGAGGAGGCGGAAAGGAATGAGGAATGGAAAGGAGGAGGAGGACAAGAGGAGAGGGCGGACGTATGGAAGGAGAACGTCAGAGAGGGAGGAGCAGCGGGGGAGGAGGAGAGGTAGGAGGTTGAAGGAAAGAGGAGGAGAGCAGGGAGAGGAGCAGAAGAGGAGACGCGGGCGGATGGGAGAGGAGTGATGGAGAGAGATCGAAAGGAAAGGGAGGGAAGAGAGGAGGAGAGGAGAGAGAGCGCACCAACGGGAGGGAGTGAGGGAGAGGGAAGGAGACCGACAGGAGGAGACGGGAGGGGGAGAGGAGAGGAGAGAGATTGAGAAGGGTAGAGATGAGGGGAGGGCGAGAGAGGGGGAAGGGAGGAGGAGCGGAGGGCAGAGGGCCCCCGCGGGGGAAAGAGGACGGAGAGGAGGAGAGAGGAGTAGAGGAAAGATGGGTAGGGGGGAAGAGAGAGAAGAGCAGAGAGGGCAGGAGCAGGAAGAGGAGGAGAGCGGCATAGGGGGGAAAGGAGACGGGGAGAGGAAAGGGAGGGAGGAGGGAGGGGAGTAGGTAGGCGAAGGGGGCGGTCCCAACGGGCCCCGAGAGGAGCGGAGAGTAGAAGGAGGGAAGGGAGGAGGAGGGATGCCGGTGGCGAGGAGCGGAAGGAAGAGGGGGTAGAGGAAGAGGGTTGGGGGAGATAGAGGAGCAGTAAGAGAGGAGAGAGAAGAAGGGAAAAGAGGGAGAGTGAGAGGCGGAAGAGGAGAGAGTACGGGTAGGGAAGGAGAGTAGCGGGAGATGGAGGGAGGGGGGGTGGGGGGGGGGGGGGAGGGGGGATGGGGGAGGGGGGGGGGGGGGGTGGTGGGGGGGGGGGGGGGGGGCGAGGAAAGGAGAAGGGGAGGGAGTAGGGGATAGAGGAGACATGAAGAAAGGAGAGAGACGAGGCGGCGGATGGGATCAGAGAGAGGAGAGAGAAGGGGGGACGGAGTAAGGGGGTCAGGGGGGAGAGAGGGAAGGAGGGGGGTTATGAGAGGAGCAGAAGGAGAGATAGAGCAAGGGGGGAAGAGAGCAGCGAGGAGAGGGGAGAGGGGCGACGAGTCGGGGAGGAGAGGAGGAGAAGGGAGAGAAGGGGGAGCGGTAGGGGGAGGGAGAGAGGAGCGTTAAGGAGGAAGGGGGGTGATGGGAGAGTGCGATGAACGGGGATGAGAGGAGAAGACAAGAAGGGTGAGGAGAGGAGCGAGAGGAAGGTGGAGGCAAAGAGGAGGAGACGAGCGGAAGTCGGAAGAGAAGAACCAGAGAGAGGAGAGAGAAACGAGTGGAGCAGGAAAGATTAGGAAGGAGAGAAGAGGAGAGTACGGATTAGAAGAGAGAGAGCTAGAGTGAGAGAGAGGTAGTAAAGAGATTAGTTAGGTAAGAGGGAGTAGAGCAGAGGAACAGGAGGAATAGAGAGGATAAAAGAGAGAAGAGAGAAAGAGGAGGGACGATAAAAGATAGAAGGAAGCAGAGGAGGAAGAGAAAAGAGAGAGAATAGGAGGAAAGAAGGAAGAAGGAGAGGAAGCGAAAAAGGAGACGAAGGAGTAAGAGTAAGGAAAGGAGAGAGGAAAAGAGGAGAGAGGCCAACGGGCTAGAGGAGAAAGGAGGCAGGAAGGAAAGAGAAGGAGAGGAGAGGGAGAGCAAGAGGAAGGTGCGAGAGAGAAAACAAGAAAAGAGATGCGAGGAGAGAAAAGAGTAGGAACGAGGAGGAGAGAGGAGGCAAAGGAGGAGAAGAAAAAACAAACGGAAGAGGAGAATAGAGGAGAGTAGGTAGGAGAGATAGAAGGAGCAGCAAGAGCAGCAGGAAAGACGGAGAAGGAGAAGTAGAGGACCAGAAGAAGGAGAGATCACAAGAGGACTAGAGGTTATGAAATAGTAGTACAGAGTAAAAGTTACTCAGACCCAGCCAAAGTAAGAAAGCGTAATTATAGAGGGTATACAAGAAAGAAGCAAGGAGATTCCTAAAGGCCGGCAAGGGCCAAGAAGAGGAAGATTGAGTGAGAGAAGAGCGAGCATGCACAGTCTCATATAAGAGCACTGAGGACGGAGGTATAAAAGTAGAGAAAAGAAGGTAATAGAGGTTAGAAGATAGAGTGCAAACACAATAACAATCGAGTATAATGGTAAGAAGTAAGTAGGTAAGTAAATAGGAGCGTAGGTTTGCGAAAGCTTAAAAAAGAAACAGTAGAAAGGAGAATGTAAGTCGTTAAGAGAGAACCGACGATAAGAGTGGTTCAAAGAAAAAATATGAAAGCGCAAAGGTAGGAAGTGAGAAAGATGAGGGAGAGGGTGGCGCAGAGGAAAGAGGAAGGGCTGGGAGAACGATCAACAAGCAGATTAGAAGAGATGAGAGGCAGGAGACGCAGGTGAAGAATAGCAATGGAGAGGTCTAGAGCGACTAGAGAAAGAGAAGTAAAGTCATAGGAGAGAGGTCACATGGCGGCGTTCAGGGACGTGGAGAGGAGAGGTTGCGAGGTAAACCAAGGGAGACGAGCGGGGTACTAAGGCGTAGAGGGGTAGGGAAGGGAGCTCTAAGAACATATGAGAGCTGGAGGAACGCGCTGGTGGGGGCAGGGAGCGCTCAGAAGCGAGGCGAGGGGAAAGTTAGGGAAATAGGGTGAGAGAGTAAGGACGAATGACCGGAGCCGGTAAGCTTAGCCGGGGGAGGTGTAGATGAAAAGGCGTAGGAGAGAGGAAGAAAGAAGGGAGAACGAGGATTGGTGACGGTGGTTGAAAAGAAAAAAGCGACAGCAAGATAAGGTAGGAGATAGGCGTCTGGCTGAGCGCGGGGATGTGAGGCACAGAGGTGAAGGCAGAGATGGATAGGTGAATAGCTGTTAGAGGAGGGGAGCGGAGAGGCAGAGGAGTGTGCGTTGGGGCAGAGGAGATGGTAAGAGAAAACCTACACCGAGTTGTCTTAGAAGGAGGATACCAGCAACGAGAGAGACACAGGAGAAGCGGCATGCACAGGTAAGAAGAGAGTGAGCGGGGAGACCGTTCGAAGCAAAGGAGAGAGGCAAGGCTACAGAACCTAACGGGTATGTAGGACGGCTAGCGATCAGTAAGAGGATAGGAGAGAGTAGGGGCAGGGAGTAGAGAGATAGAAGCGCAGAAGGACGAGCGACGTAGACGAGAGAGGGGGAGGAGGAGAGGAGGGATGTCGAAGAGGAGGAGCAGAGGACGACACAAGTAGAGTATAGTGCAGAGAGGAAGGTAAGCTAAGGGGAAGCAGCACAAGAGAAAGAGGAGAGTATAGTTAGGAATAGTAAGATCGATTAAGAGGAAGCCAGAGTAAAGGTAAGGTAGGAGGGGGGGAAGAGCTGTGGTGGTGGAAAGGGTAGAGAAGAGGGATGTTAGAACGGGGGCAGGGCAGAGCGGGACTTAGAGAGTTAAGGCACGATAGAGAATGGATGGGAAAAATATAAAGGGTAGGTGTGCGGGGAGAGAGAACGTAGGGGTATGTCGGCATAGGATGTAAGCGGATAGGAGGGTAGAAGAGAGTAAGGGGAAGGGGATAGCACGCATATTAGGGAGGAGTCGTAAATTGGTAGAATACATAAATTAGGCCCAAGAGGAGTAGGAAGACAGGGAGGCAGAGTACGAAAAATAAGAACGGAGGAGTAAATAGGGGCGAAAAACAGAAGTATGATAAGAGTAGCGAAAACTAGGAGAGTGAGGAGGTAAAAACGGCAGCAGGGAAAGCTCAGTAGGAATAGCTAATAAGGCCGATCTAATGAGATCGACTGTAGGTAGAAGAATAGATGCCACACAGTCAGATAAGAAGCAGCGGAGAAGGGTGACAGGTTGAAGGAGGGGGAGCAAGAATAAGCTAAGTAAGAAAAGAAGCAGGTGAACAGACGCAAGCACCTAATATAGAGGAAGTAGGTAGGAAGGCAACGAAAACCTGAGAGATGTTAAAACGGCTTTAGGTTCACACCAGGATCATAAAAGGCAGAGGGGTCTAGAGGAGAGACAGGAGTGATAATAGGATATCAGAATAGCACGTGCAGGAAGGAAAGCTAAGTGGAGAAGAATAGGGAGCCAGAAGGAGGTAGGGATAGAGTCATCTGGACGCAACTAGATGATGAGAGAAAGAAGCAAGGGTAGATGGAAGTCAGAATAAGGTGGTAGAGGGCAGACCTATAGGAAGGCAGAGGAGGGTGTAGTTAAGTACGTAAGAATGGCAAGAAGGTAAGAGCGAAGGTCAGGAGACGACAGGAGTAAGAGTATTTGATATCTCGGAATAGTGAGTGCAAAAGCTAGACTAGAGACAACTCGGTAGTCCGTAAAGAGGAAGATCGAAAGGATTGGTAGGAGGATGCATAAGAGGAAGTCCAAGCATAAGAAATGTAGTATAGATAGTACACACAAGGGTTACTAGGTTTACGTCCAACGAGAATGGCGCTTCGCTCACAGCACGATGAGACAGAGAAGAACATGATGTGCAGAGATATGAAAAGGAGGTGTAGAGAAGGCCGCTAGATGTGTCTTCCATAGGAGACAAAGAGAAGGCAAGAGGTCTATATACACGAAGTAATGTTAGGGTAAGATAACGAAAGCAGACGTAGAATAAAATAATATAGAACAAAAAGACAGCTCAGTATTTTAACAAGAGGTAGCAGGTAACAAAGAACGCCCTCAAAGGGGACCATATCAAAGATAAGCAAAAGCGTCAGCTAGGTAGCCATAAGATGAGGAGAAGGTACGGCTAGTGTACGAAAGCGAGGATGCTATAAGACTAGATACAGCATAAAGGAAAAGGGAGAGACCAGAGGAGAATTAGTCAGGATAGCTTAGAGGCCGAAGCAGAAAAGAGAGGCAGAGACGTAGGAAGGAAGGGGCGAAGAGAGAGGGAAGTTTAACAGACAGAAAGAGTAGACGGAAATAGAGGGATGAAATGGTTCGAGGGATATAGAAGAGGCTATAGGAGTAAAGAAGAGAAGGAGCACAGCGAGTAGTTCCATCTTAACGGAGAATGCCACGACGATACATAGAGAGGAGGAGAATCCACAAAAGATAAAGAGAAGCTTCCACCGTCAGAGGTACCAGATAGACGTGAAAGAACGAGCTTACAAAAGAGCGACAAGAGAAGTCAAGGGTAGGCGGGTACGAGGGATAGAATAAACGGGATAACAGAGAGACGGCCAGAGGACATAGTTGTGAAAAAGGTAGAGAAAGGAGAGGGAGTAACCGAAACAGGTGTAGAGGGGTAGTGAGCGAAAGGTAGGAAAGAGAGATGATGAGGAGTGAGGTTAGATGGGGGCTATCATCGGGGGAGGTAAGTTCGCGAGCACATTGGAACTGGATGTTAGAGGGTCTATAAGAGATGGACGGGAGAGAATTGCAGTAAGTGGAAAGCAGGAAGAGGGCTTCGGTAGCAGCAGAGGAAAATCAAGAGTATAGGGACAGGGAGGGATGAAGGCATTGGGAGAGGACGGAGGAAAGGAAGCGGATAGGGAAAGAGTGGTAAATTCGGCGGTAGCCGTAGGGGAAGAGAACGTAGAAGGACCGTCGCTGGAGGTCGGAGGTAGAGGAGGGCGGAGAAGACGATGGAAGTGAGTACAGAGGAGGAGGCAAGCGTCATGAATTATACTGGAAGAGAGGAGAAAAGAAAGTGACGACGGGGGGGGAGGGAAGAGGGAGTCGAGAGGGAAGGGATAGGAGAGGGGGGTTATAGACAGGCAATAGCAGACTCAGATAGAGGAATGGAGGAGAGGGGTAGTAACAACGAGGACATTTTGGATTGGGAGGGTGTAGAGGTAAGGGGAGGAACGGAGAGTGGAAGAAGAGCCAGAGTGCAGAGGGAGGTACGGAGGTAACATGAAAGACGAGGTACCGCGGAGAAGGAACGAGGAAAGGAGCAAGGAAGGAGGAGAGCTATCGGGAGCGAGGAGAGGAAGATAGAGCAGGGAAGAGAAGATGGCTATGATTAGGGGGGTGTAGTGTGATAGTGCTAGGATAGGTGAGGAGAAGCGAGAGACAGGGACGGGAAGCAAACAATAGGGATTAGGGAGGGTAGGGTGGGAAAGTAGAGTGGCAGTGGCGGAAGAGGGAGGACAAGCGTAGAGTTGCGCGGGCAGAAGGGTTAAGGAGAGTGGGATGAGAAGTAGAAGCTACAGATGAACGGAGGAGAGGTGGTGAGAATGCGGAGGGGGGATGAAGGAGGCAGGTAAGAGGCCCAGAGTAAGGCGTTTAGTAGAGGGTTAGAGAAGTCTCACGTCGCGGGACGGAGCAGGAGGGAGACATGGAATAGGAGGAGGAGGGATATGAAAAGGAGGATATAGGGTATGAGAGCTCTAGCGGGTTCGAGAGAGGGACAGTAGACAGGGACGGGTAGGGAGAAGGAGGAGGGTAAGGGGAGCGAAAGCGGAGGAGGAAACGGTCAGAGGCTCACGGGAGGGCAAGTAATAGCGTTATGGACAGTGGGGTGGGAAGAACGGAGGATGACAGGAAAGTGCGACGAATGAAGCTAGAAAGCTGAAGTTGAGGCGGTGTAGAATCGGTAAAGGTAGGTGAGAGGAGGAGAGGATCAGGAGGGAGAGGATAGGGATGAAGGAGAGCGAGATTTAATACGAGGGAGAGCAATGCGAGAAATAAGCGTGCAACGACGAGAAGGTAAGGGGGGAGGGAGGAGCGAGAGATAGGGGCAACGCAGAAGGCGTTAGGGTAAGGCGAAGGTGTGGAGAGCGGGGAAGGAGAAGTTCGGCGAGGAGGCTACAGAGAGGGTAGCAGAAAGGAGATTAGGGATAGGTAGAAGGGAGTTAGGGAGGGTCCAGAGGGACGGGATTGTTGGTGGCTACAGGGGGGAGGGAAGTTGGTTGTAAAGAGGGGAGGTAGTGAAGTGACAGGAGAGAGGAGAGGAAGGGAAGGGAGGAGAAGGAGAGGAGTGAAGATATGGCTCAGGGGTCCCTCGCATGGATGGGAGACACAGAGGGGGAGAGTAGGGATATAGAGGTAAGGTACGGAAAGATAGCGGGGAAGAGAGATGCGGTTAAGGAGGTGTGCCCAAGAGGGGAAGAAGCAGAGAGAGAGCTGCGAGTGGAGTTGCACGTTAAGGTAAACGGAGAAGAGAGGGAGGGAGCGAGGTGAGGCACGTCAAGAAGAGAAGCAGGAGAGAGGAAGACGAGAGGAGGAGAGGAAAGGAGAGGAAGGGACGGCGTTTGAGATGGAGAGAGGAGTAATAAAGGAGCGAGTGGATGAGGGCGAGAGGAGCAATGAGGTAGCGAGGATAGAGGTTGCAGGAGAAGTTATGGGGAGAGAAGGGGAGCGAAGCAGTATGGTAGGAGTGGCTAGAGAGAAGAGGTAGAAGTACAATGAGGGAAGGCACGTAGACGGGAAGGAATGGAGTCCTATAGGAAGTCGGACGTGAACGTGTTAGGTGAGAGGACCGAGAGAAGATAAGTGAGGTTGTAAATAGGGAGAGGCATGTAGGAAGAGGAGGCTGCGAGCAAGAGTTAGGGAGCGTGGGAATAGGTGGGTAGTAGGCCATGGGTGTAGGAGATGGCGATGGCAGCGAATGATGAGAGCTGTCGTGCAGTGGTACGAGTAGGGACACGTAGAGACCGAGAGGAGTAGGGAAGGCAGGTAGGTGAGGGACTGGGGGAGACGGGATTCCCGGGAGAAAGGAGAGGGAGGAGGAGGAAAGGGAGTGAGGGGGGGAGGTAGGGATCGCAGGAAAGGAGGAGAGGGAGAGACGGGGCCAGGTGGGTAGGAGATGGGACCGAGGAGGCGGGCGAAGGACGATGCGAAGGGACAAAGGGTACAAGTAAGGGAGGGAGGGAGAGGAAAAAGATACACAGCAGAAGTGAGGAGGAAGAGGGTGCGGGAGATGGAGAGGAGCAGAGGATGCGAGGGAGGAGAGACCAACGCGAGGGGGCACGAAAGTAGGGCCGAGAAGGGGAGGGAAGTTTGGGGGGAGGAGCGGCACAAGCGGAGTAGTATTAGGATACGTTAGAGGCGGAGGATTACGGAGGAGGGAGAGGAGAGAGAGGAGTAATTATGGAGGGGAAGAAAAAGAGTAGGGTCGAGTCGTGTACGTGGAAGGGAAAGCTAGAGCATGTCGGTGCGGGGGCGGTGGCGGGGTGATCGGGGGGGGGGGGCAAGGCGAGAGGAGGGGCATCGGGGCATGGCTAGAGAGACCGTGGGTAGCGCATTAGGAGGGGGGGGGGGGGGGGGGGTAAGGGGGATGGGAAGGGGTGGGTGCCGTGAGGGGGGAGGGGGAAGAGATAGGAAGGTGAAGAGTTGAAGAGGATTGACAGAGGAAGGGAGACAGGGGTGGATGTTTCAGGAAGAAAGAGAGTAAGGAAGAAGGAGTTAGTGAGGAGTGAGCGGACGGGGTTATTAGGGAGGAGGAGAGGGGGGGGAGGTATTTAGAGCTAGCCTCAAGGAAGGGAGAAACGTACAGTGTGTTGAGGGTGGTAATGGATGGTGAGTGTGAAGAAGCTAAGGAGATGGGGGAGAGGAAGCCCAGGAGAGAGGAGCAATAAGCTAGGGAATAGGGTCGGAAGAGAATAGAGTGGAGGAGGGGAGGTAGCAGGAGGAGAAGGAGGGACCGGCAACGTGTAAGGTGTGAGAGAATAGGACGGAAGGCTAGAGAGGTCGCAAGAAGATGGGAAGCGTGACAGGAAGAGAGACAAAGAACGAGGACCAATAGCATGGAGAGCAGGGGTGAGGAGAAGGTAGAATAGATTGACAGCACAGCAAGAAGGGGGGAGAAGTGGACAAAGAAGGATCGGCGGGAGAGAGGAGGGATGGAGGGTATTTAAAACACAGAGAGGGAGAGAGGGAGGAAATAGAAGGGAGAGAGGAAGTAAAGTCGGAAGATAGGACGAGGGATGGGTAGATGACGACGGCATGGGAAGCAGTACGGTCTTGCGGAGAGAAGAGAGCAGTGAGAGGCATCGGCTAGGTTAGGGAAGGCACCAAGCAACGACGGCAGGAGAGGGAGTAGAGGGTGCAGGAAACGAGGGATGCGGTAGTAGATGAGCCGAGGAATAGTGGAGGAGAGGGAGGGAGGGAGACGTATTAGGAGTGAATAGAGCGGAGAGAGATGCCCGGGGGGATAGGACGAAATAAGGAAGTCCAGTTGACGTTGTCTGGAGACGTGCTGAGAGGAGAAGGAGGAGGCAGAGGAGGAGATCACCTGTATCCATCGCAAGGAGGGTACGGGGAGAAGAGGAAGGAGAAAGAGCAGGGTTCAGAGGTAGGAGAAGGATGGGGATTGTAGAGGCAGGAGTACAGGCGGAGGAAAAGCTGAGATACGAGAGGGGGGAGTGGAGTAGATGAGAGTAGTAGGAGATCAAGGAAAAAGTCGGAAGTGAGGGGGTTGAGGAGAAAGCTAAAGGGTTTAACCAAAGGAGAAGATTAAAAGAGAAGGAAAAAGACGAGCTTAGGAAAGGAGAAAGCAGGAGAGAGAGGCACGAAAACGTTGAGAGTAAAGTACAGGGAGGGGTAGGATGAGTCGGGAGGGAGTGGGAGCGAAGAGGGATCAGGTAGAGAGATTCGGAAGTGAGCAGAAGGGAGTTAGGTACAGTAGGGTGAGCGAGAGAGGGAGAGGAACAACGGCAGGTGCGAAAGAGGGACGCCACGTACGGTGCCAAATGGTAATGTAAAACAGGTACAAGGGAGTGGGAGTAAGCCACGCGCAGGTCATAAGGAGCGATGGAGTTAGAAAGAAGATAGAAGAAGGATCTTCTCTTAGGGTCGAAGTAGGGACAGGGTCTAGTACGAGTAGGTAGCGGGGAGAGTGAGAGTGCAAGCGGGGAATATACAAGAGATAGCGGGAGGCGAGGAGTAAGAAGAGGAATAGCTAGCTGAGAGACAGCGAGAAGTAGGATAGATGAATGGAGGCGGGAACGTTTGGTATAGGAGGACGGGAGAGGGAGGACGAGAAGGCGAGCAGGGAGACGAGGCCTAGGTCTAGACGTGCGCGGGGAGGATGGACGTGGAGAAGGGGAGGGGAGAAGGCCCTAAGAGGGAGGATATAGGTGACGGCAAAAGGAGACGGGGCAGACAGTACAGGGAGTAGAATGGGGCAAAGGAAGAAAGGGTGAGGATGACAGTGGAGAGGTGAGAAGGGGTAGCTAGTGAGAGAGGGAAAAGGAGGGTGGAGCCGGGACGAAAGGAAGGGAGTGAGGAGGGACGTTGTGAGTTAGATGAGGGACGGTATCGCTTACGATAAACGCGCGAAGGAGGGGGGGATAGGGTGAATAGAGGTGGGAAGGTGAGAATGAAGATGGTAGAGAAGTGAGGAGGAGAGTGGATAAGCGAAGTTAAGGCTACGAGTGTGGAGGAGCAGCAGAAAGAGGGTGAAGTAGCGATGCAGGTAATGCACATGTTGAAGCACCGGATTGGAAGTAAGTGGGTGAAAGGAAATAGAGGAGCATAAAGGTAGAGGGTGTAGAACGGACGGAACGCGTGTAACAGAGACAGGAAGGCAAGGGTCAGGTGATTGGCGTATTGGTTAGAGGCACATGAAGGGTAGGAATAAAATGGTTAGAAAGGCAGGGACAATGAAGGGACTAGGAGCACGTAAATACGGGACGAAAGGATAGGGCAGGACACGTGGACGACCAAGAAGTTGAGGCGATGTAAGTGGGAGTAAGAGAGAGGCAAGAATTGTAGGGGAAGAGAGCGAAGAAAGAGAGAGAGAGGGGAAGACATGTGTGGATTAAAGGAGGGCGGGCAGGTAAGCGGAATGAGAGGCAGGCGATGACGGAAGAGTGAGGGTTAGAGTATGCCAGAGAGGTTTAGAGTGTGCGAGGGGCCTAGGGAGGAGGTGTTAAGGTGAAGTAAGTAAGGATTTGTTGAGTAAGGGAAGCAGGAGGACAGCAGAAATTTGATGAGCGGGAGGAAGGGGAGAAGGATAGAGTTCGATGAGAGTAAACGTGGTTCGCTGCTGGGTGTCGAAACGGAAGAGGAGGACGATAAGTAGGTGAGAAGAGGAGGTCGGGGGAAGGAACAGCGTGACAGGAAATGGTATGAGTGCGCAGAAGACGGAGGTGGAATGGGTAGGTAAGGGAAGTGGGAAATGGGCAGAGAGGAAGTGGGGGCATAGGTAGTGAGATCGAGCAACGTGGGATAGGGGACAAGGCGAGAGGCGCCCGAAGGCGACTGAGCGCAGGCCTAGACGGGTAGATGTACCAGAGATCAAAGATTGGGTGGGATGATTTTGGGGAGAGGAGAGAGAATAGAGGCAGGAAGCAATGGAAAGAGTACGAAAGGGAAGACGGGAACCTGTGTGGCTGGGGAGGGGGAGGCGAGACGAAGGTAGACGTGACACGGAATGAGAAAATCGAGCTAGAGATTGATTAAGGGGACGGGCATAGAAGGAATAGGAGGGATAGGCAGAGGGACAAAGGAAGAGAGGCGACGCGCAGAAGGGTTATAATAGACGCGACGAAAGGGAGACGGTAGACGCAAAGCGGAATGTAAGATAACAGCAATAGGGAGCTGTAGGAAGGCAGAGCAGCGAGTCTAATGAGGGGTAAGGGAGTGTTAAGAGAACAAGGAGGGGAAGCTGAATCAGGAGGAGCGGAAGCGAGGGACCAGAGGAGTGGGGGAGGAGATAGAAAGTGCGAGAAGGAAGTGTCGACATGTAGGTCGAGGAGATCGGGTAGATTAAGAGAGGTGTAGGGGCGAGATTTAGCAAATGCAAGAGGGTAAGCAAAGGGAAGGAGAGTCACGGCAGATGAGGTGGAAGGACGGAGGAGTGTAGAAAACCTAAACGGTGAGCGAGAAGGACAGTAAAGGAGGACCAAGGGAGGAATAGGGCAGGAGGAGAGGAGTAGTAGGAGTTTTAGGGAGGGAAGAGATGAGGGGAGAGGAAGAAAGGGCAGTGGATCCAAAAGCGAGACGGCTTAATATGTGTAAGCTAAGGACAGAAGGGGTAGAGGGAGAAGCAATAGAAAGGAGAGGGTAGACAATATGAGAAAGGTAGTGTGCATTGTGAGACCGAAGGAAGGAAATGTGAACGAGGGAGTCGCAGGAGAGAGAGACTGGCAAGAATCTAAGAATGGGCAGGATGGTTAGGCTCGGGAGAGGAGAGAACGGCGAGGTAAAATGAAGGGGAATGCGGAATACGAGACTGTAAAGGAGACGAGAATTGAGCAGGGAGCAGGGGATAGAGGAGGTAGGGAACAGAGAAGAGCTAAGGGATAGAAGTATGACGGAGGGATAAGGAGGAAGCGTGTGCAGGCGATAGGGCGACGTTGAGTACAGAAAGGAAAAGTATAGAACAGAGAGCTAAACGAGTGCAGGCAGAGAGGTAGTGAGGAGAAAACGTGTAGCAGGAAGTCGAGGTGGGCAGAGGGGGGGATGGACGACAGTATGAGGGCAGGAGGGTGGCGGGGGCAACGGGTGAGCGTATGGATCGATTTGAGGAAGGGGATTGAGGGTAGGGAGGAGAGAGATTAGGGAGCGAGAGCCAGCTGAAGGTGAGCGTGAAGAGAGAGAGAGATAATAAGAGGCGAGCAAAAGGACGTGTTGGAGGTCAGGAAGGACAAGATAGTGAGAGGAGAAATAGAGGAGGTAGGTAGAGCGCGGAGAGAATAATGTCGATGAGGCTAGTGCACATGCAGTTGAGAAGGCAACATAGGGGTGAAGAAGTGGGCGGAAGGAATGGGAGGGAGGCGTGTGGAGGGGAACGCAGAGGGAGGTGCAAAGGGGGGGAGGCGCGTTAGAGGGGCTGAGTGTAAGATGAAGAACGGCCGGAGGCTGCGGCGTTTTAAGAGAATAAGGGGAGAGGAGAATCGAAGGAGGCGAGAAGTGATGAGGGAAATGGGAAGGAAAAGAAGCCAGAGAACGGAGAGGAGGTGGTAAAGAAGCGATAAGAAGTGAGGAAGTAGGTGAGATAGAATATACTATTGGTTCTTCAAATTGATCAGGAATGGAGGACAAGGGACGAAGTAAAGGGAGAAGGCTGAGATAAAAGGAGGCACAGTGAGGAGAATGTAAAAAAGAGCTAGAGTGAGTTAGAGCCGGGAAGATGGCGAGAGAGACGGAGTGTGGAGTGAAAGACGAATAGGGTAGTAGCTCCTGAGGCGTTTCGGGAAGCCGGCGAAGCGGAGATGAAAGCTTATTGGCCGTAAGCGTAGGGGGTCAAGGTTGAACGGGAGAAAACGTAACAGAAGGATAAGAGCGTACAAAAGGTAAGAAGAGTCAGATAGTCCAGAGTACTAGAGGGAGATACGCAGAAGGCAAGAAGCCAGGAGGCAGCCAAGGAAGCTGATGAAGAGGGGAGAAGATCATTGAGGGCTCACAAGAGGGAGCTAGTACGTCGATAAGGGAATGTAGTGGAACGGAAGGTAAACAGATTATGGGGGAAGAGTACGGGAGCGCAGGTAGGAGATAGAGGGGTATGCAGTGGTAGCAGAGCGAGACATAGTAGGAGAAGCCGGAGAAGAAATAGTAAAGCAGAGGCGGAGAAGGGAGGAAAGTAGGGTCCGAACTACGAGAAGGATGTAGAATAGGAGTAGGCATCCGACACGTGAAGGTAGAAGTAAGGAAGGACTGAAGGGCAGTAAAGCAAAGGAAAGGAGGAAAGATGAGGAAAAGGGAGAGTACTTAGGTGTGTAGATCAGAGAGTGAAGAGAGCGTGAGAGAAGGAGGGATGGTAGGGGAAGGGAACAGTGGCAGTTAGAGGGAATGAGGAGAAGGGAGGAGACGGCGATAGATGTACGAGAGAGGAAGAGCTCAGGTGGAGGGAAGAGAGGAGTGGAGACTCAGACGGGCAACCGAGAGAGGTTTGAGTACAGAATTAAGCTAGGCAGAAGGGAGGGTAAGGTGTCAGTAGCAGGTAGGGGGCGGGAGAGTGAATGAAGGGTCTTAGAGGGGTAGAAGAACGTCGTGAAGAAGCAAGATCAAGTGTAGGGAAGAGTCGGACGAGATCAGTAGAGATGAGGTAGATGAAATCAGCAGAGAAAATGAGGAGGCAGGGAGAGAAGACGAGTCGAGAAGGGGATAAGATAAGCAACAGAGACTAGGCAATGAGGAAGAACCCGAAGCAGACTACATTATCAGAAAGAAGAAACAGGGGTAGCGGGTTAAAGGGAGAGAAGGACAGCGGAAATGCGGAGAGAATAGCGAGGAGGTAAAGCGTTAAGGGAGCACGTAATATGTCCGGAGTGAGAAGGGGTAAGGAGCGTAGGCGCTAGCGGCGAATAGCGGAGCAGTAGGAAGACTGGTGATAAGGCGGGAGAGAGACAGAAAGGTAAAGCATCATGGAAGGTGCATCGCGAGTGGAACGTGTAGGCAGCGAGACGGAACGGTTCATAAAAGAAGGGTCTAAGTGAAGGAGAGTTACGATGAGAAGGAGGACAAAGCAGGAAGCGCCTAGTGAAGAGAGAGGAGGTCGAGTGAGGGGTGTACAGGTAGGCAAGAAGGCAGAGTCAGTAAGAGGAAGGCAGAAGATGATGAAGAAGACAGAAAGTAGAAGGTACACAATGCACAGAGGAATAGAGAGAGACAGGGTAATTAGGTTCAGTCAGGAGGATTGTCAGGTGAGGAGGTTAGGGCCGCGGTAGAGAGAGCGCGAGTTTAAGGGTAGGGATCGGGAAGGGGGAGAGGGAGGACGGGGTGATGAGGACATAAGGGAGGTCATGGAGAGGAAGCTGGAGGTCAGCGCATCCGAGGCAAGGAAGATGTGAGACCAAGAGCAGGAACAGTAGGAGGGAGGGAAAGGGGAAGAAGAGAGGAAGGGGGGCTAGGTATGGTATAGGTGTGGAAGTAGGGGACAAAAGATAAAGGTCTGAGGGTGGTTAGAACCACAAAGAGAAGGTGAGAAGGGAGGTATAACAAGGAGACAAGCGATTGAAAGTATAGGAGGAGAGGGCATGAGTAGAGAGGCGTAGGGAGAAGACGATAGGGTAAGACGAAATAGAGAGAGAAGAAAACGACACGGGAGAAGGATATGAGCAGTAAGTAGTCTCAGAGAGATCGGATGACGTGGGTAAAACGGTAGAGAGGGCAGAGGAATAACGCTGAAGGGGTAGATGGATCCATTGCACTCGCTATGCAACTCGAGGAGAAAAGAAGATAGTCAAACTAAGAGGAGATGTATGGAAGTCACGTTGTTGGACGAGGAAAGGAGAGAGGATAGCGGAGGGAAAAACTGAGGAGGTAGGCACAGGGAGGAGGAGCAGAGAAAGAAAAAGGTAGCGAAGGGGAGGAGTCCCGTAGAAGCCCAAAAGAACACGGGTTTGGGGGGATGACAGCGGAGTGCTAGGATCCACCGAGTAGAGAAGGAAACGGACGAAAGAGTCCGGTTATGGATGCGAGGGGGGAGGAGGAAAGCAGTCAGATGCAGGGAAGCCACGAGAAGGGAGAGAGATACGGTAAGACAATTATTTGTACGGAGAGAAGACAGAGTAGTCCATGAAGGAGAGGCCAAATGAGGAGAATGGGCGGAGCTAGGGTGTAGAGTCAATGAAGTAGAGGGCAGTGGAGAAACACGAGGAAAGGGAGTAAGTAAGAGGGATAGAGTGCAGCAGGAGCGCCTAAAGGTAAGGTGGAAGAAGAGATGGGGAGAGGGTAAGGGGAGAGTTGGTAGAGGAATGGGTTAGAGTATGAGGGAGGAGAAGAGATATAGTGGAGAGAGGATGGAGAGAATGGGGTAAGAATGAAATAGAGAAAGGAGGGAAGGAGAGGAGAAGGAGGAGGCGGAGAGGCGAGTTTGATCAGACAAGAGGGAAGAATATGAGCGTGGAGAGGCAGATTGATGAAGGAGGGTCAGAGGTGAAGGGAACGTTAGGAAAGGTTAAAGGTTAAAAGGGGAACTAGGAGGCGAGCAGGAGGGTAGCTAGGTGGGGCGTTGCAAGCCAGAGAGTAAGATAATGGAGAAAGCGGAGCCGCAATGTAGTAGTAGAGGAAGGAGACGAGGAGGTGAGAGAAGGAAAGAGTTCAAGGCGATAGACAGAGAGAGGAGTAAGTACAGAGGTAGAGAGAACGGAAGAGTGCGGTATAGAGGATGGGACGGAAATAACAGCGTGGCACAGGTAGTGTGCGGACCCATAGAACGAGTGCAGGAAAGGGGAGTGGAGAGACAGAGGCACAATAGAGATGAAGTAAGGGATAGGGACGGGAGGAGGAAGGAAGAGAGATGATGTAGATAGCAAACCAAAGTTAAGAAGAAGAGTCGGGGCAAAAGGAGGAGACGAGAACAGACGTAGTGGACGCCGAGGGCGAAAGTGCAGTAGGGGTAGGGAAGAGGAGAAAGGAGAGGAGCGTGATGAAGGCTAAGCCATAGGTAGCAGATCAGTTAGGAGTAGAGGAAGGGAGGGAAGGCGCAGAGTCTTATGTGAATGAGTTATACAATAGACTGAGCAGAGAAGGGGGTCATAGCAACGCAGGGCCCGAATGACACTAGAGAGAGGAGCTACAGGTAGAAGAGTAAGAGGAAGTAGCTGGGGAGAGAGACGAAGATGGAGAGCACCTTAAAGATAGGGCAGTGAATGCACAGGTGGAGGAAAGGGAGGACTGGTAGAGAAGGAGGGGTTTGGAAGGGGGTAATTAGAGGTTCTTAGCATAGGATAATTTCTTTGGCTGAAGGGTTAGAGGGTGGTAAGGCGAAAGGGCGAGACGGGAGTGGAGTAAGTAGGAGAAGAAGATGAGAGCGCCCGATAAGAAGACAGTTGACAGTAGGTAAAAAGGAAGGAAGGGAGGAAGAGGTTAGGCCTAGGTAAGAAGGAAGGAGTTAAGGGGGTGGAAGAGGTAGAAGAGAGAGGAAGGGGAGGAGGGAAGAAGAGAGGAGAAAGGGGGAAAGGAGTGAGTAGAGGTGGAGTAAGGGGGAGGAGAGAGAAGGAATGAGAGGAGGGAAGGGAGAGAAATAGAGGAGGGCCAGATCAGCTAAGGAGTAAGGTAAGGAAGTAGAGGGAGGAGGAAGGGAGAAGGGAGAGAAAGGGGAGAAGGAAGGGAGGAGGAGAAGAAAGTGAGGTAGGTAGAGGAAGGGGGTAAAGGGGAGATTTAGGAGAGAGGTAGAGAGAAAGAGAGAGAGGGGGGGATAAGTAGTAAGGAGAGAAGGGGGGAGGAAAGGGAGGAGAGGAAGGGAAAGAAGAAGGTAGAAAGGGAAGAGGAGGCAAGGAGGAGGGTAGAGATAGGGGGGAGAGGAGAAGAAGGAAAGGGGAGGCGAGCAGGCGGCAAGGAGAGTTAAGTAGAGAGGGGGAAAGAGGTGGGTGGGAAAAGGGGAAGGAGTGGGTGGGAGGGAAGAAGGTGAAGGGAGAAAGGCAGTGGAGAGGGAGGATATAGAGGGGGGGAAGGGGAGAAGAGGGGGAAGATGAGGGTAAGGGGGAAGAAGAGAAGAGAGGAGAGAGAAGAG
>JAIWJD010000164.1:0-19947 GCA_022818045.1 Neotoxoptera formosana | reverse complement strand
TGTTTTTTTGTGTTTTGTTTTGATGTTGTGTTGTGTTGTGTTGTGTTTATTATTTTGATTTGTGTTAGTTGTTTGATTTGATTTGTTTGTTGATTGGTTGTTTGTGTTGATTTTGTTGTGATGTTGTGTGTTTGTTGATTTATTTTGTGTTTGTGTTTGTTGTGATGTGTGTTTTGTTTTTTGTTTGTTTGTTTTTTTGATGTGTGTTGGTGCTGTGATTTGTTTGTATTTTGATTGTGTTGTGTGATGTTTTGAGTTGTTTTTTGATTGTGTTTGTGTTGTTTGATGTGATTGATTGATTGTGTTGTTGTGTTGTTTTGTTGGTTTGATTTGTTTGTTTTTTGTGTTGATTTGATTTTGTTTGTGTTGTTGTGTTGTTGATTGGTTTTTTTGTGATTTTGTTATTTTGATGTGAGATTTGTTGTTTGTTGTATGACTGGAAAGTTGGATTTTGTGATGTTTTATGAAGATTTTGATGAATTTTTGTTGTTGTGGATGCTTTTGTGTTGATTTTCTTTTGGATTTTGTTTGATTTGTGATGAATGTTTGATTGTGTGAATGTGTTTGTGTGTGATGGTCGTGTTCTTAGTTGAGTTTTGAAGTCGTTGTGTTTTTGTTGTCTTGTCGATTTTGTGTTTTGTGAATGTTTTGGGTTGTTGATTGGTTTTGTGTTTTGGGTCATTTTTTGAATGATTCTGTTTGTTGTTGATGTTTTTGATTTTTAGATTGTGTGTTGAAGTTTAGTTTTGTAGTTGGGATTGATGTGTTGTTGATTGTGAAAGTTGTGTGTGATTGATGTAGAAGTGTAGATGAATTTGATGATATTTTGGAACATTTTGATGGGTTTGTGTTGAATTTTTGTGTTTGTTTTGATGATTGTTCTCGTTTTTTTTGATTGTGTGATTTAGTTTCGTGATTTTTTTGTGTGAATTTGTTGATCTGATTTATGTTGATTTATGAATTGATTTTGTGTGTTTCGATTGTGTTGAATGATTGTGTGGAATTTTGGGGTTTGTTTGTGAATTGTTTGGAAATTTGAATGTTTCTGTGGTTTTTGATTTGGATTGTGTGTGAATTGATTTTTTTGTTGTTTATAACTTGAATATTGATTGTGTTGATGAATTGTTGATCTGTTGTTGTTTGATGTGTTTTGTGTTTGATGTTTGGTGATTTGCGATTTGATGTTGAATGTTGTTCGATGGAATGGAATGTGTATTATTGTGAATTGTGTTTTTGATTTGATGGGTGGCGGGGTTTTTTTTTTGATTTGTTGTGAATGTGTGTATGAATGTGTTTTTGAATGTGATGAGCGGATTGTTGTGATGTGTGTGTGAATTGATTTTTTGTGAATGCTTTGAATTGATTTTTGAATGTTGTTGTGATTGTTTGTGTTTGTTGTGTTTTTTTATGATGTGTTGTGGTGATTTGGTTGTTTGTTGGATTGATGTTGTGTTTTGATATTTTGTGTGGTTTGACTTTTGTGTTTGATGTGAATGTGTGATTGGTTTGGTTGATGTGATTGTTTGGGATGGCTTTTGATGTTTTGTTTGTGTTTTTTTTTGTTTTTGATTTGTTTTTGAATTGTTTTGATTGTTGATGAAAGTGAATTGTTAGATTGTTGAATTGATGTAGAATGTGTTTTTAATGTTCGTTGTTTGATGACTGAATTTTATCTCTTTGTTTTGTGAATATGTTGAATTTGATTGTGTTGTTTTTGTGCATGTCGTGAATGAATATTGAATGTTTGTTTTGTGTTTAATTGGTAGATTGAATTTAGTTTATTGTTTTGGGTGTTTTTTTCAATATGTTTTGAACTGAATTGGTGTGATTTTATTTGGTGTGTTGTGATTGAGAATGTTTGATGGATGATGTTTTTTGTTGTTGAATTGATTTGTGAGATGTTAGTTTTGAATGATGATGTTGAGTGTTTGTTTGGTTGTTTTGTTTTGTTGTGTGATTGTTGTGATGTGTGGTGTGATTATTTGATTTTTGATGTTTGCTGTTGATGTTTGAGTGATGAATGTGAATGAATGTGTTGTGTGTTTGTGTGATTTGATTAGGTGTAGTTTGTGTTTTTTGTGTTTTTGTTGTGTTTTGAGATTGTGGTGTTGTTGGCATAGATGATTTGGGAGATTTATTGATTTTTGGATTGAAGTTTGAATGTTGTGTTGATTTGTGTGTGTTTGTTGTGTTGGATGGCGGATGGATGTGAATTTGATGTTTTTTAGTTGGGTTGTTGTTTTTGTTGTGTTGTGTTTGAATGTTTGTTTGTATTGTTGTTTGTTTTTTGTTGTGAATTTGATTTGTGTTTTTGAATGATGATTTTGATGTTTGATTGAGTGTGTGTTTTTGATTTAGTGCAATCTTGATTGTTTTGTTCTGATTTTTGTGGTTGTTTTTGTTGATTTTTATTGATTGGTTGGATGATTGATGTTGTGGACTGATTGATTGATGTTTGTGATCGTTGTTGTTGGATGTTGATTTGTTTTGTGGTGTGATGTGTTTTTTTTTGTTTTTTTTGGATGAATGAGACTGATATGTTTAGTAGAATGATGTGAGATTTTTTGTATGATTTTAGTTGCTGATTTTTTTTTCGAAGTTGTTCTGATTGATAGTGATTTTTCGTGTATGTTTGTTTTGTGTGATTTTGTCGATGTTGATATGATGTTTTTTTCTGTTGTTATTTTGTTATTGAATTTTGATTTTGTTAGTTGTTGTGTTTTTAGAGTGGTTTTTGGTGTGTTGTTGTTTGTTTTGTGTGTGATTGAATTGTGAATCTTTTGAAATTGATGTGATTTGATGTGTGTTAGAATTTGTAGTTCGTTGTTTGTGCGTTGTGGAGTGTTTAGAATTTTTTGTGTTCGGATTGTTGAATTTGTGGATTGGATGTTGTGTTAGATAAGATCTTTTTGTGAATTTTTAATGTGTTGTGAATTTGATGTGAATGATGTGTTTTGATTTTTTTTAGTGGGATGTGATGTGGTGTGACTGATGTGATGATGGTTTTGGTTTTTGTGATTGTTGATTGGGATTTGTGTTGATGTGATTGTGAATTTGATTGTGTTTTTTGTGTTTGAATGTTTGTCGTGTGATATTTTGAATGAATTAGTAAGAATTGTGTTGTGTATATTGGATTTGATTTTGACATTTTTTGCTATTTTCGTTAGATTGTGATTTTTGTTTGGTGTTGGGTTTGAATTTGGATTGATGATTTGATGGTGAATTTGATGATTGCTTGATTTTTTGTGTGGATATTGTGTGATGAATGTGTATGTGTGTGTGTTTTTTGATTGTGTGTTTGATGATGTTGATTAGTTTGTGATGTGTTTTTTGATTTTTGTTGTTTTTTATGGTGTGTTGAGATTGTTTGATTGTTTTTAGTGGTTGATTGTTAGTGATCTGTTGATGTAGTTGTTTGTTGGGATGTGTATGCTATTGTGATTCTGTAGTGCAATTTGTTGAATTTTGTTTAGTGAGTTCTTGTTCTTTTTGTCTCGATTGACTATGTCGGTTGGATTGAGATATTTCGTGTTGTGTTTTTTGTTGTTGATTTTTCTGATGTGCAATGATTTTTTGTCTTGTGTTGGTTTTTTGATGATGTGCTTGAGATGGTTGCTTTAAGATGTGATTATTTTTTGATGTTGTTGGTTTTTCGGTTTGAATTGATGTTTTCTTGTGATTTATGTTTGAAATTTGTGTGATGATTTTGTTATTTGAATGGTTTTTTGATTTTGTTTTTTTTTTGGTGTGGGTGCTGATTTGTGATGTTGTGTATGATTGTTGTCATGATTCGTGAATTGTGTGTTCTTGATTTTGTTTCTTGATAGTTTGTTTTTATTGTTGTGTTTTTTGTGACTTTTGGTGTTTGTCTGTGTGTTGAATTTTGTGCCTTTGTGGGAATGTGGATGAGATTTGTCTGTGATTTGATTTTGTGGTTGCATTGTTGGTGATTTGTGTTGACTCTTGGAATGTGGATGAGATGATGATTGTGTGTGTGTGATGTTGTTTTGTGTGGTTTGTGGGGATTGATGATGCTGTCGTTGATTGTTGTTTTGTTAGTGTTGATGTCGAATTGTGTAGTTGTTGCTGTTGTTTTATGATTTGTGATCTTTGTGAATTGAGTTTTTTGGCGAATTGATGAATTTGTGATATTTTGTTTGTTGATTGCATGGATGTAATGTGTGAATTTTTGTGATGTCTTGATTGAACGTTGATGGTGTATTTTTTGTGATTTGTGTTTTAATCGAGTCCTTTGTTTTAGATTGATTCTGATTGTTGTGTGTGTTTGGATGTTTTTGTTTGATTGTTTTCTTTGGTGTTTATTTGTCGTTTGATGTGTGTTGTCGATCTTGTTATTGTGATTGAATGTTGATGAATGTTTTTGCTGATAGTTTTAGATTTTTGTTTTTGGTGTGTGTTGTGTGTGTTGTGTTGTTGTGTATGCTGTATTCTTTTGATTTGATGTGTGATGCTTTTTTGTGTTGCTTTTGGTGTTTTGTTTGATTGAATTTGTATTGATTTCGATCTTTGATTGTGTGTTTGTGTGATTGATTTATGTGTTTTGTTGTTTTTGTTTTTTGTGTTTGGTGTGTTTGTTTTGCTGATGGTGGATTTAGGATTGAAAAGTTATCAGGATTTTGGATTTTGTGTGGATTTGTGTGTATTTTGTATTTTGAGTGAAAGTGGTGATGTTTGAGTGATGAATTTGTTTGATTTATTGTTGTGATTTGTTGTTATGATGTTGCTTGTTTAGTGTGATTTGCTGATGATTTATTTTCGTTTTAGAATGTGTATAGTTAGTGATTTTTTGAAGATTGTGATTTGTGTGATTGTTGAGTGAATTCGTGATTGTATGTTTGAATGGATGTGTCGATTTGTAGCGTATGAATTGTGTAGTGATCTTGATGTTCGTCTATTGGTCTGTTGATTTTTTTGATTAAGAGATGTAGTGTGTGAAATGATTGTTTTTGATGCGTGTGGTGAATTGATTGATGTTTTGCATTGGTTTGTCTTTGTGATGAATTTGATTTGGTGTTTTGAATGTTGCTGATAGATTGTGTTTAGACTGTGATGTGTGTTGTGGTGTGATGTGTTTCGTCTTGATGCTGTTTGTGTGTTTTGTGAGCTTTTTTGTGGTATGATGTGTTGTGTTTTTGATTTGCTTTTGTTTGAATTTTATTTTTGATTTGTTTTAGATGTTGTTAGTTCTGTTGTGTGTGTGTAATGTTGATTGATAGATGCTATGTTGATGTGAAATTTGCTATGTGGTTGTGTCGAATGTGTACGTCTGTGTTTGTGATTGTCGATTTGTGATTTTGTTTGTGTGTATTGGTTGAGTGATTTTGATGTTTGATTGATTTGAATCGTGATTGTGTTTATTTGTTGTGATGTATTGGTAGATGAATGATGTGGATGCTGTGTTGTTTGTTGAATCTGTTTTAGCTCTGGTTGGTGTTTATTGTAGTGCATGGGACTGTGTGATGAGGTTTTGTGATTTATTGATAGATTTTTGTGTTTGGCTCTTGTTGTGTGTGATGTTGTGTTTTGTTGTGAATTGTGTGTTTGTGTGATCGGTGAATGTTTTGTGTGTGTGTTTGTTGAATGAATGAATGAAACGAAGTGTTTTGTGTTTTTGTTGTGTTGATTTTTTTTTTCGTTGTTGTCGGTGTCGTGTTGTGTTTTGTGATGTTGTTGACTGGTGAATGATGTGTTTGGAATGTCGATTGAATCGTTTTTTATGTTCGTTGATGATTTTGTTGTTGATTGCTTGTGGTTGTTTTTGTTTTGTTTGAGTGAACTGTGCTTTTGAATTTTGAATTGCTTGATGATGTGGAATTGATGTTGTGTTGTGTGTTGTTTGTTTGTTGGATTGATTCGTAGTTGTTAATTTAGTGTGTTTAAGTTGATTTGTTGTTGATTGAATGATTGGTGAATTTGTGATTTTATTGTGATCTGTAGTTGTGAATTTACCCCCCCCCCCCCTTTATTTTGTGATGTTGGTGTATTGTTTTGTTTGTTGTTTGTTTTTTTCTGAGTGTTTGTGGTTTTTGATGATGGGGCGGATTTGTTATGTGTTTGATGCAAATTTTTTTTGCTGTGTGTTTTGTGTGTCTTGTTTTGGTGATTTTACTGATTGCTTCTTCGATGAATGTGGATGTTTTTGATTTTTTGGTTATTTGTGTTCTGTTTGTGAGAGGGAATGTTTTTGAATTTGTGATGGATTGATTTGAAGTGTTGTTGTTGTGATTTGGGTGATGTTGTCCTGGTTTTGTGTGATGATCTTTTTGATTTGTTTTTTGATGTTGAATTGATGCAAGTGATTGTGTTGTCGTGTGTTTGTGTGATTTTTTGGTTGATGGTGTTTGAAATGTGCTTCGTTGATGATTGATGTGTTGAACTGTTCAGAATGTTTGTGTACGATTTTGATTGTTGATGCTTTGTGTGATGGATGTGTGTTTTTATTGTTGGTTGTTTTTTGTTTTTCTTGATGTGATCTGTGATTCTGTGTGTTGTTGGTGTGATGATATGTGGTTTTTTGAATTTCTGTGAATTGCTTTTTGTGATGATTTAGTGAATTTTTTGTCTTGAGTGTGTTAATGGATTGGGTCTCGATGGATAGTTGATGTTGCATGTGTTTTGAATTTTGTGGTTTGAATGTGTGGGATTTTTGTGATGTGTGTTTGATTGTTGTGTGAATAGTGATGTGTGAATTTGATTTGGTTCGTTTTGGTTGTGTGTTGATGGGATTATGTGTTTTCTGATGTGTGTTGGATTGATGTTTGTTGTGATTGTTTATCTGCTTGCTTTGTTTGTATGTTTAGTTTGTTGTTGAATTTGTTGATGATGTGATCTGCGCATGCTTTGAATGTTGGTTTTGTGCTTGTGGATATGTTTGTGATTGATTTTCTTGTGATGTGGTTGAATTGTGTTTGATGATGTTATGTTATTTGATGTTGATGTGTTTGTTTGAAGTGTGGGATGTTTGTGTGATTGTAGTTGCCTGGCGTTGATGATGATGTTTTTTGTTGTTGTGGATTGATTTGGAATTTGTTGTGTTTTGAATTGGTTATGTGAATGTTGAATCTTATTGAAGTGTAGTATTGAATGGGGTGTAGGGTTGTATTTGTGCTGTTTGTTTTTTTGTGATTTTGAATTTGATTGATATTTGATGGTTGATTGATATGTGTTTGTTTCGTTTTGAGTTGGGTGATGTTTATTGCTATGAATAGAATTGTGATGTGATTGGTGATTTGATGTTGAATGTTGATAGTGGTGATTGTTTTGTGGTTGATGGTCTGTTTTTTTCTTTTTTCGAATTTAGTTGGTTGGGATGTTGTGTGGATTTGTTATATGGTTTGGATTGATTGTTTGATATTTTTTTTGTTGTTGCAATTTGTGTATGAGATCTGTTTGCTTGATGTGTGAGTTTTGATGATTGGTACGTATTGATGTGTGGAATTGGGTGTTTGTGTTGTGTGCTGATGTGATTTGTGTTTTGTGTGTTTTTTCGATTTTGTGCTGTGTTGTGTTGATTGTTGTTTGTCGATATGTCGTTGTTGTGAGACTTGATGATGTGATGGTTTGATTGTGATTGGATGTTTTTGGTGTTGTATGATGGATTTGATAGTTGTGAATTTTCGATGTTGATGATGTTATTGTTCGTAGTGTTAGTTATAGATGGTTGAATTGTTGATTGAATGTTTTTGATGGTTTGTTGGCTTGATGTTATGTGAGATTTCTTTTGATGTTTTTTGGAATTTTTGAACTGTCTGAATTTGGTTGCTTGTGATGTGTATTTTTTGTGTTTGTTGTTGATTGTTGTGTCTGACTGTGTGGTGGAAGTTTGTTGTAGAAGATTGATTTGTTGATTTGTGATTGATGTTGAGATGTATTGTTTAGTTGTTTTTGAATGTGTGTGATTGTGATTGGTGTTGTGTGTTGTGGGTGATGCTGCTATTGGTTGTTTCTTTGTGTTGTTTGGATTATCGATGTGTGTTTGATGTTGTTTGTTTGGGTGTTGTTTTGTGCTGGTTTGTGTGATGTTGTTTTTGATACCTGATAGATTGAGATTGATGTTTTTCTGAATTTGTGATGAAGTTTCCTTATTAGTTTTACCGCTTGTTGTTGTGTGATCCGGATTTGATTTAGTTTTTGTGTTTTGTTTGGTGTTGTGAGTTGTGTGTTTTGATTGAGGATTGGTGTGTGATTGTGTGAAGTGTGGATGGTAGTTGCCGCTGATGAATCTCTAGAATTTTATTTGATTGTGAGATTGAATTGGTGTGAGTTGGGGTCGGTGTTGATTGATTTGGGTTGTGATTTATTTTGTGAATCTGGTGTGTTTGCTGTACCTTTGTGAATTTTATGTGACATTTGTGAATTTGAATTTGTTTTTGAATCTTGTGTTAGTTTCGTTTAGATCGATTGATGTTATGTTTTTGTTTCTGTTTGATTGAATTGATAGTGTTGTTGTTGTTGTTTGTGTTTTGTGATTTGATTTTGTTGATGATGGAAGTGGGGGTGATTTTCAGTAGTTTGTTTGTTTGTTGATTGAATTTTTATATGGTTTGTTGCTGTTTTTGTTTTTGAATTGTGATGTTTGTGTTGTTGTTTTGTTTTTTGTGATTGATTAGTGTTTGTTTGATCTTTGTGTTGTGTTGTTTTTGTCTGTGTTGGTTGTGATTTTGTTGCTGTTTTTATTTGACTGTGTCGTGGTGATGTTGTTTGTTTCCGTGTAGTTTGTGTTCTTGATGTGATCGAATGACTGTTTGATTTGTGTTGTGTTGCTGTTATTTTTGAATGTGTGTTGAATTTTTTGAATTTGTAGAGTTTTGAAATGTTGATGTATTGTCTTGTTTGAATGGTTTTGTATGAATGTTTTGTTGTGTAGTTGGATGACATTGTGATGTTGTGTGTGAGTGCTGTTTGATTTTGTGTGGGATGTGGTTGAATGTGATTGTTATGTTGGTGTTTGAATTGTTGTCTGCAATTTTTTTGTTGGTTGTATTTGATTTGTTGTGGATGTGGTGTTTGATGAATGCATTGTGATTTTATTTGGTGAATTTCGTGATTTGTGATTTTTTGATTTCTGTATTTTTGTTAGTTGTGGTTGAATGTGTTTAAGATTCGATCTTTGGTTGTTTGAACCTCGTATCAATGATGTGTGTGATGATTTTTTGTGTTATTTGATGGTTCGTTATTGTTGGTTGTGTGGTGAATTGGTGATGAATGTGTGGTATGTGTGTTCTGTGAAATGTGTGATGATTTTTGATGGTTTGGTTGTTGTGTTTGTTGAGTCTTGTATATGAGAATTGTGACGAGATTTGATTGATTGTCTGTTAGTGATGTGTGATGCTCTATGTTGTTTTTGTTGGTTTGGTTGGTAGGTTTTGTTTTGATGTGTGTGTAAATGATGTCGGTTGATATTTGTGGATGTCTTTGGTTTGTGAGGTGTTGGTTTTGATTTGTTGTTGATTGTATGTCGTCTTTCTGGTATATTGTATTGTTTGTTTTTTTGTGATTAGATTTGTGATTTTGGTGTGTTTGATAGATTGGTAGTCGTCGCTGTGTGATTGTGTTCCTGGATTGTGTTGATTATGTGTTGTGTGTTGAAACTTGAGTGGGTTAGTTTTTTTGTTTGAAAGATAACAAAATTTTTTGAGGTGACTGATTGAATGGATTGTTGTTGGTGTGAATGTGATGTGAATGTGTTTTTGGATTGAATGTGTTGATGTTGTTGTTGTGTTTTGTTTTTGCATGTGTGTGTTGTGATTTGGTTTTGTTGCTAGGTCTTGTGATGTTGGTTGGTGGCTTGTCTTGTTGTTTGCTGTTTTCGTTGAATCCCTTTTATTTTCTTTGTTGCAGATTGTTGAATGTGTTGGTTTGAATGTTTGCGGTTTGTAGTTTGTAGTTTGAATTTATTGTCTGTTTGTGAATTTGGATATGGTGTTTTTTTGATAGATATGTGTTTATTGCAATTGATCTGTTGTGATGTTGTTGATGTGTTTTATGAATTGCAGTGAATTGTTTTGTGATGATGAATGTAATGTTGATGAGTGATGGTGTCGATGAATGATTATATGAATGAACTTGTTATGTGCTAGATGTGTGATGTTTGTTGCATATTTGAAGGTTTGTGGTTGTGTTGTAATTTGAACTTTGTGATGTGATTTTGTGTGTGTTTTGTAGTGTGTGGGTGATGTTTGAAGTTTTTGTTTTTTGATGGATATTTGATGTTTGTCCTGTGTGAAAGGAATTTAGTTGTGATTTGAATGTTGTTTTCTGTTGAAAAAAAATTTTGTTGTGATTTGAGATTTTTGTGTTGTTTGGGTTGTCTCGTGTGTGTGTTTGATGATTGTGTTTAGTTTTGTTGTTTGGTTTGACATTGATGTATTTTTTTGTGTTGTTGATTGTGGTGTTCTGGGGCCTTGCTGAATTTGTTCTTTAGTTTGTGTGTGTGTAGATTGAAATGACTGGATTGATTTGGTTTGTTTATGTGTTTAATTTGAATTTGTTGTTGTATGTGTTTTGAAGAATAAGTTTATGTGAATATGTTTTTGACTTGATGGTGGGATTTGTTGAATGTGGTGTTTGTTTTGTTTCTGATAATGAGATTTTTGTCGTTTTAGGATGATGGGTGTGATGAAATGTAGTTGGGGATGTGAATAGTTTGATGGTTGATTTTGAATAGATGAATTAGTGATGCGTTTTGATTTTGGTGTATTAGATT
The DNA here is from genome assembly GCA_022818045.1 of Neotoxoptera formosana. Taxonomy (NCBI): domain Eukaryota; kingdom Metazoa; phylum Arthropoda; class Insecta; order Hemiptera; family Aphididae; genus Neotoxoptera; species Neotoxoptera formosana. The sequence continues at coordinate 9,221 of JAIWJD010000164.1, read as the reverse complement.
GTGGATCTTGTTGATGTTTGTGATGTTTGATATTTGGTTGTGTGTTGTTTTTGTGTTGTTTTGAATGACTGTGGGAATTTCGCTGTGATGGATTTAGTTCGTGTTGTAGTTCAGTGAGTGCTGGTAGTGTGTGTCGTTGTGATAATTTGTTGATTTGTGGTGTGTGTGGATTGTGCTTAGTGTGCAACTTGTGCTTGTTTTTGTGTTGTTGTGGCTGTATGTCCTTTTGTTTTGGTGAATTGTCTTTGTATGTGTGGATGGGTGACTGTTTTTTTTTTTGTTGTTGGATTGTATGGGTGAGTTGGGTTAGGTTTTTGTTGGAATTTAGTTTTGTTGAGGAATTCTTTTGATTGAATGGTTGTGTTTGTTTGATGTGAATTGTTTGTTTTTGTTTTTGAATTCGGGAATTTGATATGTAGGTGTTGACATTTTTGTGTTGTGTTGTGTCTATTGATGGTTGGATGTTGTGTTGTGGTTTTGATTGTGATTGATTGATTTGAATGAATAGTGATTTGTGTTGTGTTGCTTGATGAGTTACAGGACTAGTTTTGTACTGATTTTTGCTTATTGATGTGTTGATGGTTGATGATTATGCTTGTGTGGTTATATGCTGAATGGATGTGGGTGTGTTGTGGGGAATGTTGTGAATGGATGTATTTGTGTCAGTTTAGTTGCAGATTGTTTGGGGGAGTATCGGTGTTTTTTTTCTGTTGTAGTGATGCTTTTGATGTTGACTGATGTTTGAATCTGTGTTGTGTGTGGTTGTGTGAAGTCTGTTTGAATTGATTGTTTGTTTTTTTCCGCTTTTTGTTGTATGCTTTGATTGTGAATTTATCTTTTGTGTTTGATTGGTTTGTTAGTGTATGTTTTTTGTGATTTTATGGTGTGCTTATTGTTTTTTGTTTGATCATGATTCGATTGTTTGATCTTGTTGATGAATTGATGATGAATTTTGTTTTTTGATGTGTATGTTGTTGTGATGATGTGTTTCGTGGTCTGATTTATGTGATGAATCTGAATCGAATGTTGTGTTGATCTTTGTTTGATGAATATTATGTAGGTTGACTTATAGTGTTGAATTTGTGATCTCTCGATTTTTTTTGTTGGATTGTGAATTTGTGGTTTTGTGTTGTGTGGACATGTGATGTGTGTGTTTGTTGGTGTTTTTGACATTGCTTGATGAATGTTTAGATACTCCAAATTTGTGTTTGATGTGTTGTGTTTTTGTGATTGACCTGAATGTGTGGGATGATGACTTAGGTGTTTGATGTGTTGATTGTATTTTGCTTGATTTGAATGTTGTGTTTCTTTTACGTCTTGGCGTTTGTGTGATTTGTTTGTCTTTATTAGTTTTGTTGAAATTTTGTTTGTGTCTGTAGCTTGTTTGCCGGCTGTTTTAGATGTGATGTGTGAATGTGCATGTTTGTTTTATTTTGTTTTGTGTGTTTCGGTGAAACTTCGATAGTTTATGTGAATTTGATGATGTATGATGTTTTTGGATGGTGTTTTGTGAATGGTTCGTGGTGTGATGTCGAATAGTCTCAGGCTTGGATGTGATGGTGTGTTTGATTGTATTGTTTGCGATTTGATTGATCGTGATTTTGAATTTGTGTTGTGTGTGTGTTAGAATTTGTTGTTGTGAATTGATGATTCTTGATTCGTTGGAATTTGTTGTTGAACTTATTTGTTTGGTTTGAGTGTGTGTGATTTTGATTTTGTGTGTTTGATGTTTTGGATGTTGAATTGACTGTGTTGTTTGTGTGTGTGTGTTTGGATGGTGTGTGTGTTGTTGTTGGTGTGAAATGATGTTGATTTCATAACAAAGACCGTTGATGATTAGTTTGAGTGTGGATCGAATTTTGTGTCGTGACTGTATCTGTGTTGTTTTGGTCGTTTTGGTGATGATTGTGTGTCTTTGATTTTTTTGTTTGAATTGGAGTGAGATTTATTTGTGAATGGTGTGATGATGTGATTGATGATTTGTTGTGGATTCTCTGGTTGTGTGGGGGTGATTGTTTGTGTTGATTGTGAATATGTGTGTGTTGTTGTTTTTTGTTGGTTCGTGTGTGTGATGATTTGTTTTGATTCGTTTGTTGATCTTTGTTTGTGCATTTGTGATTGTGGTGATTGTATGTGGTGTTTTTTGAATTGTGTGAACTTGTGAATTGTGTGTGTGGTGTTGTTATGAGTTGTGATCTCGTGATGGTTTGTGCTTGATGATTGTGGCGCTGATTTTGTGTTTTTGAATGTGTTTGATTGTGTGCTGATGTGATGAATGTGGTGGTTTGTGTGTTTGCTGTCGGTCTTTTGATTTGTGAATGAATTGATTTTGGTTGATTGTGACGGCTCTTGTGTGAACTGAATTATTTGTGTGGTGTGTTTTAGTGTGTCTGTTGTGTTTTTGGTTTGTGCTGTGAGTGTGCTTGTTGAATGTGTGATTTGTTTGTTTATGATTTGGGGATGATGATGTGATTTCTTGTTGGTTTGTTGTGTTTTGTGGTGTATGATTTTTTGATGTGGTTTTGTGGTCGTGAATTGTGATTTGGATGTTTGACTGTTGACTGTGTTGTGTGGATGAATGAAATTGTTGTTTTTGGGTTTGAGTTTTGGGTTTATTGATGTATATTGAAATTCTGTTGTGATGAATGTGATTTGTGTGTGTGTTGGTTTTTTGTTTTGCATTGATATTTTTAGATTTTCTGTTTTGTGGATGTCTTGTGAAGTTGTGTTTTGGATGATGTGTTTCTTTTGTGATGTGTTGTTTACGTGATTGTGAATTTTCTGTGGGAGTGATGACCTCAGTTGTGGGATGTTGAACTGTGTTGTGTATGTGTTGATGATTGTTGATTGATTTTTGGTGTTTGTGTTTTTAGGATTGATTTGGATTGTTTGTTGTGATGATGTTTTGGTGTTCGTTTTCTTTCATCGTTTTTTTGTGTGATTGAAACATGAGTGCTGTTTGTGTTTTTGATGATCTGATGGTGAATTATTTTAGGGTGGACTTTGGTTGTTTTTTTTTGTCGTTTGTTGTTTAGTTGTTGGTTGGATTGATGTTATGGATTGATTGAGATGTTTGTTGATGGGATGTTTCTGATGTGTATTTGTTTAATTTTAGGTGTGATGTTTTTAAATCATTGTGGATTGAATGTTGTTTGTTTTTTGGATGATGTTGTTGATTGTGGTGTTGTTTGATTTTGATGTGTGTGTTGCTTGACTCTCCTTTTAGATGTTGATAATTGTTGTTGATTTGTTGGCTATTGTGATTGAATTTGTGATTGAGATTGATTTTGATTTGTTGAATTGTGTTTTGTGTTTGTGTTTGTTTTTCGTTTGTTGTTTTTTGTAATTGTGTTGTGTTGATTGAATGCTGTTTTAGATGTGGTGATTGTGTGGTTGTTTGTGTTGTGTGTGCTGCGATTGATATTTTTTGTGAGTTTTTGGATTTTTGTTGAATGTGATTGTTATTGTTGTGTGTTTGGTGTTTTTGAATTTCGTTGTGGTTTGTTTGTTTTGATTTATGTTTGATTCGTGTTCGGATGTTGTTGATGAATTGATTTTTTTTGTTATGGATCAGTGATTGTGTTTTTTGCATGTGAATTTTTTGTAGCAGTTTGTATTGATTTTGTGTTGTGTTGTTGTTGTGTTTGTGAATTTTTGTGTTTTATGTATTGTTGTTATTTTTTTGGCTTTCTGTGTGAATGTATTGGTATTTGTTGATTTCGTAGTTGTGTGGGAATTGGATGTGTAGTGTTGGATGTGGTTCGTGCGTTGTGTGGGTCATGTTGTTTGTGTTTTTTTTGTTGTGGAATGGGCTTACGGGATCGTGTTGTTTCGTGGTTTTTGTGATTGTTTTGGATGGGTTTTGAATGGTTGGTTTTGTTTTGTTCGTTGATCTTGATGTTTATTGTTGCTTGAGATGTCTGTGTTGTTTCTTTTGATCTGTGAATGTGTTGTGGTGTTGATTTTGTGTGATGCTGATTGTGTTTTTGTGTTGTTTCTCGTGTTGTCTGTTTTTGTTGTGATTTGTTGGATCGAATTGTTGAATCGTGTGAATCTTTTTTTTGAGTTTTTGTGTGGTGATCTGTGGGGATGATTGTGTGTGTTGATTGTTATTAGTTTGTGTTTTTGTTTGGATTTTGATTTTTTTGTTTTGTGTGTTGTGTTGATGATTCTGATTGTGCTGACATTGCATGTGTTTGTTTGCTATGTGTGTGGGGGTTGTGTAGTGATGATGTGTGTTTGTGTTGTTGATCGCTTTGGGTGGTTTAGTTCGATGTTGACTTATTGATGAATTTATGATTGTGAAATTGTCGTGATGATTCTGAGTTTTTTGGTGATGTTGTTTGCTTTTTGGATTGTTAATGTTGGTTTGTTGATGTCATTTTGATGAGGATGTCGTGTGTATGTTTGTTGTGTGTATTTGTTTGGTTATGTTTGATTTGAATTGTTGTTGGTGGCTTTGATTGTTGGTGGTTGGAATTGCTGTCTGTGTGATGTTTGTTTGTGGATTTTTTTAGTAGTTGTTGTGGTGATTTTGATGATGTTGATGTGCTTTTTTTGTTGTGTGAAGGTGTTGAATTGGTTTTGAATGATTGGTTTCGTTTTTTGTTGTTGTTGGTTGTGTGTGTGGTGATTGATCTTTGTGTTTGTTGATGTTTTGTCTTTTTTGTCTGTGTCTTTGTTTAGTTTGATGATTGCTGATGTTGATTGTGATTTTCGATGTTTTTCTTTTTCTTGTTTTGTGTTTTTGTGTTTTTGATGTTATGTTTTTGATGTTGTTCATTCAATTGAGTTTGAAGTTTTTGGGGTTTTCTTGCTTGATCTTTGTGGTATTTTGATGATGTGTATCTGTTTGTGTTAGATGTTCGTTTGGTGATAGTGTGTTATGTTGATGATTGTGGGTGTTTTGGGATTTTTGTGAGATTTTTTGTGTTGTGATTTTTTTTGATGTTTTGATTGGGATGTTGTGGATGTTTGTTGTTGTTGTTGTTATTGATTGTGTTGTGTTGTTTTGCGTAATCTGTCTTTTCTGTGTGTTTTTGTTGACTGAAGTGGAATTTTGCATTGATTAGGGTTTGGTTTGTGGTTTAGAATGTGTTTTGTTTAGTGGTTGGTTTGTGATATGTTTTGTCTGAATTTGATTTTGTTTGAATGTTGTTGATTTTGTGATTGTGCTTGAATTGTGGATGATTTTGTCGTTCTGTGATTTTTTGTGGGAGGATAGTGTGTTTGGATGAAAGTTGTTGAATGTTGGTTGTCGTGTGACATTTGTACGGTGTGCTGAAATGTGGTGTATGGATATGTTTGGGATTGAATTGGATGATTGTGGGGTTTGGATCGCGAATTGGAAGTCTTTTATTGTTTTTGTGATTGTGTTTGTGATTATGGTGAAATTTTGATTTTGTGTGATGGATTGAAATGTGTTGAATGATGTTTGTGTTTTGATTTGTCGAATTTGTTTATTGAATGTTTTTGAATGGTGTTGTGGTGGTGTGTTGAAATGTGTTTAGTGTGATTGAAGTCGGTGAATGTAGTGTCTTGTGGTAGTTTGTGATGATGTCGTTTTGATGTGTTGTGATGCCTTTCTTGTTGTTGTTGTGTTGTGAATTTGATTGGGATTGATGTGGTGGTGTGTCTTTTGTGAATGTTTGTTTTCATTTGGGTTTTGATTTGGTTTGATAGTATCTTTGTGTATAGAATGGTTTGAATGATTTTGTGTGTGAATTGTGTTTATTTGAGTGTGAATGATGAATGTGTGGATTTGTCTTGATTAGTTGTGAAGATGTGAATAGGTTGTTTTGTGATGTTGATGTTGAATTTGATGTTGTTTGATTGTGATGTGTGTGATGTTCGTGTGTGAGTCTTGGTGAATGAATTGTGGTGTGTGTTTGAATTGTTTTTTTTTTTTTGTTTTTCGTTTGATGGTGTTTGTGTGAATTTATGTGTTGTGTATTGTAGTTTTTTTGATGTTTGTGTGATTGGTGTTGATTTTGGGATGGTTGTTAGATTATTGATTTGAATATTTTGATTGAATGATGTTGGAATTGTTATTTTGTTGTTGTGAGAATCTGTGTGTTTTTGGTTTTATTGTTAGCTAATGTGATTATTTTAGATTTTGATGTAGTGTTTTTTTTGATGGGAACTTTTTGTTGGTGTGTGTTCGAATCTCGAAGAATTATGGTTGTTGTTTGTTTGAATGTGTGTTGCGTGTGTGCTTTGGATTGTTTTGATTTGTGATTATGATTGATTGAATTTTGGATTTGGTGTGATTTTGTTCGTGATTTTGTGATAGATTGGTGTTTTGTGTGTGATTGTGTTTGTTGTTTTGATGTTTGGTGAGTTCTTTTGAGTGTATTTGAATTTTGAATTGCTGCAATGATGTGGGTAGTAGTTTTGTTGTGTTTCGTTTGATGATAGTTGTTGGTGTTTTTTGTGTTGTTCGTTGTTTGTGGTGATTGTTGTTTGTGTTTTGAATTGTGTGTTGTTTGATGTTGATGTCATTGATTTTTTAGATGGGTTTTTTGAGTGGTGTGGGTTGTGTTTGATCGATGTGGGTTAGTTATTGAATGTTGATCGTTTTGATTTGTTAGCGATCTCTGACTTTTGTTTTTGTTGATTTTGTTGAGAATGTGTTTGTATGATGATGTTGATTGTGATGTTGACTTTGATAGTGTGCTGGAAATTTTGCTTTGCTTGAATTGGTGTGTGTTGAATGTGTTATTGTTGTCGTCGATGATTGATGTGATTGTGTGTTGAAATTTGTATATTTGTTGTTGTTGAATGCTTATTGTGATTGCTTGATCGAATTTGTTGATTTTGTTTGTTTGATGATTTGAAATGTTTCGGATTGTGTTTGATGACTTTTTGATTTTCTGTTGTGTGTTGGTGTGTTGATTTGATAGATTTGGCTGATCGTTTGGATTTGATTGTGTGTGTTGTGATGATTGTTGTTGTTTGGATTTGATGAATTTGAAACTTGTTTCGGTTGATATTTATATTTTTGATTTGTTTGTGATTTGTTTGTGATTGTAATTGATTTTTTTTTTTGATTGTTTGTGTTGTGTCTGGATGTTGTGTGGTTTTTTGTTGTGATTTAGTGTTTTTCTTTTGTGTGTTTTTTTTTTGTTTTTGAGTGATTTTGTGTGTGTTTTGAATGTGAATGTGGTTTTTCTGTGTTTTGGTAGGTTGTGTGTTGTTGTTGTTGTGGTTTTATCTGCTGATTGTGATTGTGAAACTGGTTGTGTTTTGTTTAGATTGTGATTTGGTTTTGTTAGTTTTTGGTTTTGTGGTTGATTTTTGGAATTGCTTTGGGTGAATTGTATGAATGTTTGTTGATGGTGTTTGTTTTTGATTTGTCGATGTGGTGATGTTGTCGTTGAATTGTGGTGTTTGTTGTTTGAATTTTTGTGAAGGTTATTGGTGAATTGTGATGATGAATCGATGTTGGTGACTTTTGATTGCATTCGATTTGATTTTTGTTGATTTTTTTGAATGTGAATGATTTTTTGTTGAATGTTTGTGCTTGTGTTTTGTGTGATTGTTGGGGTGCTTTTATTGTTTGTGATTTGATGTTTTGATGATTATTTATTGTTTTGTGTTTGTTGTTGTGATTTGATCTCTGCTGATTGTGTGTTGATTTTTTGTTGTTTGAGTTTTGTGTGTGTTGTGTTGGATGATGATTGATTTTGAATGTTGTGATTTTGTTTTTGTGTGATGTGATTTTTGTTTGTGTTGATTTTGTTAGTTGTTGTGTTTGTTTGTGTTTGTTTTTGTTGTGTTTATTGATTTGTGGTGATTGTGATGTGTTTGATTGAATTGTGATGTTGTTTGATGTGTGATTTTTGTTGTGAATTTGGATTGATGTTTGTGTTGTGTGTGTTGTGTGTTTTGATGTATTGTTTTGTGATTGATTTGTTGTTGATTATTGTTTGAATGTGTTGATGTTTGTTGTTTTGTGTTGTGTTGAGATTTTTGTTTTGTGATGTGATTTTTTTTGTTGTTTGTGATTTGTTTGTTGTGTTGTTTGTTTTGTGATTTGTTGTGTGTGATGTGTGTTTTGATGTTTGTTTGTTTGTGTGTGTTGTTTTGTTGTTGTTGTTTTGTTTTTTGTGTATTTTTGATGTGTGATTGTGATGTTTTTGTGTTTTGTGTTGTTTTGTTTGTTGTGTGTTTGTGTTATTGAATGTGTGTGATGTTGTGTTTTTTGATTGTGTTGTGATGTTTGTGATGTGAGATGTTGTGTGTGTTGTTTGATTTGTTGTTGTGATGTTTTGATTGATTTTTTTTTTGTGAATGATTGTTGTATGTGTTGTGTGTTGTGTCTTGTTGATTGTTTTGTTGTTGTGTGTTGATGATTTTTGTTTTTGTTTTTTGTTGTTGTGATGGTGGATGTTTTTGTGTGTTGTGTGTGTTTGTGTTGTTTGTTGTGTTGTTGTTGATTTGTGTGTTGTGTGATGTGTGTTTGTTTTGTTGTTTTTGATTTGTTGTTGTGTGTGTTATGTGAATTTGATTTTTTTTGTTTTTTTTGGTGTGTTGTTTGTGATGTGTTTCTGTGTGATGAGTTGCTTGTTGTTTTGATTGTTTGGTATGTGTGATTGAATTGTGTTGTTGGTGATAGTGTTTTTGTTTTGTAGTTTGTTGAGTGATTTGATGTGTGTGTGTGTTTTTGTTGTTTGTTGTTGATTGATTGTGTTGTGTGATTTCTTGTATGTGTTGTTGATTGTGTGTGTTTGGTGTAGTATGGGTTTGTTATGTGACTGTTTGTGGTCTGGTTTGATTGTGTGTTTCTGAGCTGTTATTTGTTGTTTTGTGCTGAACGGACTGCTGTGTTTGTTGTTGTGTGAATGTGATTTGTTTTTGTTGATTGTGCTTTGTTGTGTGATGTTGTTTTGTGTGTTATTTGATCTGTATTGTTTGAGTGTGTTTTGTTTTGTTCTGATTGTGTTGTTGTGATATTGTGTTGAATTTGTCTGATGTGTTGTGAATGTGTTGTGAATTTGTTGTTGTGTTGTATTATTGTTTGATGTTGTGTGTTGTTGTTTTGTATGTTGTGTTATTTTGTGTTTTGTTTTTGTTGTTGATTGTGTGATTGTATGTTGTTTGTGATGTTGAATGATTTGTTGTTGTTTTGTTGTTTTGTTGATTTGTTTTTTGTTTGATTTTGTTGATGTAATTGTGTTTTTGATGTTTGTTCTGATGTTTTGATGATGGATTTTTTTTGG
>JAIWJD010000162.1:0-20015 GCA_022818045.1 Neotoxoptera formosana | reverse complement strand
CGGGGGGGCCCGGCGCGCGCGGTGGGGCCGGCGGCGGCGGTCGTCGCGGGGGCCCGCGGGCGGTCCGCGCGCGCCCGTCGGCGCGCGGGTTCCGTCGGGGGGGCGCGCGGGCGTTCGCGGCGCGGTGCGGCGTCGCGCGTCGCGCGCGCGCGCGCGCGCGGCCGTCGGGGCGGTGCGCGGGCGCGCGGGTCGGCGCGCGCGGCGGCGTCGCGCGCGCGTCGCGGCGCCGTCGCGGGGTCGGCGCGCGTCGGGGCGGCGCGCGTCGGTCGCGCGTCGTCGCGCGCGGCGCGCGCGCGGCGCGCGCGCGCGGGCGCGTCGCGGGTCGCGGGCGGCGCGGCGCGGCGCGCGGGCGCGTCGGGGTCGGGGGCGGCGGCGGCGCGCGCGGGGCGCGCGCGCGCGCGCGTCGTCGCGTCGCGCGTCGCGGCCGCGCGCGGGCGCGCGCGGCGGGCGCGCGTCGCGCGGCGCCGCGCGCGCGGCGCGCCGGGGGCGCGGCGCGGCGCGGGGCGCCGGTCGCGCGTCGGCGCGGCGCGCGGCGCGGCGGCGTCGCGCGCGGCGGGCGCGCGGTCGCGCGGCGTTCGGCGGGGCCGGCCGGGGTCGGCGCGGGGGCGGCGGGGCGCGGGCGTCGGTCTCGCGCGCGGTCGGGGCGGTCGTCGGCGCGGCCGGCCGTCGCGGGCGGCGCGGGCGCGGCGCGCGTCCGGGTCGCGACGCGCGCCGGGCGCGATTCGCGCGTCGGCGGCGGCGGTGGGTCGCGCGCGCGGCGCGGCGCGCGCGCGCGCGTCGGCGGCGCGGTCCGCGCGCGCGGCGGCCGCGCGGCGGCGCGTCGCGGGGTCGGCGCGCGGCGTCGCGTCGCGTCGCGCGGCGCGTCGCGCGGCGTCGTCGTCGGGTCGTTCGTCGTCGTCGGCGTCGTCGTCGCGCGGCGCGCGGCGCGGCGCGGCGCGGGCGCGCGCGGTCGCGCGCGCGGCGTTCGCGCGCGGCGCGGGGTTCGCGTCGGCGCGCGGTCGTCGGCGCGCGTCGCGGCGCGCGCGGCGCGCGTCGTCGCGGTCGCGCGCGGGCGGCGCGCGCGGCGCGTCCGCGCGCGCGCGTCCGTCGGGGTCGGCGTCGCGGCGGTCGGGTCGTCGCGTCGGCGCGGCGGTCGCGCGTCGTCGTCGCGCGCGTCGGCGCGCGCGTCGTCGGTCGGGGTCGGGCGGCGCGGCGCGCGCGGCGCGGCGCGCGCGGCGCCGCGTCGCGCGTTCGCGCGCGTCGTCGGGTCGTCGCGCTCGTCGCGCGCGGCGCGGCGCGGCGGCGTCCGCGTCGGCGCGGCGTCGCGGCGCGCGGGGCGTCGCGTCGCGCGCGGTCGGTCGGCGCGCGCGCGCGCGTCGGGCGTCGCGCGGGCGGCGTCGGGTCGCGTCCGTCGCGCGGCGCGACGTCGGCGCGTCGTCGGCGCGTGCGGGTCGCGCGGTCGGCGGCGCGTCGCGCGGGCGCGGCGCGGCGTCGCGCGCGTCGGGCGGGTCGCGCGGCGTCGCGGTCGCGTCGTCGGTCGCGCGCCGGTCGCGCGCGTCGCGTCGTTCGCGCGCGGCGCGCGCGGCGGGGCGCGTCGTCGGTCGCGTCGCGTCGCGCGGTCCGCGGGTCGGTCGCGCGGCGGGCGTCGCGCGGCGGGCGTCGCGCCGCGGCGCGCGCGTCGTCGGGCGCGTCGCGGTCGCGCGCGCGTCGCGTCGCGTCGGCGCGGCCGTCGCCGCGCGCGCGTCGCGGCGCGGCGCGCGTCGGGCGGTCGCGGCGGGGGGGTCGGCGTCGTCGCGGTCGCGGGCGTCGTCGCGCGCGCGCGCGGTCGCGTCGGCGCGCGTCCGGTCGCGCGTCGCGCGCGCGCGGCGCGCGGCGCGGGTCGCCGGGGCGCGTCGCGTCGGCGGTCGCGGCGCGCCGGCGCGTCGGCGCGGCGCGTTCGTCCGTCGCGCGGCGGGGTCGCGTCCGCGGCGTCGCGCCGGTCGCGCCGGCGCGCGTCGCGGCGGTCGCGGGGGCGTCGGGCGTCGGGGGTCGGCGCGCGCGTCGCGCGTCGCGCGTCGGCGCGCGCGCGCGGCCGCGGGGCGTCGGCGCGCGCGCGGGTCGTCGCGTCGGGCGGTCGGCGCGGGCGCGCGTTCGCGCGCGCGCGGGGGGTCGCGGGCGTCGCGGGTCGCGTCGCGGGCGGCGTCGGTCGGGGCGCGCGGCGGCGGGCCGCGCGGTCGTCGGCGGCGCGCGCGCGCGGCGCGGGGTCGCGGGGCGCGTCGCGCGCGGCGGGGCCGCGCGTCGCGCGTCGGCGGTCGGCGTCGGTCGCGTCGTCGGCGCGCGCGTCGGCGGGCGCGTCGCGCGTCGCGGCGCGGGCGCGCGGGCGGCGGTCGTCGCCGCGTTCGGGCGTCGGCGTCGCGGCGCGTCGGCGCGTCGGGGTCGCGTCGTCGGCGGCGCGCGTCGGGGCGCGTTCGCGGGCGTCGTCCGGTCGCGTTCGCGGCGGTCGTCGGCGGCCGTCGCGGCGCCGCGTCGGTCGGGCGGCGGGTTCGCGCGTCGGCGCGCGCGCGGCGGCGGGTCGGCGTCGCGCGCGCGCGCGCGGCGCGGCGTTCGGCGGTCGCGCGCGCGGCGCGCGTCGCGCGGCGCGGTCGCGCGGGCGCGGTCGTCGCGCGCGGTTCGCGCGCGCGTCGGCGCCGCGCTCGGCGCGCGTCGCGTTCGGCGCGGCGGCGTCGGGTCGCGCGTCGTCCGCGCGTCGGGTCGCGTCGCGGCCGCGGGGTCGGCGCGGTTCGCGCGCGCGTCGGGTTCGCCGCGGCGGCGCGGCCGGTCGGGTTCGGCGCGCGCGTCGGTCGCGCGGTCGCGTCGCGCGCGATTCGTCGCGCGCGGCGCGCGGGTCGCGGCGCGCGGTCGGGCGTCGGTCGGTCGCGCGTCGGCGGCGCGTCGTCGCGCGCGCGCGTCGCGTCGTCGCGGCGGCGCCGCGTCGTTCGTCGTCCGGTCGCCGGGCGCGGGTCGTCGCGGCGGCGTCGCGCGTCGGGCGCGGTTCGTCGGCGGGCGCGCGCGCGTCGTCGCGTCGTCGCGGCGCGCGGGCGCGGGTCGCGGTCGCGCGCGGTCGCGCCGGCGCGGGCGCGGCGGCGGCGCGGGCGCGGCGGCGTCGTCGGTCGGCGCCGCGGCGGTCGCGGCGCGTCGGTCGGCGCGTTCGCGTCGCGCGCGCGGCGCGTCGCGTCGTCGGGCGGTCGGCGGCGCGTCGGCGCGTCGTCGCGTCGTCGTCGCGGGCGCGCGGGCGCGTCGCGTCGTCGTCGGCGTCGCGCGCGGCGCGTCGCGCGCGTCGGTCGCGCGGTCGCGTTCGCGCGTCGCGGGCGGCGCGCGTCGCGCGCGCGGCGTCGTCGCGCGCGCGTCGCGGGGTTCGGCGGCGCGCGCGCGGCGGCGCGCGGGGTCGGCGGGTCGGCGCGCGTCGGTTCGCGCGCGCGGCCGCGCCGGTCGTCGCGCGTCGCGCGCGTCGCGCGGTCGGCTCGCGCGCGCGTCGCGTCGTCGGGCGCGGGTCGTCGTCGCGCGCGCGTTCGCGTCGCGTCGGCCGCGCGCGTCGGTCGCGGTCGTCGCGGCGCGCGCGTCGCGTCGTCGCGTCGTCCGGCGTCGCGGCGGTCGCGGCGCGCGCGCGCGTCGCGTCGGCGGGCGCGCGGCGCGGCGCGTCTCGGCGGCGCGCGGGCGGCGTCGGCGGCGGGGCGGCGCCGTCGGCGCGCGCGGCGCGCGGCGGCGCGGCGCGGCGTCGGCGCGTTCGCGCGTCGTCGCGCGCGCGCGTCCGCGTCGCGCGGCGGGCGGCGCGTCGGTCGTCGGGCGCGGCGCGTCGTCGCGCGCGCGGCGCGTCGCGGCGTCGCGTCGTCGCGTCGCGTCGGGCGCGGCGTCGCGCGCGTCGCGTCGGTTCGCGCGCGCCGCGGGCGCGCGCGTCGGCGCGCGGCGCGCGCGCGGGTCGTCGCGCGCGGGTCGCGGCGGGTCGGGCGCGCGTTCGGTCGCGCGCGTCTCGCGCGCGGCGCGTCGCCGCGGGGTCGCGGCGCGGCGCGGCGATTCGGGCGGGTCGGCCGGCGCCGGGGCCGTCGCGCGGTCGCGGCGCGGCGTCGGCGTCGTCGGTCGCGTCGCGCGCGTCGGCGGCGCGGCGTCGCGGCGTTCGCGCGCGCCGCGTCGCGTCGTCGTCGCGGCGCCGTCGCGGCGTCGCGGTCGGTCGGCCGCGCGCCGTCGCGCGGGCGTCGCGCGTCGGGGCCGGGCGTCGTTCGCGCGCGCGCGCGTTCGCGGCCGCGCGCGCGCGCGCGGTCGCGGCGCGGTCGTCGCCGCGGCGTTCGTCGTCGCGGCGGTCGCGCGCGTCCGCGCGGGCGCGCGGCGCGGTCGGGTCGCCGGCGGTCGGCGCGCGCGGGTCGTCGTCGTCGGCGGGCGCGGTTCGCGCGCGGCGCGTCGCGGGCGCGTCCGGCGCGTCGTCGCGCGTCGGCGGTCGCGCGGTCGGTTCGGGTCGCGCGTCGGCGGTCGCGGGTCGGGTCGCGCGGGGGTCGGCGTTCGGGTCGCGCCGCGTCGGTCGCGGCGGTCGGCGTCGCCGCGGGCGCGCGGCGCGGGCGCGTCGCGCCGGGTCGCGGCGGTCGCGCGCGCGTCGGTCGCGGTCGGCGGCGCGTCGGCGCGCGTCGGGGCGTCGCGGCGGCGCGCGCGTCCGTTCGGTCGTCGCGCCGCGTCGTCGGGGCGCGCGGCGGCGGCGCGCGTCGGCGCGTTCGGCGTCGTCGCGCGCGCGCGTCGGTCGGTCGCGTCCGTCGTCGCGGTCGCGGGTCGTCGCGTCGCTCGTCGCGGCGGTCGCGCGTCGCGCGCGCGTCTCGGGGTCGCGGGCGCCGGTCGTCGCGGGGCGCGCGGCGTCGCGTTCGTCGCGCGGGCGCGGCGGCGCGTCGGTCGCGCGCGCGCGCGGGGTTCGTCGGCGCGGCGGGCGCGTCGTCGCGCGCGCGCGTCGGCGCCGCGTCGTCGCGTTCGCGCGCGCGGCGGCGGTCGTCGGCGGTCGGTTCGCGCGCGGCGTCGCGCGGCGGTCGCGGGGGGCGCGTCCGTCGGCGCGCGCGTCGCGGTCGCGTCGGCGTCGGGCGCGCGCGCGTCGCGCGGTCGCGGTCGGGCGCGTCGGTCCGTCGGCGTCGCGTCGGGGCGCGCGCGTCGTCGGTCGCGTCGTCGTCGGCGGCGCGGCCGTCGGGGCGGCGGGCGCGCGTCGTCGGGCGCGGTCGCGTCGGTCCGGTCGCGTCGGCGCGCGCGCGCGGGCGCGCGCGCGGTCGTCGCGCGCGGGCGGTCGCCGCGTCGGGCGTCGGCGGTCGGCGCGCGCGCCGGTCGCGCGGCGCGGCGGCGGCGCGTCGTTCGGGGGTCGCGCGCGCGCGGCCGTCGTTCGTCGCGGTCGGCGTCCGGGCGCGCGGTCGCGCGCGGTCGGGGCGCGCGGTCGTCGGCGTCGGGCGCGGCCGGGCCGTCGGTCGGTCGCGTTCGCCGCGCGCGCGCGCGCGTCGCGCGTCGTCGCGTTCCGTCGGCGCGCGCCGCCGTCGTCGCGGGCGCGCGCGCGGCGTCGCGTCGTCGTCGTCGGCGGCGTCGGCGCGCGTCGCCGGGCGCGGCGCGCGGGGCGTCGTCGGCCGCGTCGCGCGCGGGGTCGTTCGCGGTCCGCGGCGGCGCGGTCGTCGTCGTCGTCGGCGCGCGGCGTCGGGTCGTCGGCGGCGGGGCGGCGTCGCGGCGGCGCGTCGCGGGCGTCGCGGGTTCGCGGGCGCGGGCGGGGCGTCGCGCGCGCGGTCGATTCGGCGCGCGGCGCGGTCGCGTCGCGGCGCGCGGCGCCGGCGCGCGCGTCGTCGCGGGGGCGTCGCGCGTTCGGCGCTCGCGCGCGCCGTCCGCGCGCGCGCCGTCGGCGCGGCGTCGGCGCGGTCGCGGCGTCGCGCGCGCGGGTCGTCGGCCGTTCGCGTTCGTCGTCGGCGGCGCGCGCGCGGCGTCGTCGCGCGGGGTTCGCGCGCGCGCGGGCGTCGCGCGGTCGTCGCGTCGCGCGCGGCGCGCGGTCGCGCGCGGCGCGGGCGCGTTCGCGGGCGTTCGCCGCGCGGCGCGGGTCGCGCCGCGCGGGGCGGCGTCGCGGTCGCGTCGCGGCGCGGTCGCGGTCGGCGGGCGGTCGTCGCGCGTCGTCGGTCGGCGTCGTCCGGGCGCGCGTCGCGTCGTCGGGCGGTCGGCGCGTCGGCGGGCGTCGGCGCGTCGGCGCGCGCGCGGTCGTCGCGTCGCGTCGCGTCGCGCGCGTCGCGGCGCGCGTCGCGCGGCGCGGCGGGGCGCGGCGGCGCGTCCGGCGGCGTCGTCGGCGTCGCGTCGCGTCGCGTCGCGCGCGGTCGCGTCGGGGTCGCGCGGCGGTCGCGTCGCGTCGCGCGCGGCCGTCGCGGCGGGCGCGGGTCGCGGTCGGGGCGCGCGGCGCGCGTCCGCGGTCGCGTCGCGGCGGCCGGTCGCGTCGCGCGGTCGCGTCGGCGCGGGGTCGCGCGGCGTCGCGTCGGTCGCGCGCGCGTCGCGTCGGCGCGTCGTCGCGGCGGCGCGCGCGCGTCGTCGCGCGCGCGCGTCCGCGGGGGTCGCGCGGCGTCGCGTCGGGTCGCGGTCGTCGTCCGCGCGCGGCGCGTCGTCGTCGCGGTTCGCGCGTCGGCGCGCGGCGGGCGGGGGGTTCGGCGCGTCGCCGCGCGCGTCGTCGGGTCGCGGCGCGGCGTCGCGTCGCGCGGCCGTCGCGCGCGTTCGCGTCGGTCGCGGTCGTCGCGTCGCGCGTCCGTCGCGCGCGTCGCGGTCGCGCGCGCGCGTCGGTCGGCGCGGTCGGCGGCGCGGCGGCGGCGTTCGCTCGCGGTCGTCGCCGGCGGGGCGCGCGTCGTCGGCGTCGTCGCGCGTCGTCGCGCGTCGCGGTCGTCGTCGCGCGCGCGCGTCGGCGCGCGTCGCGGCGGCGCGCGGGGCGGCGCGTCGTCGGTCGGCGTTCGCGCGGCGGGCGCGTCGGTCGGGCGCGCGTCGTCGCGTTCGCGTCGTCGGTCGGCGGTCGTCGTCGCGCGGGTCGCGCGCGCGGGCGCGTCGCGCGGTCCGCGCGCGGCGCGCGCGCGGTCGGGCGCGCGTCGGCGGCGGTCGGCGGTCGTCGGCGCGGCGCGCGGCGCGCGTCGGCGTCGCGGGCGCGTCGCGCGCCGTCGGTCGCCGCGGTTCGGGGCGCGTCGCGGTCGCGCGTCGCCGGGTGGCGCGCGCGCGGTCGGCGGTCGTCGCGGCGGCGCGGGTCGCCGGCGCGTCGCCGGTCGGGCGGCGCGCGTCGGCGTCGGGCGCGCGCGCGCGTCGCGTCGCGGCGCGTCGTCGCGCGGCGGTCGCGTCGCGTCGCCGGCGGTCGCGGTCGGCGGCGTCGGCGCGCGCGCGGTTCGCGTCGTCGGCGTCGGGGTCGCGGGTCGGGGTTCGCGCGTCGGTCGCCGCGCGGGCGTCGCGCGGTCGCGCGCGCGGCCCGGCCGGCGGCCGCGCGCGTCGTCGCGTTCGGGCGCGCGGCCGCGTCGTCGCGCGGGGCGTCCGGGTCGCGCGCGTTCGCGGCGCGCGCGCGGCGCGTCGCGGCGTCGGGTCGCGGCGTCGTCGCGTCGTTCGCGTCGGCGTCGCGCGGGCGCGGCGCGGGCGGCGTCGCGGCGCGCGGTCGCGGCGCGCGTCGCGCGGGCGGGTCGCGCGGTCGCGTCGGCGTCGGCGTTCGGCGGGGTCGGCGGCGTCGCGGCGGGTCGGCGCGTCGCGCGTCGCCGGTCGCGTCGGCGCGTCGCGTCCGCGGCGTCGCGCCGTCGCGCGCGTCGGTCGCGGTCGTCGCGTCGGTCGCGTCGTCGCCGCGGCGCGTCGCGTCGTCGGCGCGGGTCCGCGCGTCGCGCGGCGTCGTCGCGGGCGGCGGCGCGTCGCGCGCGGGTTCGGCGCCGCGCGGGGCGTCGCGCGCGTTCGCGTCGGCGCGGCGCCGGTCGCGGCGCGCGGCGCGCGGTCGTCGGCGTCGGCGCGCGCGCGTCGGGCGGCGCGGCGGGGCGCGCGGTCGCGGCGCGGTCGCGGGCGTCGCGCGGTCGCGCGTCGGGTCGCGGCGCGTCGCGCGTCGGGCGCGCGCGCGCGGGCGTCGCGTCGGCGGGGCGGTCGTCGGGTTCGTCGCGCCGCGGCGTCGGGTCGTCGGGGCCGCGCGTCGCGCGTCGCGGCGGTCGCGCGTCGGCGTCGTCGCGTCGCGCGGGGGTCGGGCGCGCGTCGGCGCGGCGCGGGCGCGGGCGGGTCGCGTCGGCGGCGCGGCGGCGGCGTCGGCGCGCGGCGTCGCGCGCGGCGGTCGGCGTCGCGCGCGCGCGTCGGCGGCGGGCGCGCGGCGCGGGCGGCGGTCGGCGGTCGCGCGCGCGTCGCGGCGTCGCGCGGTCGGTCGGTCGCGCGGCGCGCGCGGCGCGGCGTCGGGCGCGTCGGCGGCGTCGCGGTCGTCGCGTCGCGCGCGGCGGCGGCGCGCGCGCGCGCGGTCGCGGCGTCGGGGGCGTCGGCGCCGCGCGTCGTCGGGCGCGCGGTCGCGGCGCGGGCGTCGCGCGCCGGTCGTCGGCGCGGCGGCGTCCGGTTCGTCGGGTCGCGCGGTCGGGCGCGGCGCGCGCGGTCGCGCGCGCGTCGCTTCGGGTCGTCGCGTCGTCGCGCGCGGCGTCGGTCGCGGTCGCGCGTCGGCGCGCGCGGGGCGTCGGCGTCGCGCGCGGCGCGTCGGGCGGCGCGCGTCGGGGCGTCGCGCGCGTCGTCGCGCGTCGCGGCCGCGTCGCGCGTCGCGGCGTCGTCGCGTCGTCGGCGCGCGCGCGCGCGCGTCGTCGTCGGCGCGGGTCGCGTCGGTCGCGCGGCGCGGCGCGCGGGCGTCGCGCGCGGCGCGCGCCGTCGCGCGGCGCGCGTCGGTCGCGGCGTCGCGTCGGCGTCGGTTCGCGCGCGGCGCGCGGCCGCGCGGCGCGCGGCGTCGCGGCGGGGGCGCGGGCGCGCGTCGTCGGTCGGGCCGTCGCGGTCGCGTCGGGTCGCGCGCGCGCGGTCGCGTCGGCGGCGGGCGCGCGTCGGCGCGCGTTCGCGCGGGCGCGCGTCGCGCCGCTCGCGTCGCGTCGCGTCGGCGTCGGCGGCGGTCGCGCGGGCGCGGGTCGCGTTCGCGGGCGCGGGTCGGTCGGTCGCGCGGGCGCGTCGCGCGTCGTCGCGTCGCGGTTCGTCGTCGGGCGCGCGTCGGTCGGGGTCGTCGCGTCGTCGCGTCGCGCGCGGCGCCGGCGCGCGCGGTCGGCGCGTCGGCGGCGCGGTCGGTTCGTCGGTCGCGCGCGCGCGGCGCGCGGCGCGGGGGCGCGCGCGTCGCGCGGCGCGTCGGGCCGGCGCGCGCGCGGGCGCGTCGGCGTCGTCGTCGCGGCGCGGCGTGCGGGCGCGCGGCGTCGCGGCGTCGCGCGCGCGCGTCGCGCGGTTCGCGTCGTTCCGCGCGGCGCGCGCGGCGCGGCGGGTCGCGTTCGCGCGGTCGCGTCCGTCGCGCGTCGGGGGCGGTCGGCGCGCGTCGGCGGTCGCGCGTCGGCGCGCGTCGCCGTCGTCGCGTCGGGCGTCGGCGTCGCGCGCGGCGCGTCGCGCGTCGCGGGGCGCGGTCGCGGGCGCGTCGGGCGTCGGCGCGCGCGCGCGTCGCGTCGCGCGGTCGCGCGTCGCGTTCGCGCGGCGTCGCGCGCGCGCGGTCGCGCGGCGCGCGCGTCGCGGCGCGTCGCGTCGGCGCGGTCGTCGGTCGGTCGGCGCGGCGCGGCGCGCGCGCGGCGTCGGGTCGGTCGCGCGGCGGTCGCGGTCGCGTCGCGTCGGCGTCGCGTCGCGCGTCGCGTCGTCGTCGGTTCGCGCGGCGCGCGGCGCGCGCGCGTCGCGCGTCGCGCGCGGTCGCGCGTCGGCGTCGGTCGGCGGGCGCGTTCGCGCGCGGTCGGTCGCGGCGCGCGCGTCGGTCGCGCGGTCGTCGCGTCGTCGCGGCGCCGGCGCGCGCGCGCGCGTCGCGCGGCGCGTCGGCGGCGCGCGCGGCGCGTCGTCGCGGCGTCGGTCGCCGCGGTTCGGGCGGTCGCGGGGCCGGTCGCGGGCGTCCGCGTCGCGGTCGTCGCGCGCGCCGCGGGGCGGTCGGTCGCGCGTCGCGCGCGGCGGCGTCGGGGCGGCGCGGCGCGCGCGGTCGTCGTCGCGGGCGCGCGTCGCGGCGCGTTCGCGTCGCGCGCGGCGCGCGCCGTCGGCGCGGGCGGCGTCGCGCGCGCGGGCGTCGTGCCGGCGGGCGTCGTCGCGGCGGTCGGTCGGCGCGGCGGTCGCGTCGCGCGCGGCGCGTCGTCGGTCGTCGGGCGGGCGGCGCGGGCGGCGCGCGCGGTCGGCGCGCGGTCGGCGCGTCGTCGCGCGTCGCGCGGGCGCGCGCGGTCGCGGCGGTCGCGGGCGCGTCGTCGGGCGCGCGCGCGTCGCGCGTCGCGGCCGTCGCGCGCCGCGTCGTCGTCGTCGTCGCGCGCGCGTCGCGTCGGCGCGCGCGGTCGGCGTCGCGCGCCGGGCGCGGTCGCGGTCGCGCGCGCGCGCGGTCGCGTCGGTCCGCGCGCGCGGCGGCGCGCGGCGTCGCCGGTCGCGTCGCGGCGCGGGTCGGCGCGGTCGCGCGCGTCGCGCGGTCGTCGTCGCGTCGCGGGGGCGTCGCGTCGGCGTCGCGGCGCGCGGTCCGCGGTCGCGGTCCGCCGTCGCGCGTCGTCGGGCGCGTCGCGTTCGCGCGCGCGTCGCGTCGCGGGCGCGCGTCGCCGCGGGGGGCGTCGCCGTCGCGTCCGCGTTCGTCGGCGTCGGGCGCGGCGCGGCGGCGGCGTCGTCGGCGCGCGCGCGGTCGCGCGTCGCGCGCGTCGGCGCGTCGTCGCCGCGCGCGTCGTCGCGGTCGCGGCGCGTCGTCGGGGCCGTCGCGGCCGTCGCGCGTCGGTCGGCGCGCGCGGCGGCGCGCGCGCGTCGGCGTCCGCGGCGCGCGTCGCGGCGCGCGCGCGTCGTCGCGGCGCGTCGTCGCGCGTCGCGCGCGCGGCGGGGGTCGCGGGGCGCGCGGTCGGCGGCGTCGCGCGTCGCGCGCGCGGGCGCCGCGCGGCGCGCGGCGGGTCGCGCGCGTCGTCGGCGGTCGTCGCGCGGGGCGGCGCGCGCGGTCGCGCGGCGGGCGCGTCGTCGGTCGTCGCGTCGCGCGTCGCGCGCGGTCGTCGCGGGGGGTCGCGGTCGCGCGCGGCGTCGGCGCGCGTCGCGGCGCGCGGCGCGGCGCGCGCGGCGCGTCGTCGTCCGGCGGTCGCGTTCGCGGGCGTCGCGCGTCGCGTCGGTCGCGCGGCGCGCGGCGCGTCGCGGCGTCGCGGCGTCGCGCGCGGCGCGCGTCGCGCGTCGTCGCGGGGTCGGCGCGGCGTCGCGTCGTCGCGTCGTCGCGCGTCGCGCGGCGGCCGCGCGTCGGCGCGCGTCGGGCGGGCGCGCGTCGGCGCGTCGCGCGGCGCGCGGCGTCGCGCGCGCGCGTCGCGGTCGTCGTCGCCGTCGGGCGGCGCGCGCGGGGCGTCGTCGTCGCGCGGTCGTCGGCGTCGCGCGTCGGCGTCGGGCGGCGCGGCGTCGCGGCGCGTCGGGCGCGGCGCGCGGCGCGGCGCGGGCGCGGGTCGTCGCGCGTCGGCGCGGGCGCGCGCGCGCGTCGTCGGCGCGCGTCGGGTCGCGTCGCGCGGTCGCGGGTTCGCGCGCGGTCGCGTCGCGCGCGTCGCGCGCGGTCGTCTCGGCGCCGCGCGGGCGCGCGTCGTCCGGCGCGCGCGGTCGTCGGCGCGCGCGGTCGGTCGCGGCGCGGTCGCGCGGCGTCGCGCGGCGCGTCGGCGCGCGCGGGCCGGCGGCGTTCGCGCGCGGCGTCGCGTCGTCGCGTCGGGGTCGCGTCGGGGCGCGGTCGGCGCGGCGCGGCGGGCGTCGTCGCGCGGCGTCGCGCGCGCGCGCGGTCGCCGCGTCCGCGTCGCGCGGCGCGCGTCGTCGCGCGCGTCGTCGCGCGCGGCGTCGGCGCGCGCGTCGGGCGCGCGCGGGCGGCGCGTCGGCGCGTCGTCGCGGTCGCGTCGGGTCGTCGCGTCGGCGTCGTCGTCGCGCGCGTCGTCGCGCGCGCGCGCGTCGCGCGTCGGGGCGCGGCGCGGCGCGGCGGGCGCGGCGTCGCGCGCGTCGCGCGGTCGGCGTCGTCGCGCGCCGCGCGTCGCGTCGCGGTCGCGCGTCGCGCGTTCGCGTCCGCGCGTCGCGCGGGCGGTCGCGCGTCGCGCGGCGGCGTCGTCGCGTCGCGCCGGGCGTCGCGCGTCGGTCGCGTCGCGGCGCGCGCGTCGTCGCGGTCGGGCGGTCGCGCGCGTCGGGTCGTCGTCGCGGTCGCGGCGCGCGTCGCGCGCGGGTCGCGTCGGGGCGCGGGGGCGTCGGCGCCGGCGCGCGCGGCGGTCCGTCGCGGGCGGCGCGCGCGCGCGCGTCGCGCGGTCGCGCGCGCGGCGTCGGGCGCGGTCGGTCGTCGGTCGCGCGCGCGCCGCGGGGGCGCGCGTCGTTCGTCGGCGCGCGGCGCGGCGGCGGTCGCGCGTCGGGCGCGGGCGCGCGGGCGCGCGGTCGCGTCGCGTCGGCCGCGGGCGGCGTCGCGCGGTCGGCGGCGGCGCGCGGGGCGGGCGCGTCGTCGCGGGGCGCGTCGCGGCGCGCGGCGCGGGCGCGTCGCGTCGGCGCGCGTCGCCGCGTCGAGCGCGCGTCGCGCGCGCGCGGCGCGCGCGCGTCGGTCGGCGGTTCGCCGCGGCGTCGCGCGGTTCGGCGTCGGCGCGGTCGCGCGCGGTCGCGTCGCGTCGTCGGGCGCCGCGGGCGTCGCGGCGCCGTCGCGCGTCGCGTCGGCGGTCGTCGTCGCGTCGTCGCGTCGCGGTCGCGCGCGGCGCGGGGCGCGCGCGTCGCGCGTCGGGCGTCGCGCGCGGCGCGGCGGGTCGTCGCGTCGCGCGGTCGTCGGCGGTCGCGCGTCGCGGGCGCGGTCGCGCGTCGTCGCGGGCGCGTCGCGGGTCGCGCGTCGTCGGTCGGGTCGCGCCGTCGCGCGTCGCGGTTCGCGCGTCGGTCGCGGTCGTCGCGCGCGGCGTCCGGTCGTCGGCGGGGCGCGCGGTCGTCGCGCGCGCGTCGCGTTTCGCGCGGTCGGCGCCGCGTTCGGCGTCGCGGCGTTCGCGTCGGCGTCGTCGGGCGGCGTCGCGCGCGCGGGCGCGTCGCGCGGCGCGGGCCGGCGCGGCGTCGCGTCGCGCGCGCGCGCCGGCGTCGCGTCGTCGGCCGCGCGCGTCGCGTCGCGCGGCGCGCGGCGCGGTCGTCGCGCGTCGTCGCGGGCGTCGCGGGCGCGCGCGCGCGTCGCGGCGTCGTCGCGCGCGGCCGTCGGTCGCGGGTCGTCGCGGCGCGCGCGTCGGGCGCGGCGGCGTCGGCGGCGTCGTTCGGCGCGGGGCGCGGCGGCGTCGCGCGCGCGGTCGCGCGGCGGGGCGGTCGCGTCGCGCGTCGTCGTCCGCGCGTCGCGGTCGCGCCGGCGTCGCGCCGCGCGCGCGTCGGCGCGGTGGCGCGTCGCGCGGGCGTCGCGCGTCGCGGCGGGCGGGGGCGCGCGCGCGTCGCGTCGCGCGGCGGCGGCGTTCGCGCGCGCGGCGCGCCGCGGGTCGCGTCGGTCGGCCGTCGCGCGGCGTCTCGGCGGCGTTCGCGTCGCGGCGCGCGGCGGTCGCGCGGGCGTCGGCGGTTCGGTCGCGCGCGCGCGTCGCGCGCGTCGCGGCGCGCGGCGGCGGGCGGGCGCGTCGGTCGCGCGGCGTTCGCGCGGGTCGGCGCGCGGTCGTCGGTCGCGCGCGCGCGGGCGGCCGCGCGCGGCGCGCGTCGGCGGCGCGCGCGCGTCGCGTCGGGCGTCGTCGCGGCGCGCGCGGCGTCGCGCGGCGTCGGCGTCGTCGTCGCGCGCGCGGCGGGCGTCGTCGCGTCGCGCGGCGCGTCGGTCCGCGGCGCGCGCGGCGCCGTCGCGTCGGGCGTCGGTCGCGGCGTCGCGCGCGTCGTCGCGGGCGCGGGCGTCGTCGGGCGCCGCGCGTCGGCGCGCGGCGTCGCGTCGCGCGGGGGCGGGGCGCGGCGCGGTTCGCGCGGCGGGCGTCGGTCGCGCCGTCGCGGCGCGGGTCGCGGTCGCGCGCGCGTCGGCCGCGTCGCGGCGGCGCGCGGTCGCGCCGCGTCGCGGCGCGTCGCGCGCGCGCGGCGCCGTCGCCGTCGTCGCGGTCGTCGCGTCGGCGCCGCGCGCGCGCCGTCGCGGCGGCGGTTCGGCGTTCGTCGCGCGTCGCGTCGGCGGGTCGGGGGGTCGCGCGTCGGCGGGTCGCGTCGCGGGCCGTTCGTCGGCGCGCGCCGCGCGCGTCGACGCGGGCGGCGGGTCGCGGCCGGGGCGGCGCGCGGTCGCGCGCGTCGCGGTCGCGTTCGGCGCGGCGGCGGGCGTCGGTCGCGCGCGCGCGTCGCGCGTCGGGCGCGCGCGGTCTCGCGTCGCGCGTCGCGGGTCGCGGGTCGTCCGCGGCGCGCGCGCGGTCGCGTCGCGGCGGTCGCGTCGCGCGCGGCGGCGCGGTCGCGCGTCGGCGGCGGTCGGCCGTCGTTCGCGGTCGTCGTCGTCGCGCGCGCTCGGCGCGCGCGTCGCGGCGGTCGCGTCGGCGGGCGGTCGCCGTCGGTCGCGCCGGCGCGTCGCGGCGTCGCGCGGCGGCGTCGCGCGCGGCCGTCGTCGGTCGCGTCGCGGGCCGCGGCGCGCGGTCGCGGCGGTCGCGGCGCGCGCGTCGCGTCGCGGTCGCGCGTCGGCGTCGTCGCGGTCGCGGTCGCGCGGCGCGTCGGCGCGTCGCGGCGGTCGCGCGTCGTCGCGCGCGGGCGTCGTCGCGCGCGGGGTCGCGTCGTCGCGGCGTCGCGTCGCGGCGCGCGTCGTCGCGGGCGCGGTCGCGTCGGCGTCGGGCGCCGCGGCGCGCGTCGTCGGCGCGTCGCGGCGGTCGCGGCGTCCGTCGGCGCGCGCGCGCGTCGCCGTCCGCGGCGGCGCGCGTCGTCGCGCGCGCGCGGTCGTCGTCGCGGCGTCGTCGGCGCGCGCGGCGGGGTCGGCGCGTCGTCGCGACGTTCGCGCGGCGCGCGTCGGCGCGGGGCGCGCGGCGGGTCGCGCGTCGCGGCGGGCGCGGCGCGCGTCGCGCGTCGCGCGCGGCGGTCCGTCGTCGCGCGTCGTCGGTCGGCGCGCGCGCGCGTTCGCGGCGCGCGTCGCGTCGCGGCGTCGCGCGCGGGCGCGCGGTCGCGTCGCGGTCGGCGCGCGTCCGGCGGCGGCGCGCGCGTCGCGCGCGTCGGGGCGCGGGGCGTCGTCGCGCGTCGCGCGCGCGCGCGTCGCGCGCGGCGCGCTTCGCGGCGCGCGTCGCGCCGCGCGCGTCGGCGCGGCGCGCGGGCGTCCGCGGTCGCGTCGGCGTCGTTCGCGTCGCGGGGCGCCGCGCGCGGCGTCGGCGTCGCGCGCGGTCGGTCGGGGCGGGGTCGCGCGTCGCGCGGTCGCGGCGCGTCGTCGCGTCGTCGGGCGCGCGGCGTCGCGCGCGGTTCGCCGCGCGCGCGCGCGCGCGCGGCGGGTCGGGTCGCGGGCGGCGGCCGTCGGTCGCCGTCGCGCGCGGCGGGGGTCGGGTCGCGGCGTCGCCGGGCGTCGTCGCGCCGGCGCGGCGCGCGCGCGGCGCGCGCGTCGCGCGGTCGCGTCCGCGCGGGCGTCGGTCGGCGCGTCCGTCGCGCGGCGTCGCGGGCGCGCGGTCGCGGCGTCGGCGCGTTCGTCGGGCGCGTCGGCGTCGCGGGCGGGCGCGGTCGGGCGCGCGCCGCGCGCGTCGTCGTCGGCGCGTCGGCGGGCGCGCGTCGCGCGCGGTCGGGGCGGCGGCGCGCGGGCGCGCGGGGCGGCGTCGGCGCGTCGCGTCGCGTCGGCGCGCGGTCGCGTCGCGCGCGCGATCGTCGTCGGTCGCGGGCCGTCGTCGCGTCGGGGCGCGCGTCGTGCGCGCGCGTCGTCGCGCGTCGGCGTCGCGCGTCGTCGCGTCGTTCGTCGCGTCGGGCGCGCGCGCGCGGGTCGGCGCGCGGCGCGTCGGCGCCGCGTGGCGTCGGTCGTCGCGCGCGTCGGCGCGCGGCGTCGTCGGTCGGCGGCGCGTCGCGCCGGCGCGCGTCGCGTCGGCGTTCGCGTCGCGTCCGCGCGTCGGTCGCGGCGCGCGCGGTCGCGGGCGGCGTCGTCGTCGCGGCGCGGCGCGTCGCGGCGGCGTCCGCGTCGGGCGCGCGGCGGCGCGGTCGGTCGTCGCGCGGCGTCGGCGTCGTCGTCGCGTCGCGTCGCGCGGCGTCGCGTTCGGGTCGTCGCGCGCGTCGCGGGCGCGCGGTCCGGCGGTCGTCGCGGTCGCGCGTTTCGCGCGGCGTCGTCGCGCGCGGCGCGCGTCGTCGTCGGGTCCGGCGCGCGGCGTCGCGCGTTCGCGCGTTCGGTCGCGGCGCGCTTCGCGCGCGCGCGGCGTCGGGTCGCGCGCGCGCGCCGTCGGCGCGGCGCTCGACGGCGCGGGCGGTCGGGGCGTCCGTCGCGCCGCGTCGCGGCCGCGTCGCGCGTCGTCGCGCGGCGTCGTCGCGCGCGCGGCGCGGTCGTCGCGGTCGCGGGCGGGGTCGGTCGCGCGGGTCGCGGCGCGGGGCGGCGCGTCGCGCGCGTCGCGGCCGGCGCGCGGGCGGTCGCGCGCGCGCCGGCGCGGTCGCGTCGGGCGTCGGGCGCGTCGCGTCGGTCGGCCGCGCGCGCGCGCGGCGGGTCGCGCGCGGCGCGGCGTCGCGTCGTCGCGTCGGTCGGTCCGCGCGTCGCGCGGCGCGGCGGCGGCGCGCGGCGGCGTCGGTCGGCGCGCGCGGTCGGGGTCGTCGGCGTCGGTCGTCGTCGCGCGCGCGTCGGGCGTCGAGCGTTCGCGCGGTCGCGTCGCGCGTCGGCGCCGGCGTCGCGCGCGCGTCGCGCGCGGGTCGGCGGGCGCGTCGTCGCGCGGCGCGTCGCGCGCGTCGCGGCGTCGCGTCGGCGCGCGGCGGGCGCGCGTCGCGGCGCGCGCGCGGGCGCGCGTCGGCGCGGCGCGCGCGTCGGCGCGGCGCGCGCGCCGTCGGTCGCGGCGTCGTCGCGCGGTCGCGCGCGCGGCGCGTCGCGCGCGCGTCGGCGCGGGCGCGCGTCGCGGCGCGCGGTCGCGCGCGGGCGTCGCGGCGTCGGCGTCGCGGGGTCGCGCGTCGCGTCGCGGTCGGCGCGGCGTCGGCGCGCGCGCGTCGGCGGTCTCGCGTCGGCGCGGTGCGCGCGGGCGCGCCGCGCGCGTCGGCGCGCGTCGCGCGGCGTCCGGCGTCGGTCGCGTCGCGCGCGCGCGGCGGGCGCGCGCGCGTCGCGTCGCGCGTTCGCGGGCGCGCGCGGCGCGCGCGCGCGGGTCGCGCCGTCGCGCGTCGGTCGCGCGGGTCGGCGCGCGGGGTCGGCGCGGCGGTCGCCGGCGTCGTCGCGCGGCGCGGTCGGCGCGTCGCGTCGTCGTCGCGGCGCGGCGGCGCGGTCGGTCGTCGCGGTCGCGTCGGGTCGGCGGTCGTTCGGTCGCGTCGGTCGCGCGCGTCGCGCGGTCCGTCGCGCGCGCGGCGTCGGCGTCGCGTCGAGCGGCGCGTCGCGCGGGCGCGCGCGACGCGGTCGTCCGCGCGCGGTCGGTCGTCGCGGGCGGGCGTCGCGGCGCGCGCGTCGGGCGTCGCGCGGCGCGGCGCGCGGCGCGTCGCGTCGGCGCGTCGGCGCGCGGCGGGCGGGTCGTCGTCGGCGGGCGGGCGCGCGCGCGCGGCGCGCGCGGCGCGGTCGCGTCGGCGTCGCGCGCCTTCGTCGCGTCGATCGTCGCGTCGCCGGGTCGCGCGCGCGTCGGCGCGTCGTCGGCGCGTCGGTCGCGTCGCGCGCGGCGTCGCGCGGCGCCGCGCGGCGCGCGGGTCGCGCGCGGAGCGCGGCGCGCGCGCGGTCGCGTCGCGCGCGGGGCGTCGGCGCGGTCGCGCGCGCCGTCGTTTCGCGTCGCGCGCGTTCGCGCGCGCGGTCGGCGCGCGCGCGTCGCGCGCCGGGCGTCGCGCGGGCGGCGCGTCGCCGCGGGCGCGGCGGGTCGCGGTCGTCGTCGTGCGCGCGGCCGCGGGGCGGGCGTGTCGAGGGTCGCGGCGCGCGTCTTCCGCGGCGGGGCGGTCGCGGCGCGGCGTTCGCTCGCGCGTCGTCGGCGCGGCGTCGCGCGCGGCGCGTCGTCGGCGCGCGTCGCGGCGGTCGTACGCGCGTCGGGCGTCGCGTCGGCGCGTCCGGGGCGCGCGTCGCGCGGCGTCGCGTCGCGCGCGTCGCGCGCGGCGTTCGCGCGCGCGCGGCGCCGGCGGGCGTCGCGGCGTCGTTCGCGAGGCGCGACGCGTCGGCGGCGCGCGTCGGTCGCGCGCGCGGCGGGCGCGTCGGCGCGTCGTCGTCGGGCGCGGTCGCGCGCGCGCGCGCGTCGCGCGCGTTCGCGGCGGGGGGCGCGTCGCGTCGTCGCGGTCGGCGCGCGCGGTCGCGCGCGCGCGGGCGCGTCGCGGCGCGCGCGGCGCGGTCGGCGCGCGCGTCGCGTCGTCGGGCGGTCGCGCGTCGCGTCGCGCGTCGTCGCGCGGGGTCGCGGCGCGGCGCGGGCGTTCCGGGCGGTCGCGCGGTCGGGTCGCGTCGGGCGCCGCG
Organism: Neotoxoptera formosana; assembly: GCA_022818045.1. NCBI lineage: Eukaryota > Metazoa > Arthropoda > Insecta > Hemiptera > Aphididae > Neotoxoptera > Neotoxoptera formosana. Next base: position 1,441 of record JAIWJD010000162.1, on the reverse strand, counting down.
GCGGTCGCGCGCGTTCGGGTCGTCGCGAGTCGCGTCGCGCCGGCGGTCGCGCGCGGCGCGTCGGCGGGCGGGGCGGTCGCGCGTCGTCGCGTCGCGCGCGCCCGGGCGCGCGCGGTCGACTGTCGTCGCGCGGCGTCGCGGCTTCGCGGCGCGCGTCTGCCGTCCGTCGGTTCGGCGCCGCGGTTACTGACGTCGGTGTCGTCGGCGACGTCGTCGGTCGGGTCGCGTCGTCGCGCCCCGCCCCCGTCCCCGCCCCGGGTCCCGCCGGGGCCCCCTTTTCCCGAAGCGCCCCCGCCGCCCGCGCGCGCTGGGCCACCCCCCGCCCGCCGGGGCCCGCGCGCCGAAGGGGCCCCGGGGCCGGCCCCCCCGCCCGCGCCCTCGCCCGCCCGCTTTTCCCCCCGTTCGCCCGGGGCCCCCCCCCCCCACCGTCCCGGCCCCCTTTCCGGGGGGCCCCCCCGCCCCCGGGGGGGGCCCGTTCCCCGGCCCCGCGCCCCCCCCCCGCGCCCCGTCGCCGCCTCCCCCCCTCCCCCCCGTCGCCCCCCGGGGGCCCGCCCGGGTCCGCGCCCGCCGGGGCCTTTTCCCCCCGGGCCCCCTCCCCCCGCCCGCCCGCGCCCCCCGGGGCCCCGTCCCCCTCCCCGCCCGCCCCGTCCGCCCGCCCCCGCCGTCGTCGCCGCGTCCGCCGTTGCCCCCCCGCCCCGGCCCCCCGCCTCCCCCGCCGTGGCCCTCCCCCCCCGTTCCCCCGTCCCCCGGCCCCCCGGCCCTTGGGGGTCGCCGTCCCCGCCGCCGCGCCGTCGGCGCCCCGCGTCCCCGCCCGCCCCGGCCGGCCCCGCCCTCGGGCCGTATCCCGCCCCCGCCCGGGCCCGTCCCCCGGCCCGCCCCCCCGGCGCCCGTCCTTCTCCCCGGGCTTCCCCCCCGGTCCGTCCGCCCCCCGGGGTCGTCCGTTCCTGCGTTTCCCACCCGCCGGGGCCCCTCGTTTTCCGTCGGGCGCCGTCCCCGTACCCCGCGCGCCCCCCCGGGGGCCCCCCCGCCGTTCCTTTTTCCCCCCGGGGGTTCCGGGCCCCCGGGTTTCCCCCCCCCGCGCCCCCCGCCCCCCGCGTCCCCCCGTCCCGCCCCCCCGCGCCCCCCGTCGCCGCGTCCCCCCCCCCGCCCCGCCCGTTTCCCCCCCCCGCGTGTCCCGGGCGCCCCCCGCCGCCCCGCTCCGCCGCCCCGCCCCCCGGCCCGGCCGGGCGCCCGTCACCCCGTCCCCGCCCCCCCCCCGGTCGCGTCCCCCCCCCGCCCCCCCCCGCCCCCCCGCGGGGGCCCGGGGCCGTTCCCGCCGCGCCGCCCCCCCCGCCCCCGGGGCCCCGCCCGCCCCGGGCCCCGTCCGGGGGGGCCCGCGGGTCCGGCCCCGGGCGCCGTTCGCCCTTTCCCGCCCCCCCGCCCGCCCTTTTCCCCCGTCCGC
>JAIWJD010000161.1:0-20071 GCA_022818045.1 Neotoxoptera formosana | reverse complement strand
GCCCCGCGCGCCGGGCGCCGCCCGAGCGCGCCCGGCCGCGCCCCCGGGCGCCCCGGCGCGCCGGCGCGCCGGGGCGCCGCGGCGCGGCCCGCCGCCCCGCGGCCTGGCCCCCCCCGGACGCGCCGGCGGCCCCGCGGGGGCGCCCCGCGTCGGCCGCGCCCCACGCCGGCCCGCCCCCGCGGGGCCGCGCCCACCCCCCCGCGCGGGGGCGCGCGCCCGCCGCGCTAGGCCAAACCCGCCCCGACCCCGCGGCGGCCCGCCCCGAGGCGCCCCGGGGCGCGCCGCGCGCGCGCCGCCAAACCCGGCCGCCGCCCGGGGGCCGGGGGGCCGCCCCCCGCCCCCCCCGCCCGCCGCGGGCGCGCGGGGCCCCCGGAACAACCGCCGCCCCGGGGCGCCCGCCGCCGGGGCCCCGCGCGGGGGCCCCGGGGGCGCTTTCGCGCCCACCCCGTCCGGGCGCCCTCCCCTCGGCGCGGGGGCGCGCGTCGCCGCCCCCCGAGCGCCGCCCCCTCCGGGCGGGCGGGGCCGAACGCGGCCCGCGCGCCCCGCCCGCGCGGCGCCGCCCCCGCCGGGGCGCGCCCGCCCCGGGGCGCGCGCCACCCGCCGCCCCCGGCGTCGTCGCACGCGCGGGGCCGCCCGCCCCCGGGCGACCCGCCCCCCCGGCGGCCCCGCGCGCTTTTCCCCCCCCCGCCTCCGCGCGGCGCCCGCCGGGGCGCGGCGCGCCCTCGCCCCGCGCGGACCCCGCGCCCCCCCGGCCGCCCCCCGCCCCCCGGGTGGCCGTGGGCGCGCCCGCGGCGGCGCCGGGCGCGCGCGCCCCCGGGGACGCCGCCCCCGCCCCGCCGCGGGGCCGGGCCCCCGGCGGCCGCCCCGCCGCCCCCGCGACCGGGCCCCGCGCCCGTTCGTCCCGGCGGATCCCGCCGGCCCCGCGCGCGGAGCGGGGCCCCGGGGGCCGGCGGCGCCCCCCCGGCGCCGGCGCGGCGACCTCGCCCCCGCCCCCGGGCCGGGCCCCCCCGGGGGCGACGCCCGACCGCCGCCCCGCCCGCGCCCGGCCCGAAGCCGTCGCCGACGACCCCGCCCGACGGCGCCGCGGACCCGGGCGACCGCGACGCGCCCCGCGACGGCGACGACCGGCCCGCACGACCGGCGCCCGGATCCGCACCGCGACCCCGAGCCGCCGGCGCCCCTGCGCTGCGCGCGCGCGCGCTCGGACCGCCCGAACGCCGCGCGTCCTCGCGACGCGACGCGCGCGCCCGCCGCGACGGTCCGCGCCCTCGCCCCCGCCGCGACCGCGACTGCCCGCTCTCGCGAGCCGACCTGAGACCGCCCGCGGCGACCCCGGCGCCGTCCGCTCCCGCGCGACGCTTCCGACCGCCGCGCAGCGACGCGATCCCCGACGCGCGACCGCCGAACGATCGCGCGCCGTCTAGCTCCCCGACGTCGATCCGTACGCGACGATAGACGAACGTCCGACCCCGTGCGCGCGCGTCGCGCTTCCGCGCCGACGGACGCCGAGTCGCGTCGCCTCGGCCGAGCGCGGCGGCGCCGATCGCCGCGACGCGAGCCGCGCGAGCGCGACCGCGCGCCCGTCGGCCCGACGACGACCGCGACCGCGCGCCGCGACCGGCGCCGCCCCGACGACGACGCGCGCGACGCGCGGGCCTCGCGACGCGCGCGACCGCGCGCACCCTCGCTCCCGCGGTCCCGCCAGATCGATCCGACGCGAGGCCCCGTCGCGTCGCGACGGCCCGTCGACCCGAGCGCCGCGCGCCGCGCGCCGTCTCGCGAGCGAGCGCGAAGCGGCCGCGCCCGCGCGACCGACGAGTCGAGCGCCCGCGCCGTACCCCGCCCCCGCTTCGTCCGACGGCGCGACGCCGATACGACCGTCGTCGACGAAACGAGTGCGCCGCCCGGCGTCGACGACCGGCCGCCGCGAACTCGTCGCGCGCGACGCGCCCCGACGCGTATCCGCCGACGCGCCGTACGCGACTCGCCGCGCCGTCGCCGCCGGACGACGTCGAACGCCGCCGAGCGAACCCGCGCCGCCCCGCGACCGAGCGCGTCGCGACGGCGCCGCCGCCCGCGCAACCCGTCGAACGTCCGCCCGCCGCGCCGCCCGGCCGCACGTGCACGACGAGTCCGCGCCGACGATACGCCCGTCGCGACGTCGCGCGGCGTACGTCGCGCCCAACCCGACCGCGCGCCCGACGCGCGCGCGCGCGCCGCGTCCGCCGCGGACGCCGACTCCGACGGCGACGCGGGCCACGACCGTCGCGAGCCGCGCCGCCCGGCGTACGCGCCCCACCGCCGCCGCCCGACGCGCGAGTGCCCGCGCGCGATTCGATTCGCACGTGCGATTGTCGCGTTCCGACCGCGCGCTACCGGAGCTCGCCCCGCCCGGACGCGTCGACGCGGACCCGCGTCGGTCGTCGCCGATCGACGCGTCCTCGGCGCGAGCGATCCGCGCGCGCCCCGCGTCGCCTGCGTTCCGTGGCGCGCGTCGACCGCGCGCGCGAGTTTCGCGACGAGCGACGTCCCCGCGCCCGCCGCGACCGCTCGCGAGCCCGGCCGATCGCGTTCTCCCGCGCTTGGCGCGCGACCCGCGCCGCGTCCCGACGACTCCCGAGCGATCGCGACCGCGTCCGCGCCGCGACGCCGCGCCGCGCGACGCACCGCGCGACCTCCACCGAACGCCGCGACCCCGCCGACCGACGAGGCCCGACCGACGCGCGCCGCGCCGCCGGACGCGCGCGCTCGCGCGCCGACGACGCGCGCGCCCGCCGCACGCGCGCGCGCGCGCCCGACGCGACGCAGCCTCTCGCGCCGCGACGAGCGCGTTCGCGCCCGCGCCGCCGACGCCCGTACGCGACCGCGCGCGCCCTCGCGACGACGCCCGCGCGCGCCGCACGCCCCGAGCGCGACGACGCCGCCCCAGAGCGAAAACCGCCGTTTGCGCCCCGCGCGCCAGCCCGCGCCGCGGCCGTCGCGCGCCGCCGCTACGCACGCGCGCGCGCGACGCCGCGACGCGACGACGACGTACGAGCCGACGCGCGTCGTGTCGACCACCCGCCGACGCGCCCGCCCCCGGACGGCGACCGCCCGTCCGATCGAGCATGCCGCGTATCCCGACCGCGAGGCGCCCGATGGCCGAGTCGCGCGCCGTCCGCGTCCCGCCGCGACCGCTCCGCGCGCCGCGGTCGAACGCCCGTACGCCCGCCGCCGTCGCTCGTCACCCGACGCCGCGCGAGCGCGCCCCCACGAATAGCGATCGCGTCGCTTCGCGACCGACCCCGCGAGCGCGATCGCGCGACGCGCGCCGCCGCTCGCGCGAGCCGCTCGACCCCCGACCCGCGCCGCCGTGCGAGCCGTCGGCGGTCGACGTCGCCCTCGTCGACGCGCCGCGCCCCGCGCCCGCGCCGACGACCCCTCCGCCCGCGCCGACGCCCGTCGACCGTCGCTCCCGCCGCGACGACCGCCGTCCCGCCGACGCGCCCGCGACGCCGCGACGCGCCCGCCGACCATCGCGCCGCGCGCCGCGACGCGACTCGCGACCCGCGCGCGACCCCCGCCCGACCGACGCGCGACCGCGTCGTCAGGTCGCGCCGCGACGCCGCCCCGAGCGCGCCCGGCGCCGCGCCGCGACGCGCGTTCCCCGCCGTTGCGAGCCCGCCGCGCGCGCCGGCGAACGAGCGAGCGCCCCCGCGCGCCGCGACCGCCCGCGCCGTCCTCGCCGGCGCCGACCGCGCGCGCCCCGGTCGCCCGCCCGTCGCGCGCGCGCCGGACACGACGCGTCGCCGGCCCTCCCCGTCGACGCGCCGCCCCGGCGGTCCGACCTCGGGATCCGCCGTCGCCGCGCCCGCCTCACGAGCGAGCGGCGCTCGCGATCGCGCGCGCGCCGCGCCGCGAGGTCGCGACGAGCGCCCGACGTCGCGCGGAACGGCGCCGAGCCCCGCGGGGGCGTGGCGCGACGTCGACGAGCGCGTCGCCGCGCCGCCGCGGCCGCCTCGCCCGACCGACCGCGCGCGGGCGACGGACCCGACCCCGCCGAGCGCGACGCGCGGCCGAAAGCCGACTCGCGCCGCCGCGTGGCTCTGCGTCTCGCGCGCCCCCGGCCCGATCGCGCGCCGACGCGCCCGACGCCGCGCATCGCAGTCTCCGCGACGAGTCGCGCCGGCCGGCGCGCGCGCCGCCGATCGCGCGCGCCTGCCCGCCGTCGCGCGACGCGCGCGCCCGGTCGTTCCCTCCGGCTGTCCCCGCGCGATCGCCGACCCGCCGACTCGACCGTCGACCGCGATCGACTGCGAACCGCGACCCGGCCGCGTCGGCCGGTCCGCGTCGCCGCGACGAGTCGCGGAATCCCGCTCCGAGCGGGAGCGACGGCGCGAGTCCCCCGACCGACCCCGCGTCGCCGACGCCGTCCCGCGCGCGCGCGTCGCCGTCCGCCGCGACGCGCCCGCGCTTCCGACTCCTGGCCCGCGACCGGCCGCGTAGCGACGCGCGACCGCCCCGCCCGACCCCGACTCGCGTCGCGCCCGCGACCGGACCGTCGACCTGCGACGCTATCGTCCCGCGACTCGACCGAACGTCGACGGGACGACCGACCCCGGCCCCGGTCCGACGCGATCCTCGTCCGACTCACGCACGCTCGTCCCGCGACGCCGCCCGCGCGACGCGCTCGTCCTGCGCGTCGCGCGCGCCCGCCGCGATCGATCCCGCGGCCGACGAGCGCGCGCCCTCCCGCGGCGACCCGACCGCGTCCGTGACCGCGAACCCGACGTTCCGCAGCCTCTCCGTCCGCGCCGCGACGACCGGCGACGATGCGCGTCGGACGAGCGACGCGCCCACGGACCCGCGACGGCACGCCCCGCCGTGCCGCGACGCGCGACCCGCGTCGCGACGGGCCGTACGGCCTCGACGCCTCCCGACCCAGCGCGTCGCGCCGCGTCGCGACGTCGCGCGCCGAGCCGCCGTCCCGCGCGCGCGCCGCGCGTACCCGCGCTCCGCCGCCGGTCGCCGCACGACGGCGCCCGCCCCCGCGCCGCGAGTCCGACGACGTCCGACGCGTACGCGCCTCCCCGGCTCCGACACCCCCGCGCGGTGCGACCGACGATCGCGCGCCCCCGCGCGCGACCCGCGCCCGCGCGCGCGCACCTCGCGACGCCGTCGTACGACGCCGCGTGCCGCGGCGCGCCGGTCCCGGCGACCCGATCGTCCCCCCCGCCGCCGCGTCGCGCCGCGCTCGACCGCCGTCCGCGCTCGACGAGCGGCCGACGTGTCCGGCCCGAGCGCGTCCCCGATTCGTTCCGCCGCGCGTCCGATACCGATAACGCCTCGCGGCGACGCTCCCCGCGCCCGCGCGCGCGCGCGCGACGTCGCGCGTCGCCGCCCGCGCGCGCGATCCGCCGCTCGGCCGGGCGCGCGCCCGCGACGCCGCGGCGGTCGACCCGCCGCGCGGAGTCGATCCACGACCGGTCGACTCGCCGCGTCAACCGACCGCGCGCCGCCGCCCGGCCGGCGCCGCGCGCGCCGACGGCGCGCGCGCGCGACGGGGGCGGCGCCCGGACCGACGGACGGCGTCGCGACGCGACGAGCGACACGATCGAGCGACGCCGTCGCGCGCTAACGCCCGAGCGCGCGCGGACGACGTCGCGGATCGCCCCCCCGCGCCCTCGAGCGCGCGAACCGCGCGACGTCCCCAGCGCCGCGCCCGCGATCGACGGCGCCCGACGACGCCGTCGCGCGCGGCGACACCCGACCGACGCGAACCGCGACGACCGCGTCGCGAGCGACGCGCGCCGGTCAGCGAGCGACGCGTCCGACCGCGCCCGTACCGCGCGCCGCCGGCTCCGCCCGGCGCGCGCGCCGACGCGTCCGAGTCGGACGAGTCGCGGACGCGCCGCGTCGCGTGCGCGCTTCCCGACCGCGCGCCGCGGATCGAGTCCCGACCGGCGGAGCCCGCCAGCCTCGCCGCTCCGCGTCGGACGCGCCCCGGCGCGCCCCGACGCCCCCCGTCCGACGCCGATCGGCGGACGCGCGCGGGCGACCCTCCGGCCGGCCGGACGACGCGCCGCGCCCGCGCGCGCGACTCGTCGCCGCCGCCCCGCGGCGACGACGACCCCGCGACGCCGTCCGAGCGCGACGTCCGAGGTTCCCGTACGCGCACGCCGACGTCGCGACGCGCCTCGCGGCGCCGCCGCTCGTCCGGCCACCCCCGTCGATCCGGGTCGTGCCGAGTCGAACGTTCGCCGCTTCGTCGCGTCCGCCGCGCAGCCCGCACGCAGAGCCCGACGACGCGGCGCTCGTCGGCGAGCGCGACTCCGACTGTCCGCGCGCGCGCGACGAGTCGACGCGGCGCCGACTGACGACCCGCGTACGCGACGAGCGACCGCCGAGCGACGTGCCCTCGCGCGACGGCCGGCGAGCTCGCGACTCGACGCGACGTTCGCGCCGACCGAGCGACGTCGTACGCGCGAACTCGTCCGCGACGAGCCGTCGCGCGATGCCGCCGCGCGCTCGCACCGGCGCGCGCGCGCGACGCCGGAAAAACCGATCCCGCTCCGTCACGCCGCGGCGGAACGCCCGCGACCCGACCCGCCGGACGCGACCCCGACCGCCGTCCCGTCGTCGCCGAACGACGCCCGACGCGAGACCGACCGATTCGAGCGTCGCGATCCGCGCCGAGCCCCCCCGACAGCCGCGTCCGCGCGCCGCCGCGCGACCGTCGCCGCGCGTTTCCGCGCGAGACCGCACGCGGCCCCCGCCGCGTTTCGCCCCCGACTCGCCGACTACCGTACGCGATCGATCCCGCTCCCAGACGACATCCGCTTCCGCGCGCGAGCGCGCGCGCCGCGCGAGACCGCGACAGTACGCGCCGCCGACCGCTCGCGACGATCGCGCGAGTCCGCGCGCGGTCCGCGTCGGCGGCCGACCTGATCAGCGGCCGCGCGCGCGCGTCTCCCGCGACGCGCGACGTCCCGCGCGACGCTGTACGAGCGCGCGAGTCCGTCCGACGCTCGCCGCGACGTCGATCCCGCGTTCGCGCTCGACGACCCGAACCCCGCGGCGTTCCGCGACGCGCGCTCGCGCGACGCGCCGCGCGCCGCGACGGGCGACCGGCGGCGACGCCGCGCCGCCGCGGTCGACGCCGGCGCGCCGCGCGTCCGAACCGAGATCTCGCCGACCCGATCGCGCGACCCCGACGCGCGGAACGAGGAGCGACGCTCCGCCTGCCGCGCGCCGAGCCGCCCGACGCGACGCCGCGACCGCGACGACACCGACGAGTCGCGCACTGGCGAGCCGCGGCCGAGTCGCCCCCGCGCGACGAGAGCGCGCACGCGCGACCTCCGCGCGCCGTCGTCGCCGCGCCGCACATCCGAGTCGATACCGAACGACGCCCGTTCGCGTGCTCCACGCCGAGTCGTCGATCGCACCGACGCGCCCGCGCGACCGATCGACGCGGACCCGACCGCTCGCGCGCCGACCGCGTGCGCCCGCCGCGTCGACGCGCGCGCGCGATCGCCGCGCGCGTATCTGCCGGCGCGACGATGCGGCTCCTCGACGCGGCCGCGCCGCTCGACGACGACGCCGCCGACGCCGAGCGTCGACGCCTCCGAGCGATCGACCGCGGCGCGAACCGCGCGCGCGACACCCCGACCAGTGCGCGCACTCGCGCGTCACCCCGCCGCCGCCGCGACCCTGTCGTCGGACGACCCACGCGTCGGTCCTCTCGACCCCCGCCCGACCGCGCCCGACGACCCCCCGACCGCGCGATCACCACGCGATCGACGCGCGCGACCGACGCGCGGCGCGCGCGCCCGCCGATCTGGGCCCGGCGACCCGCGCGACGCGACGTCGTACCCGGACGCGAGCGTCGCGACCGCCCCCGCCCGCCCGACGACAGACCGACGCGCCCCCGGCCTCGATCGATCGCATGATTCCAGCGGACGTTGCGATCGCGACGACGCGCCGCGATCGACGCCGACCGCGCCAGATACCCGCCGGACACCGACGCACCGACGCTTCGCGCGCGCGCGTCGCGGAGCCTCGACCCGCCGCGAGCGTCGACGCTGGCGAGCGCGAACCCGGACCTGACCGCCCCCCGTCGCGCGACCGCCCGCGGCGCCGACCGCGAGCCGCGCGGCGACCCACCCCGAGCGTCCGCGCGCTGCGACGCCGCCCGCGACGCGCGAGCGAACGCCGCCGCTTGTCGTACGCCGACGCGCGACACCGCGCTGCGCGACGCGCGCGCGCCGCGCGCGCCCCGCGGCGCCGACCCGCCGATCGCGCGCGCCGCCCGCCGGTCCCGGCTTCAGTGATCGCCGACCCGTCCGGCGAGCTCCGCGGCGCGCCGCGAAGAAGTCCCGAGGCGCCGCCCGACCACCGCCGTACCGACGACGACGCCCTCGACGCGCGCGCGCGCGCCCGCCGCCGCGCGCGCCGACGCCCCAGCCCCGCGCCGAGTCCCGACGACGCGACCGATCCCCGACCGTCGCGCGTCTCGCCGCGGAGCGCGTCGTTCGAGCGACCGGTCGCCCGCCGCCGATCGATCCCGACCGACGCGGACGAACCCCGGCGACGGTCCGACCCCGCGGCCCGCGACCGGCCGCGAGCAGGACGCGGCCGAACGATCCGCCGCGAGTCGGAGGCGCACGAACGTCGCCCGGCCGCGCTCGCCGCGCGCCGTCCGCACCCCGCGACCCACCCTCGAACGCGTCGCGCTCGCGCCGACGCCGCGCGCCCGCGCGCGCGACCCCGCGCCCCGCGCGATCGCGCGATGCGTCCCCTCGCGAACGGCTCGCGACCGCCGAGTCCCCGGCGCCGCCCCCGGCGACGGCGTCCGCCCCGCGCGCGACGCCGACGCGCGCGCCGCTCCGCGCGCGCGTATCGACGCCCGACGTTACGTACCCCGTCGAGCGACCGACCCGGCGCGCGCTGCGCCGCCCTGTCCCGGTCAGCCGCCGACGACCCCTCGTCCGCGCGACGGCCGGCCGCGCCCCCGCGCCGCCCGCGCGATCGAGCGGCGCCGACCGCGGCGCGCGCGCGGGACGCGAGTCCGCCCAGACCGCCGCGCGCGGCGACCCGACGACCCGCCGGACTCGCGCGCGCCGACCGACGACAACCGCGCGCCCGAACGTCCGTTCGCGCAGCGAGGCCCCGCGCGCCCGACGACCGCCGCGACCCGCGACCCGCGCGCGCGACCTCCCCGTCGGCGCGCACGCACGTCGCGCGATCGCCCCCGCGCCCGCCGCGCGCGACGCCGAGCGTCCCCCCGCCGCTCGCGCGCTCGACGGGGCGTGCCGCCGTACCGCGCGCCCCCGACAGCCCGTGCCGCCGCCCGCCCCGCGCGCCCGCACGTTCTCGGCCGTCGCCGACGGTCGAGCGCGTCGGCGGTACCGCGCGCGAGACACGCGACGCGCGACGACCGCCGAGTACCCGCGACGAGGCCCGCTCGTCACGCCGCGCGCGCGCCCAGCAGGCGTCGAAGCGCGACCCGCGCCGAGTCCGGCCGCCCGGGGCGACGCCGACGCGGCGGCCGCCGCGCGACCCGAGTCGACGCGACTCCGCGATTCCTCGCGCGACCGCTCCGGACGCGCGCCCCGGCGCCGACCCCCGCGCGCATCCGCCCCCCCGCGCGATACCCGCCGCGCGCGTCGCGCGCGCCGTGACGTTCCGCGCCCCCCGCCGCGCCGCGACGAAGTCGACGACACGACGCGTCCCGACCGCGCCGCCCGCGCGACGCGACGATCGCGCGCCCCCGGGCGCGAGACCGAGGGCCGATCCGCCCGCGCCGGACGACCACCGCCGTCCCGCGCATCGCGCGCGCGGCCCGGCCGACGCGACGCCGCGAGCCCCGCGCCGCTCGCGCGCGACGCGCCGACCGACGCCGCGCGACGCGAGTCGCGCGACGGCCGCCGCGGAGTCGAGCGCCGCTCGTCGACGCCCGCCGCCCTCTCCGCCGACGCGCTCTCGACGCGCCCGCCCGATCGCGACGCCGCGTCGCCCGCGCACGCCGCGCGTGTGTGATCGACCGCGCCTCGACGACGAGGCCGACGAGCGCGCGGCGACGGACCCGACGCCGACGCGCCCCGCGGCGTCGCCTGTAGCGCGATTCTCGCCGCGCGCTCACGCCGACGACGCCGCTCGCCGATCCGCCCGCCTCGCGCATCGACGCGCCGCTCGCCCCGACGCGCGCGACGGACCGACGTGCCCACGCGCCGCCGCGACGACCGCCGACGCCGCGCGAGCGCGGGCCGCGCGAACCTCGCGACGCCGCGGGGACGCCGCGAGCGCGCCCCGCGCGGCCGTCCCCCGACGCCCGCCCCCCCGCTCCGAACGATCGCCACGCGACGCGGCGCGCGCGCCGCGCGACCCGCCCCGACCCGCACGACGCCCGAGCCCCACGATCCCCGCCGTCGCGACGCGACCCGTGTGCGCCGTCCGCCGAGCCCGACGACAGCGCTTCGACCGCGCGACGTCGTCCGCAACCGACGCCTGACGCGCTCCGCGGCGATCCGAGCGCGACCCGCGACGCGCCGACCCGACGCGAACCGACCGACGACGATTCTCCGGCGACCCCGCCGCGACGATCGATCGACCCGCCCTCGCTCGACGCCGACGCCGCGCGCGATCGCCCACGCGGGGGCGAGGCCGGCGACCGCGACGACGCGTACCGCGCGGCCGCGCTCGAGTCGACACGTCTTCGCGCTCGCCTCGACGACGCCCACGCGCGACGCGACGACGCGGCGTTCGCCGCGCCTACCGACGCGCCGACCGCGACGTCTTCCCCGCGCCCGCCGGCCCCGTCGACGCTCGACGACCGCCCGCGGGCGCGGTGCGACCCGCGACGCGTCCCGCGATCGCCGCCCCGACCGACGACCGCGCCGGCGCGCTCGAGCGGCGACCGCGCGCCCGACTCCGCGACACCCGCCGCGACCGCCGCCGCGCCGTACCGACCGCGCCCCCGTCCGCTCGCGCGGCGCGCAGCCGCGCGCCAGACGCGACCGCGAACGCCCCTGCGTCCCGCGCGACGCACCGCGAGCGTTCGTACGCCGCGCGCGTCGTCCGAGCGCCGAGACCCGCGCGAGCCGCACGCCGCGCCGGACGATCCGGCGCGATCGACCGACCCGACTCGCTGCGTCTCCCGACGTCCCGCGTACGCCCGCGAGCGCAGTCGCCGGCGGCCGCCAGCCGACCCGCCCGTTCCGTTCGCGTGCGCGCGCGCCCCCGTAGCGCGTCCGTCGACCCAGTCCGCCTCGACGCTGCGGCGACGTCGCGATCCGACGCCCGCGCCGCGCTCCCGACGCCGAATCGTCGACCCCGCGCGCCCGCGGCGCGCGATATCGGACGCTTTCGACGCGGCGCGCCCGGGGGGCGGACCCCGCCGCGTGCCGACCGACCCCCCCCGCGCCCGGCGCGGCCGCGACCGCGCCGAGCGACGCGAGCGGACGACCCGCGCGCGCGCGATCGACCCGAGACCGCCGCCGACGCGCGCCGACCGCCGCGCCTCGGCGACCCGCCGGCGCGCGCCGTCCGCCGGACGACCCCCCCCGCGCGTCGTGCGAGGCCGCCGTAGCCGCGATCGATGCGGTGAATCGCGTCGATTCCGCTACGCCCCTGCGACCGTCGTCCCGCCGCGACGGCCCGCTCAGCCTCGCCATCCGGTGACCGCGACGAATTCGACGACGCGCCGCGCGACGTTCGCACCGACGCCAGATGCGACGGTCGACGCACGCGTTGCGACGCGCCGAAACGACCCGACGCGCGCGCCGACCGCGCGCGACCGCTCTCCGATCGCGCGCGCGCGCGCGCCCCGATCGGCGCGACCCGCCCGCCCGCGAGCGCGACCGCGACGCTCCGCCGACCCGGATTCAGCGCGCCGCCGCGTTCGACGAGCCCCCGCGACTCGCGAGTCGAGCCGTCGAATCCGACGCCGACGCGCGGCCGATGCGCTCGACAGACGCGCCGAGACGCCCGCTCGGCGGATTTCGCTCGCTTCGACCGCCCCGCGCCCGAGCGGCCCCGACCGCCGCAGCGCCCGCCCGGAGCGACCGGCCCGGACGCGACGACGCCGCGCGGAGAGCCGCTCTCGCTCCCGACGAACGCGCGAATCGCCGACGAGCGGTCGCCCGCACCCCCCTCACGCCGCGGCTCGCCGACGCGTCCTTCCGCGCGCGCTCGCGCGAGCGTCGCCGTCGTCGGCGACGGCTCGAGCCCATCGACCCGGCCCGACGCCCGCCGCCGACGACGCGACGCGTCGCCGCCGCCCCGCGCCGCTTCGCGTTCGCGACGCCGTCGTCCGCCGACCGCGCGGAGTCCGCGCGCGGCGTCGCCCGCGCCGCCGCCGATACGACGCGCGTCGCGCGACCGACTCCCCGCGACGACGTCGCGTCCCGCCGATCGTCCCGCGCCCGTCGATGGGCCCGCCGCGCGACGAGTTTACGACCGACCCGACCGCGCGACGCTCCGGACGCGCACCCGACCGCGGACGCCGCGACGACGAGTCCCGACGGCGACGCGCGCGGCCGTTCCCGCGACCGTCGACGAACCGCTCCGAGACCGCGTCCGCGGTCCCCCGCGACGGAGTACGCCGATCGCGCCGCGGGTCGGCGCGCCGCTCGCGCGTAGTTCGAGGCGATCGCGCGCCCGCGCCCCGCGCGACCGCGCCGACGAACGTCCGACGGGCCGCGACGCACCCCCGCTCCCGATCACGACTCGACGAGTCGTTCCCGCGCATCGCGTCCGTCCCGACCACCGACCCGTCCGACGCGGACGTGGACCGAGCCGACGCGCGCGACTGACGCGCGCGCGAGGCGCCCCGATCCGACTCGGCCGCGACCGCGCCGCAACCGCCCCGCGCCGAGTCCCCCCCGACCGCCGGCCCCGCGCCGATCCCGCCCCGCGCGCGACCCGGACCCGCGTCTCGCGCGACGACCGTCCGCTTCGCCGCACGACGACCGACCTCGACCCGCGTCGCGCACCGACCCCGCGTCCCCGACGCGCGCGACGCCTCGCGCCCGCCGCGACCGCGCCCCGGCGTCCGGCGATGGGCCGCGACGTCGCCGCGCGACCGCGACGTAGCTCGGACCCGAACGACGCCCCCGCGCGCGCCGCGCCGACGCGCCGCGCGGCCGCCGTCGACCGCGCGCGCGACCGCCCGTCGACCGCGCACCCGCGCCCGTCCGCGTCGCGCGCGACGTCCGAACGTCGGCGACGCCGGCAGACGTCCGCGCCACACGCGCCCGACCGACGACCGACGCCCCGCGCCCGCGGCGCGCGCTGCGTATTCGACGTGTCCGCGACGTCGCCGCGGCGACTGCGGCGCCGCGCGCGCGTGCGACGACGTCCGACGTCCGGCCGGCGCCCGCTCGGCTGACCCCGACGCGCGGTTCGCGACCGAACGACCCCACGCGCGATCCGCGCCCGAAACGCGACGTCCCCCCGCGCGGCCCGCGACGACGTCGGACGCCGACGTTCCCGCGACCGTCGCCGCGCGCGCGCCGCGACGCCCGGCGCCGCCACCGCGCGACGACAGACCGCCTCGACTTCGCTCGCCCCGCGACGACACCGACGCGGAGCGACCGACGTCGCGACTCCGTCGCGACGCGCCGACGCACGCGCCCGCGCCGGCGTCGGTCGCGACTCGCGACGCGGCGCCGGCCGCCGCGACGTATCCGACGCGATTCGACGGCGTCGACGGCTCTCGCCGACCGACGCCGCCGCGCGCGCGAGATCGCCGCCCGACCGATTCGGGCCGGCGACGAGCGACGCGGCGCGCCGAACGCGCCCCCGCGCCCGACTCGGCGTCCGACGAGACCCGTCCGCGCGCGCGAGCCGCCCGCGGGAGCCGAGCCGACCGCGCCTCGCCGCGACGACGCGCTCGCCCGACCGACGCGCGCCGCGCGCCGCGCGTCGGCCCGCCCCTCGTCCACGCCGACGCGCCGCGCCGCGACGACGCCCCGACCGCGGGGCCCGACCGCTGACACCCACCGCGCGACCGCCGAGCCGCCGCCCGACGGCGCCGACCGCTTTCGCATGCGCGCGTCGCCGCGCGTCGCCCCGCCCGCAGCGCCGCCCCGCGAGCACCGCGCGCGCCGGCGACGTATCACGGCCCCGGTCGCCCCGCCGACCGTCGCGCCCATCATAAACCCCGCCGACACCGCACGACCCGACGACCCGCCCGCGCCCGCCCGAGCCCTTCCCTCGGCCCGCCGACGCCCGTACGCGGTGAGCCCGCCCGCCCGCCCCGCCGGCATCGCGGGCCGACACGACCTCTCGCCGATCTCCGCCTTCCGCCTCACCCCTCCCGCCCCGACCGCGACGCCGCCGCGAACACCGCCCCCGACCCGGGCTCGCCCCCCGACCGCCCGCCCGCCCGCCGTCTCGGAGGCCCCCGGACCGCCGACCCGCACTGCCTCTGACTCCCGCCGCGCACGTCCCGCTCGACCGACACGCCCGACCGATCAGACCCGCATTCGCGCCCCGCCCCGACCTGCCCGACCCGTGCCGCTCCCGCCGCCGCGACGTGCGCCGCGCGACCGCACTTCGCCCGACCGCCGCCGCCCGCCTGTGGCGTTCCCGACCGCCCCCCGCCCCCCTCGCGACCCGCGACCGCCCACGCCGGCGCCCGCACGAACGGCCCCCCCGCGCGCCGCCGCCCCCGCGACGGCACCCGACCCGCCGCGCCGACCGACCGCCGCGCCCTCGATCGCGTCTCCGTCCAGCCCGCATCGCCCGCGTGAAGACGTCCAGCCGCCGACCCGACGCCCCGCCGACCGACCTCGAACGCTCGCCCGCGGCCGCTCCTCCCGCCGGTCTCCCGTACGACGCGCCGCCCCACGACCGCCCCCCGCCCGACGTACCGCTCCCGCCCGCCGACCGAGACCCCCCGACCGACCGATCGCGCCCCCCGCACACGACCGCACGCCCTTCGCCCCCCTCTCGGCCGCAGCCCCCGACGCGACCGACGCCGCGCGACGCCGCGCGCAGCCCCTGAGTCGTCCGACGCTCCCGACAACTCCTCGGCGCCGGAGGCTTCGCCCGCCCCCACGCTCCCCGCCCCCGACGACGCCGAGACGCGCCCGCGGCCCCCGCCGCGCCCGACCCACGCACCCCCGCCCCCGCCGACCGACGCGCGCCCCGCGTCGCCCCGCGCCGCGCCCCAGCGCTCCGACAGCGACGCGACCGCGCGCGTCCCCACGAACAGCCCCCGCCGCTCGCCCCGCACGCGCGCCGCCGCGCGCCCGCCGACGACGCGCGGGCCCGTTGCCGCCGCGCGGCGAGCGCGACGCGTAACCCGCCCCCGGGCCGACGGTCGACCGCCCCGCTCCGACGACCGATCCCCCGCGCCCCGCCCGCCGACCGCCTTCTCCGCACGCCGCCGCACCCGGACGCCCCCCCGCCGCAGTGCCTTCCTGCCGCCCCGCGGGGGCGTCGCCCGCCCCGACCGGACGATCGCTGCCCCGAACCGTCCCCCGCGGGCGACCTCGTCGCCCCGCCCTCGCCCGCCCCGCTCCGGCACCGACGTGCCCGGCCCCGCCCCGCCTCTCGAGCGCTCCCCCGCGGCTCGCGAGTCCCCCCGCCCGCCCTGCCCCGCGCCGCAGCCCGACCGCCCCCCGATCCCGCCGACGGCCCCCCCGCCGGCGACCCTCGCCCGACCCGCCGCCCGCATCCGTCACCGCCCCGACGATCCGGCGACTCCCCGACCGCGACGACCGACCCGTCCGGCGCCCGTCCGCCGCCGCCGCGCCCACCCTCCCCGCCGCCGTCGACCCCCCCCAGGCAAACCGCCCGCGCAGTCCCCCAGCCGCGATCGGAGTCGCACCCGCTCCGCCGCCGCCCGCCCGCGCCGCAGCAGCCCCGCCGCCGCCGACCCGCGCCCCGCATCGCCCCGCCCCGCGCGCCCCGCGCCCGATCGCGCGCCTAACGCCGCCCTCCCGCCCCGCGCGAGACCACCCGCCCCGCCCCGTCACCCTCGCCGCCCCGCCGACGCGCCGCACGACGCGCGCCCCACGCCTCGCGCGCGACGCGACGCCACGCTCACAGACGCACCGACAGCGCCCCGCACGAGTCCGCCTCCCTTCCGCCACGCACCCGCTCCGCCCCGCACCCGACCGAACCCGCCCGACGCACCGGACGCCCCCGCTCCGACGGCCGCACCCCGTCCCTCCCTCGCGCGCGCGCGTCCCGACCCGCGGCGCGCCGCCCCGGCCCCGCCACGAGGCGCTCCCCGACGCAGACCGGCCCGACCCGACCCGATCCTCGCTCCGCCGCGCCGCGCTCCCCGCCGCCCGCGCCCGCCCCCGCGGCCGCCACCGCCGGTGGTGTCCGACCCCCGCGAGCCCCGCCCCCCCCCGACCCCCCTTTCGCTTCGCCATCGCCGCCGCCACCGACCGCTCGCGCCAGCCGCTGTCGCCGCCCGGCCCGATCGCCCGAGACGCTCGCGACGCCACGACCGCCCGCCCGCGCCTTCCGCCCCCCACCGCCGCGCCCGCCACGTCGTAGACCCCGTTGCCACCGCCCGCGCGCCCGTCCGCCGCCGCGCGCGACACGATCGGCCGACGCCCGCCGCCCCGCGCCCGCCCCGCCCCCGGCGACCCGCCCAGCGCGCCGCACCGAGACGGCGGCACCGGGCGAGCCGAGCGACGCGGTCGACCGTCGCGATCCGGATCGAACCTCACTGCGCCTCGAACGATCCAAACCACCGCACCGCGACCCGCCGAGCCCTCGACGTGCCCGCGCACGCGCCGCGCCCGGCGACGCCTCGTCCACGTCGACCCCCCGACGCCCCGACCCCCGCCGCGATCCCGTCGCGCACGCGCACCGACCGCGCGTCACCGCCGCACCCGCGCCCCCCCCCCGCCCGCCCGGCCGAGTCTCACGGCCACGACCTCCCCCGCCCGCTAGCGAGTCGACGCGACCGCGCGACGACGCGCGCGGCGGCCCGCGCGCGCCGGCGACCCGCGCCGAACGACCCGTCGCGCGCGACCGCGTCGCGTCGCCCGCCGCGCGACGCGGCCGCCCCCCCGCGACCCCCCGCGACCCGCGGCCGCCGCCGCCCGCGCACGCCACGCCGCCTCTCCCGGTGCCCGCGCCGCCGCCCCCCCCGACGCTGTCCACGTGCCTCGGCGCCTCCGCAGTCCGCGCACACCCACGACCCCCCCGCCCCCGCGCCCGACCGACCCGACCCCCGAACCCTGCGCCGACACTCTCGGGGACACCGGCGACGACGACATCCTCCCCCGCGCCCCCCGGCCCGACCCCCGCCCCGACGGCCGACCCCACCGCGACCGCGTCGCCCCGTAGCCACGTCGGCACCCCGACGAACCGCACCCCCCCCGCACGCCGCCGTCGCCGAGCCGCTCCGGCAGCAGCGACGCCCGCCCCCCCGCGCCCCCCGTCCCCCGCGCCCGCGCGCCCCGAACCCCCCCGACGCTCCGCCCCGCCCCGGACCCGGCCGGCTTGCCCCGCCCCGCACCGCGCCGACCCCCGCGGCGCCGACGACCGCATCGCACCCCCCTCCGCCACCGCATCGATCGCCGCACGCCGAGTCCGCGAGCATCCCTCCCGTTTCCGCGACGACCCCGCCCGGCCGCCCGTCCCGCCGCGCACCCGACCGCGCGCGCCTCCGCTGCGCCCCGACCGTCGCCGCCGAAGCCCCGTTCCGCCGCGACCCGGCCCCGACCCGCGCCCGGCCCACCCTACCCGCCGTCCCGAGCCGACCGCGTCGACCGCCCGCGCTGTCGACGACCCCCCCGACCCCGCGCCGACTCCCGCGACGAACCCGACCGCACCGACGTCGGAGAACGCGCTCCGCACGCGCCGATCCGATATCCGACGCCGCCCACCGACCATCGCGCCGCCCCCGCGCCCACATCGACCCGCCCACGCACGGAACTCGAGAGCCCCCGCCCGCGCGGCGCCCGTCCCCGCATCCCCCCTCGTCGACCTGCACCCGCGCCTCGCCCGGCGAGGACCGCCTTCGTCGCCGCTCACCGCCGACACAACCGACGACCCCGCGACTCGAACGCGCGGACGCCCCGCCGCCGCCGCCCACCGCGACCCGATCGAGGTCCCCCGCACTCCCGCGCCGCGCCCCCCCGTTCCGATCGACCCCCGTCCGAACGGCGTGCCCCGCGCCGCTTCTCGACCCCGCCGCCGTCCGCGCCCCCCCGCACCTCCCCTCAAGCGCCGCGACCGGCTCGCACCCTCTCGCCCCCGCGCGCTCGTCTCGGAAATCCCGAGCGCACCGCCGCCCGCTCGACCGAACGCCCGTCCGCCCCGATCAGCCGCGCGATCGCCGAGCGACCGCCCGCACTTCCGCCTCCCGACTCGCACCCCCGCGCGCCGCGCGCCGCGCGCCGCCGCCGGCCCGACCCGAGCTCGACCGCGACGGCCGCTCGCGCCTACCGCCCGCCCCCGCCGGCCCCGGTCACGACCTCGACCGACTCGCGAACCGCGACGCTCCCCCGCACCCGACGCGACCCCCCCCTCGATCGTCTCTCCCGCCCCGTCTCGCGACGCGCCCGCGGCGCGCCCCTCCGACGCGCGCAGCCCGAGTCGACCCCCGCGTCGCGCGCCGCCGCCGACCGTCGCGTGTCACTACGCCCTCGCCCCGAACCGCCGCCGAGCCCCCGCCCGCCGACGACCGCACCCGACTCGCCCACGCCCGCCCGCCTCGCCCGGCACGTCGACACCACCCGACGCCCCGACGCTCCGTCTGTAGCCGCGCGACGCTCCGCGCAGTGCGCGCTCCGCCGACAGCCGACACGCGAACAGCACCGCATACCCGACCCCGCCGCCGCAACACGCGCCGGCCGCCGCCCCGCACCCCGACGCCCGACGAGCGCCTCGACCGGCCGTGCTCGCAGCACCCCCCGCCCGATCCACCCGCGACGAGCGGCGCCCGACCCGCCGCGCCCGGCGGACCGACGCGCGCGACTCGGCCCGAGTCGCTCCGTCGACCCGTCCGATCGGCCGACGCCTCGGGCCGCCCCCCGACGACGACCGCGCGTCGACGCGCCGCCGTCTACCGCGCCGCGACCCGCCTCTCGCCGTGCCCGCCGCGCCGAAGGCCACGCGCGCCGTCCGACGCCGCCCGTAACCGCCCCCGCGCGCCCGCCCGCGCTCGCCCGACGCTGACGCCGCCCGCGCGCCCCGCCCGCCGCCGCCCGCCTCGAACCGCCGATCACGCGCCGACCCCCTCCCCGCAGCCCGCGCCGACGCGGCGACGAGCCGCCGCCCTCCGCAGATCGGAGCCGGCGAGTCGCACCGCCGCCTGACCGCTCCCCGCGCCCGCCGCGCCAGCCCCGCGCGCCACCCGATCGAACGGCGCCGCACCCGCCCGCCCTACGCCGCTGCGCGCCGCCGCGACGACCGCCCGACCGCCGACGCCGACGCCGCGATCCGCCGACGCCGAGTCTAGCTACGCGCCCGACGCCCGACTGCACGCCGCCGCCCGCCGACCTCCCGCGAACGGCGCGCGCCGCGCCGCACCGCGTCACTCGACGCCTCGTCGCGATCGCGCCCGTCACACGACGCGTGACCCAGCCCGACCGATTACGCCCGCCGCGCCCGCCCCCCCGTGCCCCCAGGTGCCGCGCCGCCGGTACCGCCCCGCACCGCGCGCGACCGCGCCGCGCGCGCCGCGACCGCGGACGCCACGCGGCGCCGCCCGCACGCGACGCGCCGCGCGCGCGCGCCCGCCCGACGCGCGCACGCCGCGCCCGCGCGCGGGACGCCGCGCGCGCCGACGCGACCGACGCCGCGCCCGCGCCGCGACGCGCGCGCCGCCGACCCCGACGACCGCCCGCCGCGCCCCCGCGACCGCGCGACGCGCCGCGCGACGCGACCCGCGCCGACCCGCGCGCGACCGCCCGCCGCGACGCCCCGACGCCGCCGCGCGACCGCGCGCCGCGCGCCCGCCGCGA
This sequence comes from Neotoxoptera formosana, assembly GCA_022818045.1. Taxonomy (NCBI): domain Eukaryota; kingdom Metazoa; phylum Arthropoda; class Insecta; order Hemiptera; family Aphididae; genus Neotoxoptera; species Neotoxoptera formosana. Next base: position 152 of record JAIWJD010000161.1, on the reverse strand, counting down.
CCGCCGCGCACGCGCGCCCCCGCCCCCCGCCCCGACGCCCACCCCCGCGCGACCCGCGCCGCCCCGCCGCGCGCCCGGGCGCGCCGCCGCCGCCGCCCCGACGCGCCCCGCCGCCGCGGGGCCGCGCCGCGGCGCCCCGCGCGCGCGGACCC
>JAIWJD010000160.1:0-16470 GCA_022818045.1 Neotoxoptera formosana | reverse complement strand
TGGGTTTTTTTGTGTGGTTTTCGTTGAATTATTGTTTGTCTGTGTTGTGTGTTTGGTTTTTTGTGTTTTTTTTTGAATGTGTTTTTGTTTTTGTTGTTTGTTATTGTTGGTTTTTTTTTTGTGTTTGTGATGATTGTGGTTTGTTTTGTTTGTGATTGTTTTGTTTTTGTGTTTGATTTTTTGATTGTTTTTTTTTTTGTGATGTGTTTGTTTGTTGTTGTTTTGTGTTTGTTGTTGTTTTGTTTTTTGGTGATTGATTGATGGTTTGTTTTTTGTGTGTTTTTGTTGTTTTTTGTGGTTGTTTTGTTTGTTTTGATTTGTTTGATGTTTGTTGTGTTTTTGTTTGTTGTGTTTGGATGTTGTTTTTGTTGTTTTTTTGTGTTGTTTTGTTTCGATTTTTGTGTTTTGTGATTGATTGATTTTGTGTTGATTTTGTGATTTGATGTGTTTTTTTTTTTGAAATGTTGTGTTGATTGTATTATTGTTTTTGTTGTTTTTGTTTTTGTGTTTTTGTTTGTTTTGATTTGTTTGTGTGTTGCTTTGTTTGTTGTTTTTTGTTTTTGTGTTTTGTTTTGTTGTTTGATTTATTTTTGTTTTTGTGATTGATTTTTGGTCTTTGTGATGTTTTGATTTGTTTCTTTTTTGTTGTGTATGTTTTGTGTTGTTTGTGTGTTTGTGATGTGATGTGTGATGCTTTGTGTTGTGTGATTTTTTTGTTGTTGATGTTGTTTTTTTTTTTGTGTTGGTTGATTTGTTTGATTTGTTTGGTTGATTGTGGTTTGATTTTTCTTTTTGTGTGTTTGATTGTTTTGTGATGTTTGATGTGTGTGTTTTTGTTTGTTTTGTTGTTTTTTTTTTGATTTGATTGTTGTTTGGTTGTTTTTGTTTGGTTTTGTGTTGTGATTTGTTTTGTTGATGTGTTTGTGTGTTTTTTGATGTTTTGTTGTTCGTTGTGTTTTTGATTGTGATTGTTTTTTGTTGTTTTTTGTGTGTTTGTGATTTGTTTTTTTTGTTGATGATTTTTGATTTTTTTTTGATTGTTGTTGATGATTTTGTGTGTGATTGTGTGGTTTTTTTGGGGTTTTTTTTGTGTGTGTGATTTTTTTGATTTTTGTTGTTTTTGTTGTTGTGTGATTTTTGTTTGATGTTGTTGTTTTTTTTTTTGTTGTGGATGTTTGTGATTTTGTTTGTGTGTGATTGATTTGGTGATTGTGTTTGTTTGTGATTGTGTTTTTTGTGTTTTTGTGGTTTGTTTTTTTGTTTTTTGTTTTTGTTGACTTTTTTTTGTTTTGTGTTGATGTTTGATGTGTGTGTTTTTTGTGTTGATGATGATGGTTGTTTGTTTTGGATTTTTGTTTTTTGTTGTGTGTTTTGTTGTGTTTTTTTTTGTGTGTTGTGTTTGTTGTTGATTGTGTGTTGTGAAGATTTTTTTGATGATGATTTTTGATGTTTTTGTTTATTGTGTTGGTTGATTTTTGTGATTTTTTTTGTGTTTTTGTTTTTGTTTGTGTGTTGTTGTGATGTTTGTTGATGTTTTGTTGATGTGTGTTTTTTGTTGGTTTTGTTTTTGTTGTTTGTGTTGGTTGTTGTGTTTTTTTTTGTGTTGATTTTTTTGATTTGTTGATGATTTGTTTTGATTTTGATTTGTTTGTTTTTTTTTTGATGTGTTTTGATTTTGTGGTTGTGTGTTTGATGTTTGTGTTTTGTTGTGATTTGAATTTTTTGTTGTTTTTGTGTGTTTTTTTTGGTTGTGATTTTGCTTTTTTGTGTTTTTGTTGATGTTGATTTTTGTTGTTGATTTTTGTGTTTTTTTTTGTTTTGTTTGTGTTTGTGTTGTTGATGCGTTTTTGATTTTGTTGTGATTTTGTGGTTTTGTTGTTGTTGTTTTGGATTTTGTGGATTTGATTTGATTTTGATGTCTTTTGTTTGTTGTTGTTTTGTTGTTGTTTGATTTGGATGTTGTTTGGTTGTGTTTTGTGGTGTGATTTTTTGTTGATGTTGTTTTTTGATTGTTTGTGGTTTTTTTGGTGTTTGTTTTGTTGTTGATTTGTGTTTTGTTTTTGACTTGTGTTGATTGTTGAATGTTTTTGGATTGTTTGTGTTTTTTGTGTGATTTTTTGATTGTTGATGTTTGTTTTTTGTTGTGTGTTTGGTTGTTTTGTTTTGTTGTTTGTTTGATGATTGTTTTGATTGTTTGTTGTGTTTTTGGTGTTTTTTTTGTTTGTGATGTTGTGTGATTTTTTGTTGTTGTTGGAATTGTTGTGTGTTGTGTGATGTTTGGTTTGTGTTTTTTGATTGTTTTTGTGTTTTTGTTGTGTCTGATTTTTGATTGGATTTTTTTTTTGATTTTGTTTGATGTGTTGTGTGTTTTTTGTGTTTGTTGTTTGAATTGTTGTTTTGATTGTGTTTTGAATTTTTTTGATTTTTGTGATTTTTTGTTGTGTTTTGATTGTGATTTTGTGTGTTTGATTGATGTTTGATGTGTTGTTTGATTTGTGTTGTTTTGTTTGAATTGTGATGTTGATGATTGAATGTTTTTTTTTTTATGTTTTTTTTTTGATTTTTTTTTGTTTTGTTGATGTTTTTGTTGTTTTTGGTTTTTGATTTGTTTTGTGATTGTTGTTTTTGTGTTTTGTGTTGTTTTTTTGTTTTTTGTTGTTTGTTGTGTTGTTTTTTGTGTGGTTTTGTTATTGTTTTTGTTATTTTGTTTGTGTTTTTGTTTTTGTTGTGATTTTCTTTGGGATTTGGATTTGTTTTGTTTTGTATTTTTGTTTGTGTTTTTGTTGTGATTTTTGTGATTTTTTGATGATTGTTTTTTGGATGATTTGTTGTTTTTTTTGTGTGTTGATTGGTTTGTTTGTGATGGTTGTTTGAATTGTGTTTGTGTTTTGTGTGTTTGTTTTTTTTGTGTATGTTGTTTTTTGTTTTTTTGATGTTTGTTGTTTTTCTTTTTGTTGATGTTTTTTTTGTGATTTTGTTTGATTTTTGTGGATTTTTTGTTGTGTTTTTTTTTGAATTTTTTTGTTTGATGTGTGTTGATGTTTTTTTTTGTTGTTGTGTTGTTTGTTTTTTGTGTTGTGGTTTTTTTTTTTTGATTTGTTGTTTTTTTGTGTTTTTGTTTTGGTGTTGTTTTTTTTGGTGATGTTTTTGTTTGATTGTTGTTGTGTTTGATTGTTTGTGATATTGTGGTTTTTTGTTTGATTTTTTTTGTTTGATTTTGATGATTGTTTTGATTGATTTTTGTTTGTGGTTGTGACTTTTTGTGATTTGTGTTTGGTTTGTGATTGTTTGTTGATGTTTTTGTTTGTTGTGATTTTTTGTTGTGTTTGATTTGTGTTGTTTTTGTTGATTGGTTGATGTTGTGATTTTTTGTGTGTTGGTTTTTGTTTTGTGTTTGTTTGAGTTTTTGTTTTTTTGGGTTTGGTTTGTGTTTGTGATTTGTTGTTGTTGATTTTTTGTTTGTGTGTGTTGTGTTTGTTGTTTTTTTTATTGTTTTGATGTGATTTATTTTGTTTGTTTTTTGTGATTTGATTTTGTTTGTTTGTTGTTGTGTGTTTGTTTGTTTTGTTTGTTGTGTGTGTTGTTTTGTGTTGTTTTGTTTGTGATTTGTGTTTTGTTTGTTTTGATTTGTTTTTTGATCTGTTTTGATTTTGATTTGTTTGTTTGTGTTTGTTGTGAATTGATGGTTTTGTGATTTTGTTGTGTGTGATGTGTTTGTGTGTTTTGTGTGTTGTTGTGATTGTTTTGTTTTGTTTATTTTTTGTTGGTTGATGTGATTTTTGTTTTGTGTGTCTTTGTTTTGTTTGTGTTGTGGTTTTGGTTTTTTTGTTATTGTGTTTGTTTGATTTTTTGTTTGTTTTGTGATTGTTTGTTTGTTTTTTGTTTTTTTTGTTTTTTTTGTTGTTGTGCTTTTGATTTTTGTTGTTGTTTGTTTATGTTTTGTGTGTTTGTGATTGTTGTTTTGATTGTGTGGTGTTGTTGTTTTTTTGTTTTTGTTTTTGTTGATGATTTTGTGTTTGATTTTGTTTTGATCGTTTGTTGTTTGATTGTGTGTTTTTGTTTTGTTTGTTTTTGTGTGATGGTTTTTTGTTGTTGTGTGTTTGTTTGATGTTTGTGTGTTGTTGATTTTTTGAATGATGTGATTTTGGTGGTTTTTTTGTTTTTGATTTTGTTTTGTTGTGATTTGATTTGGTTTGTTTGTTGAATTTTTTTGTTTTTGTTGTGATGTTGTTTTTTTGTTTGTGTGTTGATTTTGATTTTGTGATGATTTTGATTTGTTTGATTTTTTGTTTTTGTGTTTTGTTGTGTTTGTTGATTGTTTGATGATTTGTGTTTGTGTTTTTGTTGATTTTTGTGATGGTTTTTGTTGTTTGATGTGTGTTTTTTTGATTGTTTGATGTGATTTTTGAGTTGTGTTTTTGTGTGGTTTGTGTTTTGATTTGTTGTTTCTTGTGTGATTTTGTTTTTTGTTTTTTGTGTTGTTTGTTTGATTTGTTTGTTGATTTTTGTGATTGATTTGTGTTTTTTTTGGTTGTTTTTGTTTTGATGATGATTGTTGGTTTTATTTTTGTTTGTTTTGGATATGATGATTTGTTGTGTTGTGTGATGATTGTTGTGTCTTTGTTTTTGTTTTGTTTTTGTTTTTTGTTTTTTGTGATTGTTTGTTTTTGATTTTTGTTTGTGAATGTTGATTTGATTTGTATTGTTTTTTATTTGATATTGTGTGTTGATTTGATTTGTGATTTTTTTTTTGTGATTTGTTTTTGTTGTTTTTTGTTTTGTTTTTGATTTGAATGTTTGTTTGATATTATTGTGTGTTGTTGTGATATTGTTGTTTTTTTTGATTATGTTTTTTGTTGTGTCTTGATTTTGTGTCTTTGTTGTTTCTGTTGATTTGTGTTTTGATGTGTGTGTGTGTTGGTTGTTGTGTGTTTGATTTGGTGTTTTGATTTTTGATTTTTTTTTTTTGTTTTTTGTGCTTGTGTGTTGTTTTTTGTTTGTTTTGTTTTTGGTTGATGATTTTGTTGTTTTTGTGTTTGTTTTTGAATGTTTTTGTGATTTGTGTTTGTTGTTGATGTTTTGTTTGTTGATCTGTTTTTTGTTGTTGTTTTTTTGTTTTTGTTGTGTTTTTGATTTGTTTTGATTTGGTGATTGTTTTTGTGATGTGTGTTTGTGTTTGTTTTTGTTTGTGTTTTTGTTGTTTGTTTTGTGTTGATTTGTGATTGTTTTTGTGGTTTTTGTTTTGTTGTGGTTTTTTGTTGATTGTTTTTTGTGTGTTTTGATTGTTTGTTGATTTTTGTTTGGATGCTTGTTGTGATGATGTTTTTGTTTTTTTTTTTGATGTTTGATTGTTTTTTTGATTTTTTTGTTGATTTTTTTGTTGTGAATTTTGTGTTTGATGTTTTGTGATTGTGTGATTTTTTTGTTGTTTTTGTTGATTGTTGTTGATTTTTTTTGTTGATGATTTGTTTTTGTGTTTTGTTTTGTTGTTGTTTGATGGTGTTGTTTTTTGTGGTGTGTGATTGTGTGATGATTGATGTTTGTTTTTGTTTGTTTGTTTGTTTTTGTTTTTTGTTTTTTTGATTGTTTGTTTGTGTGTGTTTTTGTTTGTTTTTGTGTTGTTGTTGTGATTGTGTTGTTTTTGTGTTGTTTGTTGTTGTTTTTTTTTGTTTGATTTGTGTTTGGTCTTTTTGTTGTGTGGTTGTTGTTTTTTTTGTGATTGTTTTGATTTTGTGTGTGTTTTGTTTGTTTTTGTGATTTTGATTTTGTTGTTGATGATTTTTTTTTTTTTGATTTTGATGTTTTTTGGATTGATTTGTGTTGTTGATTTTTTTGATTGTTGTTGTTTGATTGTGTTGATGTGTGTTGATTGTTTTGGTTGTGATTTTTGTTTGTATTGTTGTTGTTGTTGTTTTTTTTTTTGTTTTTGATGTTTGTGTTTTTTGTTTTGTGTTTTGTGTTTTGTGTTGTTGATTTTGTTTGTTTTTTTGTGTTGTGTTTTTGTTGTTTTGTTTGTTTTTGGTTTTTTGATTTTGTTTTGATTTTGTTTTGTTTTGTGTGTGATGTTTTTTGTTGATTTTTTGTTGTTTTTGTTGTTTTTTTTGTGATTGTGTTTGAATTTTGTTGTTGTTTTTTTTGTGTGTGTGTTGATTTGTTGTGTTTTTTTTTTTTTTTTGATGTTGTTTGATGTTTTGATTTTTTTTGTTGTGGTGTTTTTTGATGTTGTGTGTGTTTTGATTGTTGTGTGTTGTGGATTTTGTTTGATGTTTTGTTGATTTGTTTTTTGTGTGTGTGTTTTTTTTTTTTTTTGTGTGTTGATTTTGTGTTGTTTGATTTTTGTTTGTTTGTGATTTGTTTTTTGATTTTTGTTGTTTGTGTTGTTTGTTTTTATGTGTGTGTGTTTGTGATTGTTTGTTGATGTTGTGTGTTTGATTTTTGGTTTTGTTTGTTTGTTGATGTGTGATGTTTGTTGTGTTTGATGTTTTGTTGTGTTTTTGTTTTTTTGTTTTTTTGTTTGATGATGTGTTTTGTTTTGATTTGTTTGTTGATTTTTTTTGTTTTTGATGATTTTTGTGATTTTGATTGTTTTTTTGTGATGTGTTTGATTGTTTTTGTTGATTTGATGTTTGATTTTTTTTGTGTTTGTTGTGATTGTGATGTTTTTGTTGTTGTTTGTTGTTTGTGTTGTTGATTGTTGTTTGTTGATTTTTGCTGTTTGTTTTTGTGTTTTTTTGATTGTTTTGTTTTGTTGATGTTGTTGTTTGTTTGTGTTGGTTGATTTTTTTTTTGTTTTTGTTTGTGTTGTGTTGTGTGATTGATTTTTTTTGTTTTTTGTGTTTTTTTTTGTTGTGTGATTTTTGTGATTTTTGTTTTGTTGTTTTGATTTTTGTTGGTTGTGTGTTTGTTTTTTGTTGTGTTTTGATGTTTTGTTGTTGATTTTTGTTTGTGTGTTTTGTTGTGTTGTTTTTTTTGTGTGTGTGTTTGATTGTTGTTTTGTGTTTGTTGTGTTTTTTGTTTTTTTGTTGTTTTTTTAGTGTTGTTTGTTGGTATTGTGATTTGTGTTTGGTTTGTGTGTTGTGTTTTTTTGTGATGTGATTTTTGATGTTGTTTTTGATGTTTTGTGTTGATTTTGTTTTTTGATTTGTTGATGTGTTGATTTGTTTGTTGTTTGTGTTTTTGTTTTGATGTTGATTTTTTTGTGATGATTTGTGTGTGTGTTTTGTGTTGATTGATTTTGATTGATGTGTTTGTGTTTTGTGATTGTTGTTGTTTTTTTGTTTTGTTGTGTGATTGTTGATTTGTTTGTTTTTTGTTGTGATTTGTTGATTGTGTGTTGTTGTTGTTGATTGTGTGATTTTTGTTTTGTGTGTGTTTGTGATGATTTGATTGTTTTTTTTTGGTGTTTTGATTTGTTGATTTGTGATTTTGTGTGATGATGTGTGTTTTGTTTTTTGTTGATTTTTTGTTGTGTGTGTTGATTTTTTGATGATTTTTTTTTTTTGTTTTTTTTGTTTTGTGTTGATTGTTTTTTTGATTTGTTTGTTGTGTTTTTTGATTTGATTGTGATGTTTTTGTTTGTTTTGTGTTGTTTTGTTGATTTGATTGTTGATTTTTTGTGATTTTTTGTGTTTTGATTGTTGTTTGTTTGATTTTTTGTTGATTTTGGATTTTTTTTTGATTGTGTGATTTTGTGTGTTGTTTTTTGATGTTTTTTGTTTTTTTTGATGTGTTTGATGGTGATTGTTTGGTTTGATTTTTTTGTTGTGTGTTTTGTTGATTGTTGATGTGTGTTTGTTGATTTTTGTTGATTTGTTGTTTGATGTTTTTTTGGTTGTGATTTGATTGTTGATTTGGTGTTTTTGTTTTTGTGTTTTGATGTGTTTTTGTTGTTTTGTGATTGTTTTTTTTTTGATTGTGTGTTTGTGTTTTTGTTTGTGTTGTTTTGTGTTGTGTTTGATTGTGATTTTGTTTTTTTGATTTGTTGTTTTGTGTGATTTGATGTTTTTTGTGTTTTTGTTTGTTGATTTTTTGTTTTGATTTGTGTGATGTTTGATTTGGTTTTGTTTTGTTTTTGTTTGATGTTTTGTTTGTGTGTGGTGTGATTGTTGTTTTTTTTGTTTGTTGTGTGTTGTGTTTGTTGTTTTGTTTTTTTGTTTTTTTGATGTTGTGTGTGTTTTTTTGATTTGGTGTTGATTGGTGTTTGTTTTTGTTTTTTTGTTGTGTTGTTTTGTGTTGATTGTTTTGTTGTTTTGTGTTTTGTGTTGTTTGTTTTGTGATTTTGTTTGTTTTGTGTTGTTGTTGTTGTGTGTTTGTGATGATTTTTTGTTTGTTTATTTTGATGTGATGTGTTTGGTTTTGTGTTGTGTGTGATTTTGTTGATTGTTGGTTTTTGATGTGTGATGTTTTTTTGTTGTTTTGATTTTTGTTTTTTTTGTTTTTTTTTGTTTTTGTGTTGTGTGTTTGTTTTTTGATTGTGTTTGTGATTTTTGTGTTGTTGTTTTGATTGTGATTTGTTGTTGTTTGTGATTGATTTTTTTTTTGTTTGATGTTTTTTGTTTTTGTTTTTTGATTGTGTTTGATTTGTTGTTTTTTTTTTTTTTTTTTTTTTTGTTGATTGTTTTGTTTTGATTTTTGATTTTTTTGATTGTGATTGTGTTGTGTTGTTTTTTTGTGTTTGTGTTGTGTGTTTGATGTTGTTTTTGTGATGTTGTTGATTGTGTGATTTTTTGATTTGTGTGTGATTTTTGATTTTGTTTGTGTTTTGTTTTTGTGTGTTGTTTTTGGATGGTTTGATTTTGGTTTTTGTTTTGGTGTGTTTGTTGTTGTGATGTTTGATTTTTTTGATGATTTGTGTGTTGATTTTGTGTTGTGTTTTGTTTTGATTTTGTTGTGTTTGCTTTTGTTTGTTTTTTTTTTGTTGATGTGTTTTTTTTGATTGTTTGTTTTTTTTTGTGTTTTGAATGATGTGTTTGTGTTTTGATTTTTTGGTGTTGTTTTGTGATGTTGGTGTTTTTTTGATTTGTTTGTTTTTGTTGTTGTTTTTTGTTTTTTGTGTGATTTGTTGTGTTGATTTTTGTTTTTGTTTTGTTGTTTGATGATGTGGTGTTGATTTGATTGTTGTGTTTGTTTTGTGTTGTGTTGATTTTTGTTTTTGTTTTGTGTTTTGGATGATTTGTTTTTTTGTGTTTGTGTGTTTTGATGTGTTGTTGAATTTTTGTGATTGTTTTTTGTTTTGTTTTTTGTTTTTGTTGTTGTGATTTTTGTTTTTGTTGTTTTTTTTGTTTTTGTTTGTTTTTTGATTGTTTTTTTGTTTTTGTATTTGATGTTTGATGTTTGGTTTTTTGTGTTGTGATGTTTTTTGATTTGTTTTTGATTGTGTGTTTTTGTGTGTTTTGTTGTGTGTTTGTGTTGTTGTGTTTTTTGTTTTTTGTTTTTTGTTTGATGTTTTTTTTGTGTGTTGATTGTTGTGTTTTTTTGTTGATTGATTTGTTTTTTTTGTTTGTTTTGTGTTGTTTTTTTGTGTGTTGTTTTTGTGTTTGATTTTTGATTTTTTGTTTTGTGATGTTTTTGATTGTTGTTTTTGTTGTGTTTTTTTTGATTTTTTGTTGTGTGTTTTTGTTTTTGTTTGTTGTTGTTTTGTGAATTGTTGTTGTTTTTGTGTTTGTGATGTTTGATTTTGTTGTTTTGATTTTGTGTTTGTTGATGATTTTTTGTGTTTTTTTGATTTTTGATTGTTGTTTGTTGTTGATTTGTGATTTTGATGTTTTTTTGTTTTGATTTGTTTGATTGATGATTTGTGTGGTTTTTTTTTTGTTTGTTGTTGTGTGATTGTGTTTTTGTGTGTTGTGTGATGTGTTTTTGTTGTTGTTTTGTTGTGTGATTTTTGGTGTTTTTTTGATTTTTGTTTGATTGTGTTGTTTTGATTTTTGTATGTTTGATGTTTTGTTGGTGTTGATGTTGTGTTGTTTTGTTGATTTTTGATTGTGATTTGTGATGTTTGTTTTTTGTGATTGTTTGTGTTGATTGTTGTTTTTTTTTTGTTGTTTTTTTGTTTTGATTTTTGTGTTTGTTGTTGATGATTGTTGTTTTTGTTTGTGTTTATTTTTTGGTTTTTGTTGTTTTGTTGTGTTTGTTGTGTTGGTTTGATTGTTTTTTTGTTGTGTGTTGATGTGTTTTTTTGATGTTTGGTTTGTGTGTTGTGTTGATTTTGTTTTTTGTGTTTTGTGTGTTTTGTTTGTGATGTTTTGTTTTGTTGTTGTGTGGTGTTGATTTTGATTGTGTGATTTTTTTTTTGATGTTGATGTTTGATTTTTTGTTGATTGTTTGTTGATTTTTGTGATTTGTTTTGTTTGATTGTTGTGATTTTGTGTGTTTTGTTTGTTTGTTGATTTTTGTTTTTTGGTTGATGTGATTGTGTTTTGATTTTTTTTTGTTGTTTTTTGTTTTGATGATTGTTGTTTTGTTTGTGTTGTTTTTTTTGAATTTTGTTTTTTTGTTGTGTGTTGTTTTTTTGTGTTTTTGTTTTGATGTGTGTTGTTTGTTTTGTTGTTTTGATTTGTTTGATTGTGTTTTGAATTTGTTGTGTTGATGATTTTTTGTGATTTTGTTTTTTGTTTTTGATGTTGTGTGTTTTGTTTGTGTGTTTGATTTTTGATGATTTTGTTTGATTGTGTTTGATGTGATGTGTTTGTATTGTGATTTGTTGTGTTTTTTTTGATTTTGTTTGTTGTGTGTTTTTTTTGATGTTTTTTGTTGATGTTTTGTTTGATTGATTGTGATTTGATGTGGTGTTGTTTTGATTTGTTTTTGATGTTTTGGATGTTTGTTTTGTTTTGTTTGATGTTTTGTTTTGATGGATGTGTGGTTGTGTTTGATGATGTGGTGATTGTTTTTGTTGTGTTTTGTTTGTTGTTTTTTTGTTTTTTTTTTGTTGTTTTTTTGTTGTGTGTTGATTTTTTTGTTGTTGTGATGTTGTTGTTTTGAATTTGTTTTTGTTGATTTGTGATGTTTGTTTTTTTTTGTTTTTTTTGATTTGTTTGTGTGTTTTTTGATTGATGTTGTGTTGTGATGTGGTTTTGTTGTTTGTGTGAATTTTTGTGTTTTTTGTGTGATTGTGATTTGTTGTTTTGATTTGTTTTGTTGTGTTTTGTGTTGTTTGTTTTGATTTTGTTTGTGATGTTTTATTTGTTTTGTTTGTGGTGTTTTTTTGATGTTTTGTTTGATTTGTGTTTGTTTTGATTGTGTTTGATTGTGTGTTGTGATGTTTGTTGTTTTTTTGTTTGTGATGTTTTGTTTTTTTGTGTTTGTTTTTGATTGTGTTTGGTTGTGTGATTTTTGTTGTTTTGTTTTTTTGTTTGTTTGATGTTTGTGATTTTTTTGTGTGTTGTTTGTTGATTTTGTTGATTTTGTTTTTTGTGTTGTTGTTTTGATTGTTTTGTGTTGTTGTTTGTTGTTGTGATGTTTTGGTGTGTGATTTGATGTGTGTTTGTTGATTTTTTTTTTTTTTTGATTTTGTTTTTTGTGTGTTTTGTTTTTTTTTTGATTTTTTTTTTTGTGTTTGTGTTTTTGTTTTGAATTTTGTGTTTGATGTTTGATTTGTTGATTTTGATGTTGTTTGTGTTTGAATTTTTGTTGTTTTGATGTGTGATTTGTGTGATTTTTTGTGATTTTTTTTTTGTGTGTTTGTTTTGTTTTTTGTGTGATTTGTTTGATTGTTTTGTTTGATTGTTGTGATTTTTGATTTGTTGTGTTTGTGTGTTGTTTGATGATTGTGATGTTTTTGTTTTGTTTTTGTTTGATTTTTTTGATTTTGTGTTTTTGTTTGTTTGTTTTTGTTTTTTTGATGATGATGTTATTTTGTTTTTTTTTTTTGTGTTGATGATTTTGTGGTGTTGTTTTTTGATTGTGTGTGTTTGTTTTTTTGCTTGTGTTGTGTGTTGATTTTTTGTGTGTTTTGTTGGTTTTGTGTTGTTTTTTGTGTTTTGATTGATTTTTATTTTTGTTGTTTTTTGTTTGTTTGTTTGTTTTGTTTTGTGTTTTTTGTTTTGTTGATGTGTTTTTTGTGATTGTTTGTGATTGTTTGTTTGTGTTTTTGTTGTTGGATGTTTGATTTGTTGTGATTTTGTGTTTTTATGTTTTGTTTGTGTTGTGTTTTTGATGTGTTGTTGATTTGTGTGTGTTTGATTTTGTTGATTGTGGTGTTTTGTGATGTTTTGTTGTGTTTTTTGTGTTTTTTTTTGTGTGTTTTGATGATTGTTTGTGATTTTTGTTTGTGTGTGTGTTTTTGATGTGTTGTTTGATTGATTGTGTTGTTTTTTTTGGTTGTTTTTTTTGATTGATTTGTTGTTTTGATTTTTGTTGTGTGTTTTGATTGTGTTTGGTTTGATTTGTGATTGTTTGTGTGATTGTGTTGTTTTGTTTTGTTTTTGTGTTGTTTTTGATTTGTTGATTTTTTGATTGTTGTTTTTGATGTGTTTTGTTGATTGTGTTTGTTGATGTTGTTTTGTTTGATTGTGTGTTTGTTTGTTTTTGTTTTGTGATGATTGTTGTTTGTTTTTTTTTGGATTTGTTTTTTGTTGTGTGATTTTTGATTTTTTTGATTTGTTTTTGTGATTGATGTTTTTGTTTGATTGTGATTGATGTTTTTGTTTTGATTTGTTTTTGTTTTGATTGATTGGTTTTTTTTTTTGTTTGTTGTGTTGATTTTGTTGTGATTGATGTTTGGATTTTTTTGTTGATTGATTTTGTTGATTTTGTTGTGTTGTTTTGTTTTGTGTGGATTGATTGTGTTTTGATGTGTTGTTGATTGTTTGTGATTTTGATTGTTGTTTGTTGTTTGGTGTTGTTGATTTGTTTGATTTGTTTTTGTTGATGTTTTGATGATTTGTTTGTTGATTTGTTTTGTTGTTTTGATTGATTTTTGTGATGGTTTTTTGTTTGGGTGATTGTGTGATGTTGTTTGATTTTTTGTTGATTTGTTTTGTGTTTTGTGATTGTTTTGTTTTTTTTTGATTTGTGTTTGTGTGTTTTGTTTGATGTGTTTGTGTGTTGATTGTTTTGATTTTTTGTTGTTTGTTTGTTTTTTGTGTGTGTTTTTTGTTTTGTGTTTGTGTGATGTTTTGATGTGATTTGTTTGATGTTTTGTTTGATTTTGTTGTTTTGATTTGTGTGTGATGTGTTTTGATTTGATTTTTTTTGTGTTGATTGGTGATGTTGTGTGATGTTGATGATTTTGATTGTGATTTTGTTTTTTTGTTTGTTGATGTTTTGTTGTGTGTTTTTGATTGTTGTTGTTTTGTTTGTTTTTGATGTGTGTGTTGTGGTTTTTGTTTTTGTTGTGATGATTGGTTTGTGTGTTGTGTTGTTTGTTGTGTGTTGTGATTGATTGTGTGTTTTGTTTGATTTTTTTTGTTGTGTTTTTGTTGTTGTGATTTTTTGTGTTTTTTTTTTGGTTTTTGTTTTTGTGTGGGTTTTTGATGTGATGTTGATTTGTTGTTGATGTTGTGGTGTTGATTTGATTGTGTTGTTGTTGTTTTTTGATGTTTTTTGGTTTTTTGATGTTTGATTGTGTGATGTTTGATTTGTGTTTTTTTGTGTGTTTTGTTTTTTTGGTGTGTGATTTTTTTGTGTTTGTTGTGTTTTTTTTGGTTGTGTTTTTGTTGTTGTTTTTTTTGATTTTTTGTTGTGTGTTTTTTGAATTTTGTTTTTTTTTTTGTGTGTGTTGTTGATGATTTTGTTTGTTGTGTTGTGTGTTGTTTTGTGTTGTGTGTTTTTTTTGTTGATGATGTGTGTGATTGTTTTGTTTTTGTGTTTGTTGTGTTGATTGTGTGTTTTTGTGTGTTGTTGTGTTTGTGTTGATTTTTGTTTTGTTTTGTGATTTTTGATTTTTTTTAGTTGGATGTTTTTTGTTTTGATTTTTTTGTTTGTGTTTTTTTGTTTTTGTTTGTTTTTTGTTGATGATTGTTGTGATTTGTGTGTGATTTGTTTGTTTTGATGTGATTTTTTGTTTGTTTTGTGATTGTGTGTTTTTGTGATTGATTTTTGTTGTTTTGATTTTGTTTTTTGTGTGTTGTGATTTTTGGTGTGTGTTGATGTTATGATTGTGTGTTTTTTTTTGATTTTGTTTTTTTTGTGATTGTTTGTGTTTGATTTGTTTGATTGTGTTGATTGATGTTTTTTGGATTGTTGTGTGATTTGTTTGATGTTTTGTTTGATTTTTTGTGTTGTTGTGTGTTTTGATTGATGTTTTTTTTTTTTTTTTTGATTTGATTTGTGTTTGTTTTTGTTTTGTGTTTTTGTGTTTGTTGTTTTTGATTTTGATTTGTGTTGTTTGTGATTTTTTTGTTTGGTTGGATTTTTTGATTTTTTTTGATTTATTTTTGATTTTATTTTGTTTTTGTGTTGTGATTTTTGTTGTTTTTTTTTTGTTGTTGTTTGATTGATTTGTTTTTTTTTTGATGTTTTTGTTGTGTTTTGATTTTTTTTGTTTGTGTGTTTGTTTTGGTTTTGTTTGTGTGTGGTGTTTTGTTTGATGTTTGATGTTTTTTGATTTTGTTGTTTTTTTGTGTGTTTGTGTTGTGATTTTTGTGTTTGTGTTTTTTTGGTTGAGTGGATTGTTTGTGATTGTTGATTTTTGTGAATGTTTGTTTTTTGGTTTTTGTGTTGTGTGTGTTGTGTGATTTTGTTGTTTTGTTGATTTTTTGTGTGGTTTTGTTTGTGATTTTGTGATTTGTTGTTGTGATTTTTTTTTTGTGTGTGATGTTGTTGTGTTTTGTTTGATTTTTTTGATTTTGTTTTGTTGTATGTTTGTTTTGTGGTTTTGATTGTTGTGTTGTGTTTTTGTGATTGATTTGTTTTGGATGTTTTGTTTTGTTGTGATGTGTGTTGTGTTTGATTGTTTGTGTTGTGTTGATTTTGATTTTTTTGTTTTTGTTTGTTTGTGTTGTGATTGTTTTGTGTTGTTGTGTGTGTTTGATTGTGTTTGATGATTTGTTGTGTGTGTTTGATTGTGATGATTTGTGATGTGTTTTGATTTTGTTTTGTTGTGTTGTGTTGTTGTTGTTGTCTTTTGATTTGTGTGTGTTTTTTTGTTTGATTTTTTTGTTTGTTGTTTGTTTTTTGTGATGTGGTTGATTTTTTGATTTGATTTGTTTGGTTTTGTTTTGTGTTTGTGTTTTGTTGATTGTTTTTTGTTGATTGTGGTTTTTTGATGTTGTTTTTTTGTTGTTGTGTTTGTGTTTTGTGTGTTTTTTTTTTTTTTTGTTTTTGGTGTTTTTTTTTGTTTGTTGTTTTTGATTTTGATTTTTTGTTGATGTTTTGTTGTTTTTTGTTCTTTTTGTTGTTGTTGTGTTTTTGTTTTTGTGTGTGTTTTTTTTTTTGATTTTTGTGATGTGTGATTTTGTGTTTGATGTTTTTGTTGTGTTGATTTTGTGTTTGTTTTTTTGTGTTGATTGTTGTATGATTTGTGTGTTGTGTGTGTTTGATTGTTTTGTTGTGTTTGTTTTTTGTTGATTTTTGTTGTTGTTGTTGATGTGTTTTTTTTTTGGTTGTGTTTTTTTGTGTGTGTGTGTTTTTGATGTTGTTGTGTTTGATTTTTTTGTTTTTGATGATTTTTTGTGATGTTTTAGTTTTGATGTTTTTGTTTGTGTGTTGTGTTGATTTGTGTTGTGTTTTTGTTTTTTGTTTTGTGTGTTTTGTGTTTTTTTTGTTGTTTGTGATGTGTGTTGTTGTTGATTGTTTGTGTTTTTTTGTGATTTGTTTTTGTTTGTGTGATTGTTATTTGTTTTGTGATTTGATTGTTGACTTTTGTTGTTTGTTGTGATTGTTTTGTTTTGATTTGTTTGATGTGTTTGTTTGTTTTTTTTGATTGTTGATTTTTTTTTGTGTTGTTTGTTTTTGATTTTGTTGTTTGTTTTGTTTGTTTGTTTTTTTGGTTTGATTGTGGTGTTTGTTGTTTTTGTGTGATTGTTGTGATTTGTTGTGTTGTTGTTGTTTGATGTTTTTGATTGTGTTTGTTGTTGTTTTTTTGTTTGTTGTGATTTTTTTATTGTTGTTTTTGTGATTTTGTTTTGTGATGTGATTTGTTTTTTGTGTTTTGTGTTTATGTTGTGTTTTTGTTTTTTGTTTGATGTTTGTTTGTTTTTGTGATTGTGTGTTTTTTTGTTTTGTTTGTTTTGTTGTTTGTGATTTTTGATTTTTGTTTTGTTTTTTGTTTGTTGATTGTTGATTGTGTTTTGTGTGATGTTTGTTGATGTTTTTGGATGTTGTTTGTTTTTGTTTTTTGTTTGATGTTTGATTGTGTTTTTTGATGTTTTTTGTTTTTTTTTTGTGTGTGTTTGTGTTGTTGTGTTTTTTGAGTGTTTTGTGTGTGTGTTTTTTGATTTTGTTTTTTTGTGTTTTTTGATTGTTTTGTTTTGTTGTTTTGTTTTTTTTTTTTTTTTTTGTGTTTTTTGTTTGTGTTTGTGTGTTGAT
>JAIWJD010000159.1:0-20310 GCA_022818045.1 Neotoxoptera formosana | reverse complement strand
CCCCCGCGCGCCCGCGCGCGCGCGCGCGCCGGCGTCGCGCGCGCGACGCCGCGCGCGCTCGGACCCCGCCGCGTCGCGCGACGCCCGCCGCGGGCGCGCGCGCGCCGCCGCGACGCGCGCGCGCCGCGCGCCCGCGCCCGCCCGCGCCCGGCGCGCGCCGCGCCGAGGGCGCGCTGCGCCGCCCGCGACTCACGCGCTCGCGCGCCGCGCGCGCGCGCCGCGGCGCGCGCGCGACGGCCCGGCGCGCCGCGCGCGCCGCGCGCGCGCCGCCCGACCGCGCACCGCGGCCGGCCCGCGCGCGGCGCGCGCCCGCGCGCGCGCGCGCGCGCGCGCCGCGCGCGCCGCCCCGCGCGCGGCCCGCGGCGCCCGCGGGGCGCCGCGGGGCGCGCGGGCGCGCCGCGCCGGGCCCGCGCCACGCGCCGCGCGCCGGCCGCCGCGCGGCGCGCAGCGCGCCCCGCGGCGCGCCCGCCGCGCGCGCGCTCGCCGCGCCCGCGCCGCCGTCGCCGCGCGCGAACGCCGCGCGCGCCGGCGCGCCCGCGCGCCGCGCCGCGCGCGCGCCCGCGCCGGCGTGCGCGGCGCGGCGCGCGCGCGCCGCCGCCGCGCGCCCGGATGCGCCGCGCGGGCGCCGACGCGCGCGGCCCGCCCCCCGGCGCCCGCCGCCCGCGGGCGCGCGCCGCGCGCGCCGCGGCCCCGCGCCGCCGCCGCGCGCGCGCCGCGCCCGGCCGCGCGCGCCCGCGCGGCGCGCCGCGCGCCGCGCCCCGCCGCGCGCGCGCGCGCGCGCGCGCGCGCCGGCCCGCCGCCGCGCCCGCGCCGCGCCGGGCCGCGCCGCGAATCCGCCCGGCCGCGCGCCGCGCGCGCGCGCGCCGCGCGCGCGCCCGCGCGCGCGGCCGCGCGCGCGCGAGCGACGCCGCGCGCGCAGCGGACGCGCGCGCGCGCGCGCGCCGCGCCCGACGCGACGCGCGCGCCCCGCGCGCGCGCGCGCGCGCGCGCGCGCGCCCGCCGCGCGCGCGCGCCCCGCCGCGCGCGCGCCCGCCGCGCGCGGCGACCGCGCCGCCGCCGCGCGCGCGCGCCGCCGCGCGCCGCCGCGCCGCGCGACGCGCCGACGCGACGCGCGCGGCGCGCGCGCGCCCCGGCGCGCGCGCCCCGCGCCGCCGCGCGCCGCCGCGACGCCCGGCGCGCGCGCGCGCCGTCCGCGCCCGGCGCGCGCGCGCGCGCGCGCGCGGCGCCGCCGCGCCGCGCGCGCGATCGCGCGCCGCGCCGCGCGCCGCGCGCGCGCCCGCGACGCGCGCGCGCGCGCCGCCGCGCGCGCGACGCGCGCCGCCGCGACGCGCGCGCGCGCGGCGCGCGCGCCGCCGCGCGCCGCGCGCCGTCGCGCGCGCCGCCGCGCGCGCGCGACGCGCGCGCGCGCGCGCGCGCGCCGCCGCGCGCGCCGCCGCCGCCGCGCCGCGCCGCGCGGCGCCGCCGCCGCGCGCGACGCGCGCGCCGCGCGCGCGCGACCGCGCCGCGCAGCGCGCGCGCCGCGCGCGCGCGGTCGCGACGCGCGCGCGCGCGCGCCGCCGCGCGCGCGCCCGCGCGCCCGCCGCGCGCGGCGCGCCGCGCGCCGCGCCGCGCGGCGACCGCGCGCCGCGCCGGCGCGCCGCGCGCCGCGCGCGCGACGCGCGCGCGCGCGCCCGCCGCGCGCGACGCGCGCGCGCGCGACCGCGCGCGCGCGCGCGCGCCCGGCGCGCGCGCCGTCCGCGCGCGCGCCGCGCGCCCGCGCGCGCGGCGCGCGCGCCGCGCGCGCGCGCGCCGACGCCGCGCGACGCGCCGCGCCCGCGCGCGCGCCGCCGCCGCGCCCGCGCGACGCGCGCGCGCGCGCCCGCCGCGCGCCGACCGCGCGCGCCGCGTCGCCGCGCGCGCCGCGCGCGCGCGATCGCGCGGCGCGCCGCGCGCGCGCCGCGCGCGCGCGCGCCGCGCCGCGCGCGCGCGCCCGCGCGCGCGCGCGCGCCGCGACGCCGCGCCGCCGCGCCGCCGCCCCGCGCGCGTCGCGACGCCGCGCGCGCGCGCGCGACCGCGCGCGCGCGCGCGCGCGACGCCGCGCGCGCGCGCCGCCGCGCGCGCGCCGACGCGGCGCGCGCGCCGCGCCGCGCGCGCGCGCGCGCCGCGCCGCGCGCGCGCGCGCGACGCCGCGCGCGCCGCGCGCGCGCGCGCGCGCGCGCGCGCGCCGCGCGCGACGCGCGCGATCGCCGCGCGCGCGCGCGCGCGCGCGGCGCGCGCGCGCGCGCGCGCCGCGCGCCGCGCCCGCCGCGCGCGCGCGCGCCGCGCGACCGCGCGCGCCCGACGCGCGCGCGCGCGCGCGCGATCGCGCGCGCGCGCGCGCGCCGCGCGCCGCGCCGCGCGCCGCGCGCCGCGCCGCGCCCGCGGCGCGCGCGCGCGCGCGCGCCGCGCCCGCGACGCGCGCGCGCGCGCGCGACGGCGCGCGCGCGCGCGCCGCGACCGCGCGCGCGCCGCCGCGCGCCGCGACGCGCGCCGCGCGACGCGCGCGCGCGCGCGCGCGCGCCGCGCCGCGCGCGCCGCGCGCGCGCGCGCGCGCGCGCGCGCCGCCCGCGCGCCGCGCGCGCGCGGCGCGCGCGCGGCGCGCGCGCGCGCGCGCCGCGCGCCGCCGACGCGCGCGGCGCGCGCCGCGCCGCGGCGCGGCCGCCGCGCGGCGCGCCCGTCGCGCGCGCGCGCCGCCGCGACGCGCGCGCGCCGCGCGCGCGCCCGCGCGCGCCCGCGCGCCGCGCGCCGCGCGCCGCCGCGCCCGCGCGCGCCGCGCGGCGCGCGCGCGCGACCCGCGCGCCGCCGCGCCGCGCGCCGCGCGTCGCGCGCGCGCGACGTCGGCGCGCGCGCCGCGGCGCGCGCGCGACGCCGCGCGCCGCCGCGCGCGCGCGCGCGCGCGCGACGCGCCGCGCGCGCGCGCGCGCGCGCGCCGCGCGCGCGGCGCGCGCGCCGCGCCGCGCGCGCGCGCGCCGCGCGACGCGCCCGCCGCGCCGCGACCCGCGCGCGCCGCGCGACGCGCCCCCGCGCGCGCGCGCGCGCGCGCGCGCGCGCGCGCGCGCCCGCGCGCGCGCGCGCCGTCCGCGCGCGCGCGCGCGCCGCGCGGCGCGCGCGCGCGCGCCGCCGCCGCGCCGCGCGTCGCGCGGCCGCGCGCGCGCGCGCGCCCCGCGCGCCCGCCGCGGCGCGCCGCCCGCGACCGCCGCGCCCGCGCGCCCGCGCGCCGCCGCGCGCGGCGCGCGCGCGACGCGCCCGACGCGCGCGCGGCGCGCGACGCGCGCGCCGCCGCGCGCGCGCGACGCGACCCGCGCGCGCGCGCGCGCGCGACGCGCGCCGCGCGCCGCCGCGCGCGCGCGCGCGCCGCCGCGCGCGCCGCGCGACGCCGCCGCCGCGACCCGCCGCGCGCGCGCGCGGCGCCGCCGACGCGCGCGCGCGCGCGCGCCGCCGCCGCGCGCGACGCGCGCGCGCGCGCGCCGCGCGACGCGCCGCGCCGCCGCGCCGCGCGCGGCGCGCCGACGGCGCGCGCGCCGCGCGCGCGACCGCGCGCGCCGCGCGTCGCGCCGCGGCGCGCGCGACGCGCGCCGCCGCGCGGGCGCGCGCGCGCCGCGCGCGCGCGCGCGCGCGCCGCGCGCGCGGCCGCGACGCGCGCGCGCGCGCGACGCGCGCGCGACGCGCGCGCGGCCGCCGCGCGCGACGCGCGCGCGCCGCGCGCGCGGCCGCGACGCGCGCGCGCGCCGCGCGCGCGCGCCGCGCGGCCGACCGCGCCCGCGCGCGCGCCCGCGCCGCGCCGCGCCGGCGCGCGATCGCGCGCGCGACGCGCCGCCGCGCGGCGCGCGCGGCCGACGCGCGCGCGCGGCGCGCGCGCCGCGCCGCCGCGCCGCGCGCGCGCGCGCCGCGCGCGCCGCCGCGCCGCGCCGCGCGCGACGCCGCGCGCCGCGCGCGCGCGCGCCGCGCGCGCGCGCGCGACGCGCGCCGCGCGCCGCGCGACGCGCGCCGCCCGCGCGCCGCCGGCGCGGCGCGACGCCGCGCGGCCGCGCCGCGCGCGCCGCGCGCCGCGACGCCGCGCGCGACGCGCGCGCGCGCGCGCCGCGACCGCGCGCGCGCGCGACCGCGCGCGCGACGCGCCCGCCGCGCGCGCCCGCGCGCGCGCGTCGCGCGCGCGATCGCGCGACGCGCGCGCCGACCGCGCGCCGCCGCGCGCGCGCCGCGCCGCGCGCGCGACGCGCGCGCCGCCGCCGCGCGCCCGCGCGCGCCGACGCGCCGCGCGCGCCGCGCGCGCGCGCGCGCCGCGCGGCGCGCGCCGCGCCGCGCGCGCGCGCCGCGCGCGCGCGACGCGCGACCGCGCGCGCCGACCGCGGCGCCGCGCGCGCGCGCGCGCGCGACGGCCCGCGCCGCGCGCGCGCCGCGCGCGCGCGCGGCGCGCGCGCCCGACCCGCGCGCGCCGCGTCGCGCGCGCGCGCGCGACGCGCCCGCCGCGCGCGCGCGCGGCGCGCGCGCGCGCCGCCCGCGCGCCCGCGCGCGCGCGCGCGCGCGCGGCGCGCGCCGCGCGCGCGACGCGCGACGCGCGCGCGCGCCGCCGCGCGCGCGCGGCGCGCGCGCGCGCGACGCGCGCGCGCGACCCCGCCGCGCGCCGCGCGCGCGCCGGCGCGCGCGCCGCGCGACGCGCGCCGCCGACGATCGCGCGCGCGCCGCGCGACCGCGCGGCCGCGCCGCGCGCGCGGCGCGCGCGCGCGCGCGCGCCGGCGCGCGCGCGCGCGCCGCGCGCGCGCGCGCGGCGCGCGCGACCGCCGCCGCGCGCCCGCGCGCGCGACGCGCGCGGACGCGCGCGCGCGCGCCGCGCGCCGCCGCGCGCGCGCTCGCGCGCGCCCGCGCGCGCGCGCGCGCGCGCCGCCCGGCGCGCCGCGCGACGCGCGCGGACGCGCGCGACGCGCGCGCGCCGCGCGCGCGCGCCCGCGCGCGCGCCGCGCGCCGCGCCCGCGCGCGCGCGGCGCCGCGCGCGCGCCGCGCGCCGCGCCGCGCCGCCCGCGCGCGCGCGCGGCCGCCGCGCGCGCGCGCGCCGCGCGACGCGCGCGCGCGCGCCGCGCGCGCCGCGCGCGCGACGCGGCGCCGCGCCGATCGCGCCGCGCGCGCCGCGCGCGCCGCGCGCGCGCGCGCGCGCGCGCGCGCGCGCGGCGCGCGCGCCGCGCGCGCGCCGCGCGCGCCGCGCGCGCCCGCGACGCCGCCGCGGCGCGCGCGCGCGCCGCCCGCGCGCGCCGCGCCCGCGCGCGCGCGCGCGCGCGCGCGCGCGCCGCGCCGACGCGCGCGCGCGCGCGCCGCGCGCGCGCGCGCGACGCCCGCGCGCGCGCGCGCGCGCGCGCGCGCGCGCGCGCGCGCGCCGCGCGCGCGCGGCGCGCGCGCGCGCCGGCGCGCGCGCGCGCGCCGCGCGCCGCGCGCGCGGCGCCGCGCCCGCGCGCCGCCGCGCGCGCGCGCGCCGGCGCGCGCGCCGCCGCCGCGCCGCGCGCGCGCGCGCGCGCGCGCCGCGTCCGCGCGCGCCGCGCGCGCGCGCGCGCGCGCGCGCGCGCGCGCGCCGCGACCGCGCCGCGACGCGCGCGCGCCGCCGCGCGCCGCGCGCGGCGCCGCCGCGCGCGCGCGCGCGCGCCGCGCCGCGCGCGCGCGCCGCGCGCCGCGCCGCCGCGCCCGCGCGACGCGCGCGCGCGCCCGCGCGCGCCCGCGCCGCGCGCGTCGACCGCGCCGCGCGCCGCGCGCGCCGCCGCGCGCGCGCCGCCGCGCGCGCGCCGCGGCGCGACGCGCGACGCGCGCGCGCCGCGGCCGACGCGCTCGCGACGCGCGCGCGCGCGCGCGCGCGCGCGCCGCGACCGCGCCGCGCGCGCGCGCGCGCCGCGACCCGCGGCGCCGCCGCCCGCGCGCGACGCGCGCGCGCCGCCGCGCGCGCCGCCGCGCCGCGCGCGGCGCGCCGCGCGCGCGCGACGCGCGACGCGCGCGCGCGTCGCGCGCGCCGACCGCCGCGCGACGCGCGCGCCCGACGCGCGCGCGCGCCGCGCGCGCCGCGGCCGCGCGCGCGGCGCGCCGCGCGCCCCGCGCCGCGCGGCGCCGCGCGCGCGCGCGCGCGCGCGCCGCCGCGCGCGCGCGCGCGCGACGCGCGCGCGCGACGCCGCGACCCGCCGCCGCGCGGACGCGCGCGCGGCGCGCCGACGCGCGCGCGATCGCGCGCGCGCGCCGCGCCGCGCGCCGCGCGCGCCGCGCGCGCGCGCGCGACGCCCGCGCGCGCGCGCGCGACGCGCGCCGACCGCGGCGCGCGCGCGCGCCGCGACGCGCCGCGCGCGCGCGCGCGCCGCCGCGCGCGCGCCGCGGCGCGCCGCGCGCGACGCGCGCGCGCGCGCCGCGCGACGCCGACCGCGCGCGCGCGCCGCGCGGCCGCGGCCCGCGCGCCGCGGCGCCGCGCGCGCCGCGCGCCGCCGTCGCGCGCGCGCGCGCCGCGTCGCGCGCGCGCGCGGCGCGACGCGCGCCGCGCGCGCGCGCGCGACGCCGCGCGACGCGCGCGCGCGCGACGCGCGCGCCGCGCGCGCCGCGCGCGCGCGCGCGACGCGCCCGACGGCGCGCGACGCGCGCGACCGCGCGCGCGCGCGCGCCGCGCCCGCGCGCCGCGCGCGCGCGCCGGCGCGCGCGCCGGCCGCGCGCGGCCGCGACGCCGCGCGCCGCGTCCGCCGCGCGCGCGCCGCGCGCGCCGCGCGCGCGGCCGACCCGCGCGCGCGACCCGCGCGACGCGCGCGACGCGCGCGCGCGCGCCGACCGCGCCGCGCGCGCGGCGCGCGCCGCCGCGCCCGCGGCGGCGCGCCGCGCGCGCGCGCGCGACGCGCGCGCGCGCCGCGCGCGCGCCGCGCGCCGCGCGACCCGCGCGCGCCGCGCGCCGCGCGGCGCGCGCGCGCGCCCGCGCGCGCGCGCGCGCGCGACGCGCGCCGCGGCCGCGCGCGCGCGCCGCGCGCGCGCGCGCGCGCCGCGCGCGCGCGCGCCGCGCGCCGCGCCGGCGCCGCGCGCGCGCGCGCCGGCGCCGCGGCGCGACGCGCGCGCCGCGCGCCGCGCGCGCGCGCGACGCGCGCGCGCGCGCGCGCGCCGGCGCGCGCGCGCCCGCGCGCCGCGCGACGCGCGCGGCGCCGCGCGCGCCGACGCGCGGCCGCGCGACGCCGCGCGCCGCGCCGCGCGCGCGCGCCGCGCGCGCCGCGCCCGCGCGCGCGCGCCGCGCGCGCGCGCGACGCGCGCGCCCCGCGCGCCCCGCGCGCGCGCGCGCGCGCGCGGCGCGACGCCGCGCGCGCGCCGCGCGCGCGCGCCGGCCGCGCGCGCGCGCGCGCGCGGCGGCCCCGCCGCGCGCGCGCGCGCGCGCCGCGCGCCGCGCGCGCGCGCGCGCGCCGCCGCGGCGACGCGCGCGCGCCGGCGCGCGGCGACCCGCGCGCGCGCGCGCGCGCCGCGCGCGCCCCGCGCGCGCCGCCGCGCCGCGGCGGCCGGCGCGCGACGCCGCGCGCCGCGACGCCGCGGCGCGGCGCGTCCGCGCGACGCGCGCGCCGCGCGCGCCGCGCGCGCGCGCGCCGCGCGCGCGCGCGACGCGCGCGCGCGCCCGCCGCGACCGCGCGCGCGCCCGCCGCGCGCGCGCGCGCGCGCCGCGCGCGCGCGCGCCGCGCGCCGCCGCGCGCGCGCGACGCCGCGCGGCGCGCCGCGCGCCCGCGCGCGCCGCCGCCCGCGCGCGCGCGCGCGCGCGCGCCGCGCGCCGCCGCGCGACGCGCGCGCGCGCGCGCCGCGACCGCGCCGCCGCGCGCGCGCGCGCGCGCGCGCCGCGCGACGCGCGGCGACGCGCGCGCGCGCGCGACGCGACGCGCGCCGCGCGCCGGCGCGCCGCGACGCGCGCCGCGCGCGCGCGCGCGCGCGCGCGCGCGCGCCGCGCCGCGCGCGCCGCGCGCGCGCCGCGCGCGCGCCCCGCCGCGACGCCGCGCGCGCGCGCCGCGCGCGCGCCGCCGCCGCCGCGCGCCGCGCGCGCGCGCGCGCGACGCGCGCGCGCGCCCGCGCCCCGCGCGCGCGCGCGCGCGCGCGCGCGCCGCGCGCGCCGCGCCGCGCGCGCGCGCCGCGCCGCGCGCCGCGGCGCCGCGCGCGCGCGACCCGCGCGCGCGCGCCGCGCGCCGCCGCGCCGCCCCGCGCGCGCGCGCCGCGCGCGCGCGCGCCGCGGCGCGGCCGCGGACGCGCGCGCGCCGGCGCCGCGCGCGCGAGCCGCGCGACGCCGCGCGACGCGCGCGCGCCGCCGCCGCGCGCGCGCGCGCCGCGCCCCGCGCGCGCGCGCGCGCGCGCGCGCGCGCCGCGCGCGCGCGCGCCGCGCCGCGCGGCGCGCGCGCGCGCGCCGCGCCGCGCGCGCGCCGCGCGCGCGCGCGCGACGCGCGCGCGCGACGCGCGCCGCCGCGCGCGCCGCGCGCGCCGCGCCGCGCGCCGCGCCGCGCGCGCGCGCGCGCCGCGCCGCGCGCGCGCGCCGCGGCGCCGCCGCGCGCGCCGCGCGCGCGCGCGCCGACGCGCGCCGCGCGCCGCGCGCGCGACCGCGCCGCGCGCGCCGCGCGCGCGGCGCCCGCGCGCGCGCGCCGCCGCGCGCCGCGACCGCGCGCCGCGCGCCGCGCCGCGCGACCGCGCGCCGCGCGCGCGCCCGCGCGCGCCGCGCGCCGCGCGCGCGCGCCCCGCGCGCGCCGCGCGCGCGACGCGCCGCGCGGCGCGCGCGCCGGCGCGCGACGCGCGCGCGCGCGCGCGCGCGCCGCGCGCCGCGCGCGCGCGCGCGCGCCGCGCCGCGCGCCGCGGCGCGCCGACGCGCGCGCCGCGCGCCGCGCGCGCGCGCGCGCGCGCGCGCCGGCGCCGCGCGCGCGCGCGCGCGCCCGCGCCGCGCGCGCGCGCCGCGACGCCCCGCCGCGCGCGCGCGGCGCGCGCCGGCGCGCGCGCGCGCGCGCGCGCGCGCGATCGCGCGCGCCGCGCGCCGCGCCGCGCGCCGCGCGCGCCGCCCGCGCCGCGCCCGCGCCGCGCGCCGCGCCGGCCCGACGCGCGCGCGCGCGCGCGCGCGCCGCGCGCCGCGCGCGCGCCCGGCCGCGCGCGCGTCGCGCCCGCCGCCGCGCGCCGCGCGCCGCCGCGCGCGCGCGCGTCGCGCGCGCGCGCGCCGCGCGCGCGCCGCGACGCGCCGCGCCCGCGCGCCGCCGCGACGCGCGACGGCCGCGCCGCGCCCGCGCCGCGCGCGCGCCGCGCGCGCGCGCGCGCCGCGACGCGCGCGCGCCGCGCGCCGCGGCCGCGCGCGCCGCCGCGCGCGCCGCGCCCGCGCGCGCGCGCCCGCGCGCGCGCGACCCGCGCGCGCGCGCCGCCGCGCCCGCGCGCGCCGCGCGCGACGCGTCCCGGCGCGCGCCGCGCGCCGCGCGCGCGCCGCGCGCGACGCCGCCGCGCGCGCGCCGCGCGCGCGCGCGCGCGACGCCCCGCGACGCGCGCGCGCGGCCGCGCGCGCCGCGCGCCCGCCGTCGCGCGCGCGCGCCGCGCGACCGCGCGCGCGCGCGCGCGCGCGCGCGCGCGCGCGCGCGCGCGCCCGCGCCGCGCGCCGCGCGCGCGCCGCCGCGCCGACGCCGCGCCCGCGCGCGCGACCCGCGCGCCCGCGCGTCGCGCGCGCGCGCGCGGCGACGCGCCGCGCGCGCGCCGCCGCGCGCGCCGCGCGCGGCGCGCGCCGCGGCCGCGCGCGCGCCCCGCCGCGCCCGCGCCGCGCGCGCGCGCGCCGCGCGCGTCCCGCGCGCGCGCGCGCCGCGCCGCGCGCGCGCGACGCGCGATCGCCGCGCGCGCCCGGCGCGCCGCGCGCGCGCGCGCGCGACGCCCGCGGCGCGCGCGCGCGCGCGCCCCGCGACGCGCGCGCGCCGACGCGCGCGCCGCGCGCGCCGCCGCGCGCGGCCGCGCGCCGCGCGCGCCGCGCGCGCCGCGCGCCGCGACCGACCGCGCGCGCCGCGCGACGCGCGCGCGCCGCGCGCCGCGCGCCGCGCGCCCCGCCGCGCGCCCGCGCGCGCGCGCGCGCGCGCGCGCGCGGCCGCGCGCGCGCGCGCGCCGCCGCCCGCGCGCGCGCGCGCGCGCCGCGCGCGCGCGCGCGCCGCGCGCGCCGCGCGCGCGCCCGCGCGCGCGCGCCGCGGCGCGCGCGCGCGCGCCGACGCGACGCGCGGCGCCGCGCGCGCCGGCGCCCGCGCGCGCGCGCGCCGCCGCGCCGCGGCCGCGCGCGCGCCCGACCCCGCGCGCGCGCCGCGCGCGCGCGCCGGCGCGCGCGCGCGCGCGCGCGCGCGCGCGACGCGCGCGCGCGCGACCCCGGCGCGGCGCGCGCGCGACGCGCGCCGCGCGGCGCGCCGCGCGCGGCGCGCGCCCGCGCGCGCGCGCGCGCGCGCGCGCGCGCCGCGCGCGACCGCGCGCGCGCCCGCGCGCGCGCGCCGCGCGCGCGCCGCGCCGCGCGCGCGCGCGCGCGCCGCCGCGCGCGCCCGCGCGCGACGCGCGCGCGCGCGCGCGCGCGCGGCGCGCCGCGCGCGCGCGCGCGCGCGCGCGCGCGCCGCGCGCGGCGCCCGCGCGCCGCGCGCGCGCGCGCCGCGCGCGACGCGCCGGCGCGCGCGCGCCGACGCCGCGCCGCGCCGCGCGCGCCGCGCGCGCGCGACGCGCGCGCGCGCGCGCCGCGCGCGCGCGCGACGCCGCCGCGCGCGCGCCCCGCGCGCGCGCGCCGCGCGCCGCGCGGCGCCGCGCGCGCGCGCGCGCGCGCGCGCGCGCGACGCGCGCGACGCGCGCGCGCGCGCGCGCGCGCGCGCGCCGCGCGACCGCGCGCGCCGCCGCGCGCGCGCGCCGCGCGCGCGCGCGCCGCGCGCGCGCCGCGCGCCGCGCGACCGCGCGCGGCGCGCGCGCGCGCCGCGCCGCGCGCGCGCGCGCGCCGCGACGCGCCGCGCGCCGCCGCGCCGGCGCGCGCGCGCGCGCGCGCGCGCCGCGCGCGGCGCGCGCGCGCCCGCGCGCGCGCGCGACGCCGCCCGCGCGCGCGCGCACGCGCGCGCGCGCGCGCGCGCCGCGACCGCCGCGCGCGCGCGCGCGACGCGCGCCGCCGACGCGGCGCGCCGCGCGCGCGCGCGCGCGCGCGCCGCGCGCGCGCGCGCGCGCGCGCGCGCGCCGCGCCGCGCGCGCCGCGCCGCCCCGCGCGCGCCGCGCGCGCGACGCCGCGCGCCCGCGCGCCGCGCGCGCGCCGCCGGCGCCGCGCCGCGCGCGCGCGCGCGCGGCGCGCGCGCGCCGCGCCGCCGCGCGCGCGCGCGCGCGCCCGCGCGCGCCCGCGCGCGCGACGCGCGCCCGCCGCGCCGCCGCGCGCGCGCGCGCCGCGCGCGCGCGCGCGCCCGCGATCGCGACCGCGCGCGCGCGCGCGCGCGCGCCGCGCCCGCGCGCGCGCCGCGCGCGCCGCGCGCGCGCGCGCCGGCGCGCGCGGCCGCGCGCGCGCGGCGCCGCGCGCGCGCGCGCCGCGACGCGCGCGCGCGCGCGCCGCGCCGACGCGCGCGCGCGCCGCGCGCGCGCGCGACCCGCGCGCGCGCCGCGCGCGCGCGCGCGCCGCGCGCGACCGCCGCGCGCGCGCGCGCGACGCCGCGCGCGACCCCGCGCGCGACGCGCGCGCGCGCGCGCGCGCGACCGCGCCGCGCGCGCCGCGCGCGCGCGCGACGCGCCCCGCGCGCGCGCGACGCGGCGCGCGCGCCGCGCGCGCGCGCGACGCGCCCGCGCCGACGCGGCCCCGCGCGCGACGCGCGCCCCGCGCGCGCCGACCGCGCCGCGCGGCCGCGCGCGCCGCCGCGCCGCGCGCCCGCGCCGCCGCGCCGCGCGCGCGCGCCCCGCGCGACGCGGCGCGCGCGCGCGCGCGCGCCGGCGACGGCGCGCGCGCGCGCGCCCGACGCGCGCCGCGGCGCGCGCGCCGCGCCCGCGCGCGCGCCGCGCGCGCGCCGCGCGCGGCGCGCGCGCGCGCGCGCGGCGCGCGCCGCGACGCGCGCGCGCGCCGCGCGCGCGACGGCGCGCGCCGACGCGCGCGCCGGACGCGCCCCGCGCGACGCGCCGCGCGCGCCGCGCGCGCGCGCGCCGCGCGACGCGCGCGCGCCGCGCGCGCGCGCGCGCCGCGCGCGCCCGCCGCCGCGCGCGCGCGCGCGCCGCGCGCCGCGCGCGCCGACGCGCCGCGCGCGCGCGCGCGCGACGCGCGCGCGCCGCGCGCGCGACCGCCGCGCCCGCGCGCGACCGCCGCGCGCGCGCGCCGCGCGCGCGCCGCGCGCCGCGCCGACCGCCCCGCGCCGACGCGCCGCGCGCCCGCGCGCGCGCGCGCGCGCGCGGCGACGCGCGCCGCGCGGCCGCGCGCGCGCGACCGCGCGCGCGCGCGCGCGCGACGCGCGCGCGCCGCGCGCCGCGCGACGCGCGCCGCGCGCGCCGCGCGCGCGCGCGCGACGCGCCGCGCCGCGTCCCCGCGCGCGCGCGCGACGCGCGCGCGCGCGCGCGCCGCGCGCCGCGCGCGCGCGCGCCGCGCGCGCGCGGCCGCGACGCGGCGCGCGCGCGCGGCGCGCGCGCGCCCCGCCCGCGCGCGCGCCGACGCGCGCGCGCGCGCCGCGCGCGCGCGACGCGCGCGCGCGACCGCGACGCGCGCGCGCCGCGGCGCCGCCGCGCGCCGCGCGCGACCGCGGCGCCGATCCCGCGCGCGCGGCGCGCCGCGCCGCGCCGCCGCGCGCGCGCGCGCGCGCGCGCGCGCGCCCGCGACGCGCGCGCGCGCGCCGCGCGCGCGCGCGCGCGCGCGCGCCGCGCGCGCCGCGCGCGCCGCCGCCGCGCGCCGCGCGCGCGCGCCCGCGCGCCGCGCGCGCCGCGCGCGCGCGCGCGCGCGCGACGCGCGCGCCGCGCGCGCGCGCCGGCGCCGCGCGCGCCCGCCGCGCGCGCGCCGCGACGCCGCGCGCGCGCGCCGCGGCGCCGCGCGCGCGCGCGCCGACGCGCGCGCGCGCGCGCGCCGCGACGCGCGCGCGCGCGCGCGCGCGCCCGCGGCGCCGCGACGCGCGCGACCCGCGCGCGCGCGCGCGCGCCGCGACCGCGGCGCGCGCGCGCGCGCGCCGCGCGCGGCGCGCGCGCCGCGCCGACGCGCGCGCGCCGCCCGCGCGCGCGCCGCGCCGCGCGACGGCCCGCGCGCGCGCCCGCGCCGCGCGCGACGCCGCCGCGCGCGCGCCGACCGCGCCGCGCGCCGCCGCGCGCGCGACGCGCCGCCCGACGCGCGCGCCGCGCCGCCCCGCGCGCGCCGCCGCGCGCGCGCGCGCGCGCCGCGCGCGCGCGACCGCGCCGCGCGCGCGACGCGCGCGACGCGCGCGGCGGCGCCCCGCGACCGCGCCGCGCGCGCGCGGCCGGCGCGCGCGCCGCGCCGCGCGCGCGCGCGCGCCGCGCGCGCGCCGCGCCGCGCGCGACGCGCGCGCGCGCGCGCGCGCCCCGCGCCGCGCGCGCGCGCCCGCGCGCACGCCGCCGCCGCGACGCGCCGCCGCGCGCGCGCGCGCGCGCCGCGCGCGCGCGCGCGCCGCGCGCGCCGCGCCCGCGGCGCGCGCCGCCCGCGCGGCGCGACGCCGCGCCGCGCGCGCGCGCGCCGGCCCGCGCGCCGCGCGCGCGCGGCGCCGCGCGCGCGCGCGCCGCGCGCGCCGACGCGCGCGCGCGCGCGCGACGCGCGCGCGCGCCGCGCGCGCGCGCGCGCCGCGCGCGCGCGCCGCGCGCGCGCCGCGCGCCGCGCGCGCGCGCCGCGCGCCGCCGCCGCGCCCCGCGCGCGCGACGCCGCCGCGCCCGCCGCGCGCGCCGCGCGCGCGCGCGCGCGCCCGCGCGACGACCGCCCGCGCGCGCGCGCGCGCGCGCCCCGCGCGCGCGCCGCGACGACGCGCGCGCGCGCGCGCGCGCGCGCGACGCGCCGCCGCGCGCGCGCGCGCGCGCGACGACGCGCGCCGCGCGCGCGCGCGCGCCCGCGCGCGCGCCGCGCGCGCGCGCCGCGCGACGCGCGGCGCCGCGCGCCGCGCGACGCGCGCCCGCGCCGCGCGCGCGCCGCCGCCCGCGCGACGCGCGCGCCCCGCCGCGCCCGCGCGCGCGCGCGCGACGCCGCGCGCGCGCGGCGACGCCGCGCGCGCCGCGCGCGCGCGCGCCGCGCGCGCGCCGGCGCCGGCGCGCGCGACGCGCGCCGCGCCGCCGCGCGACGCGCGCGCGCCGCGCCGCGCGCGCGCGCGCGCGCCGGCCGCGCCCGTCCCCGCGCGACGCGCGCGCCCGCGCGCGCGCCGCGCGCGCGCGCGCCGCGCGCGCCGCCGCCGACGCGCGCGCGCGGCGCGCGCGCCCGCCGCGCGCGACGCCGCCGCCCGCGACGCGCGCCGCGCGCGCGCGCGCGCGCCGCGCGCGCGCGCGCGCGCGCGCGCGCGACGGCGCGCGCCGCCGCGCGACCCGCGCGCGCGCCGCGCGCGCGCCGCGGCGCGCCCGCGCGCGCGCCGCGCGCGCGCGCGCCGCCGCGCGCGCGCCGCGCGCGCCGCGCGACCCGCGCGCGACGCCGCGCGCGCGCGCGCGCGCCGCGCGCGCGCGCGCCCGACGCGCGACGGCGCGCGCGCGCGCGACCCCGCCGCGCGCGCGACGCGCGCGCGCCGCGCGCGCGGCGCGCGCGCGCCGCCGCGCGCGGCGCGCGCGACGGCGCGCGCCGCGCCGCGCCGCGCGACGCCGCCCGCGCGCGCGACGCGCGCGCGCGCGGCGCGCCGCGCGCGCGCGCGCGCGCGCGCCGCGCGCGCCGCGCCGCGCCGCGCGCGCGACGCCCGCGCGGCGCGCCGCGCGCGCCGCCGCCGCCGCGCGCGCGCGCGCGCCGCGCGCGACGCGCGCGCGCGCCCGACGCGCGCGCGCGCGGCGCCCGCCCCGCGCGCCGCCGCGCGCGCCGCGCCGACCGCGCACGCGCGGCGCGCGCGCGCGCGCGACCGCCGCGCCGCGCGCGCGCGCGCGCGCGTCGCGCCGCGCGCACGCGCCGCGCGCGACGCGCCGCGCGCGACGACGCGCGACGCGCGCGCGGCGACGCGCGCGCGCGCCGCGCGCCGCGGCGCGCGCGCGCCGCGCGGCGACGCGCGCCGCGCGCGCGCCGCGCGCGCGCGGCCGCGCCCCGCGCGCCGCGCCGACGCCGCCGCGCGCGCGCGCGACGGCGCCGCGCCGCCGCGCGACGCCGCCGCGCGCGCGCGCGCCGCGCCGCGCGCCGCGCGCGACGCGCGCGCGCCGCGCGCGCGCCCGCGCGCCGCGCCCGCGCGCGCGGCGCGCGCGCGCGCGCGACGCCGCCCGCGCGCGCGCGCCGCCGACGCGCGCGCCGACGCGCGCCGCCCCGCGCGCGCGCGCCGCGCGCGCGCGGCGCGCCGCGCGCGCGCGCGCCGCGCCGCGCGCGCGCGCGCGCCGCCGCGCCCGCGCCGCGCGCGCGCGCCGCGCGCGCGCGCGCGCGCCGCCGCGCCGCGCGCGACGCGCGCGCCCGCGCGCGCGCGCGCGCGCGCGCGCGCCGCGCGCGCCGCGCGCGACCGACGCGCCGCGCGGCGCCGCGCGCGCGCGCGCGCGCGCGCGCGCGCGCGCCGCGCGCGCGCCGCGCGCGCGCCGCGCGCGCGGCGCGACGCCGACCGCGCGCGCGCGCGCGCGCGACGCCGCGCGCGCGCGCGCCGCCGCCGCGCGCGCGCGCGCGCGCGCGCGCCGCGCGCGCCGACGCGCGCGCCCGCCCGCCGCGCGCGCGCCGCGCGCGCCGCGCCGCCCGCCGCCGCGCGCGCCGCGCCGCGCCGCGCCGCGCGCGCGCGCGCGCCGCGCGACGCGCGACGCCGCGCGCGCGCCGCGCCGCGGCGACGCCGCGCGCGCGCCGCGCCGCGCGCGCCCCCGCGCGCGCGCGCGCGCGCGCGCCCGACGCCGCGCGCCGCGCCGCGCGCGACGCGCGCGCCGCGCCGCCGACGCGCGCCGCGCGCGCGCGCGACGTCGCGCGCGCGCGCGCGCCGCCGCGCGCGCGACGCCGCCGCCGCCGCGCGCGCGCGGCGCGCGCCGCGCGCGCGCGCGCGCGCCCCGCGCGCGCCGCCGCCGCGCGCGCGACGCCGCGCGACGCCCGCGCGCGACCGCGCGCGCGACGCGCGCGCGCGCGCGCGCGCGACGCCGCGCGCGCGCGCGCCCCGCGCGCGCGCGCGACGCGCGCGCGCGCGCCGCCCGCCGCGCCGCGCGGCGACGCGCCCCGGCCGCGCGCCGCGCGCCGACCCGCCGCGCCGCGCGCCGCGCGCCGCGCGCCGCGCGCGCCGCGCGCGCCGCCTCGCGCGCGCGCGCGCGACGCCGCGCGCGCGCGCGCCGCGGACGCGCGCGCGCGCGCGCGCGCGCGCGCGCGCGCGCGCGCGCGCGCGCGCGCGCGCCGCGACGGCCGCCGCGCGCGCCGCGCCGCGCGCGCGCGACGCGACGCGCGCGCGCGCGCGCCGCGCGACGCGACGCGCGCGCCGCGCCGCGCCGCGCCGCGCGGCGCGCGGCCGCGACGCGCCGCGCGCGCGACGCCCGACCGCCGCCGCGCGCGCGCGCGCCGCGCGCGCCGCGCGCGCGCGCGCGCGCGCGCGCGCGCCGCGCGCGACGCGCGCGCGCCGCCGCGCGCGCGCGCGCCGCGCGCGCGCCGCGCGCGCGCGCGCCGCGCGCGCCGCGCCGCGCGCGCGCGCCCGCGCCGACCCGCCGCGACGCGACGCGCGCCCGCGCGCCGCCCGCGCGCGCGCCGCGCGCGCGCGCGCGCGCGCCGCCGCCGCCGCGCGCGCGCCGCGCGCGCGCGCGCGCGCGACGCGCGCGCCGCGCCCCGCGCGCGACGCCGCGGCCGCCGCGCGCGCGCGCCGCGCGCGCGACGCGCCGCGCGCCGCGCCGCGACGCGCGCGCGCGCGCCGCGCGCCGCGCGCGACGCGCGCGCGCGCGCGCGCGCGCGCCGCCGCCGCGCCGCGCCGCGCGCGACGCCGCCGCGCGCGCGCGGCGCGCGCGGCGCGCGCGCGCCCGCGCGCCGCGCGACGCGCCGCGCGCGCGCGCGCCGACGCGGCGCGCGCGCGACGCGCGCGACGCCGCGCCGCGCGCGCGCGGCCCGCGCCCGACGCGCGCGCGCGCCGCGCGCGCGCGCCGCGCGCGCGCGCGCCGCCGCGGCGACGCGCCGACGCGCGCGCCCGCGCCGCGCGCGCCGGCCCCGCCGCGCGCCGCGACGCGCGCGCCGCGCGCCGCGCGACGCCGCGCGCGCCGCGCGCCGCGCGCGACGCGCGCGCGCGCGCGACGCGCGCGCGCGCGCCGCCCGCGCGCGCGCCGCGCGCGCGACCCGCGCGCGCGCGACGCGCGCCGCGCGCGCGCGCGCCCGCGCGCGCGCGCGCGACGCGCGCGCCGCCGCGCCGACGCGCGCCGCGCGCGCGCGCCGCGCGCGCCGCGCCGCCGCGCGCCGCGCGCGCCCGCCGCGCGCCGCGCGCGCGACGCGCGCGCGCGCGCGCGCGCGCGGGCGCGCGCGCGCGCGCGCGCGACGCGCCGCGCGCGCGCGGCGCGCCGCGACGCGCGCGCGCGCGCCGCGCGCGCGCGCGCGCCCCGCGACGCGCCGCCGCCGACCGCCCGCGCCGCCGACGCGCGCCCGACGCGCGCGCGCGCGCGGCGCGCGCCGACGCGCGCGCGCGCGCGCGCGCGCGACGCGACGCGCCGCGCGCGGCGGCCGCGCCGCGCGCGCGCGCGCCGCGCGCGCCGCGCGCGCGCGCGCCGCGCGCGCGCGCGCGACGCGCGCCGCGCCGCGCCGCGCGCGCCGCGCGCCGCCGCGGCGCGCGCGCGCGCGCGCGCGCGCGCGCGCGCGCCGCGCGCGCGCGCCCCGCGCGCCGGCGCGCGACGCCGCGCGCGCCGCGCGCCGCGCCGCGCGCGACGCGCGCGCGCGCGCGCGCGCCGCGCGCGCGCCGCGCCGCGCGCCGCGCGGCGCGCGCGCGCGCGCGCCGCGCGCCGCGCGCGCGCGCCGCGCGCGCGCGCGCCGGCGACGCGCGCGCGCGCCGCCCCGCGCGCGCCCGCCGCGCCCCGCGCCGCGACCGCGCGCGCGGCGCCGCCGCGCGCCGCCGGCGCACGCGCGCGCCGCCGCCGCCCGCGCGGCGCGCCGCGCGCGCGCCGCGCGCGCGCGCGCGCGCGCGACGCGCGCGCCGCGACGCCGCGCGCGCGCGCCGCGCGCGCGCGCGCGCGCCGCGCGCGCGCGCGCGACGCCGCCGCCGCGCGCCGCGCGCCGCGCGCGACGCCCGCGCGCGCGCGACGCGCGCGCGCGCGCGCCGCGCGCGGCCGCGACCGCGCGCGCGCGCGCGCGCGACGCCGCCGCGCCGCGCCGCGCCGCGCCGCGCGCGCGCGCGGCGCGACCCCCGCGCGCGCCCGCGCCGCGCGCGCGACGCCCCGCCGCGCGCCGCCCCGCCGCGCGCGCCGACCCCGCCGCGCCCGCGCCCGCGCGCCGCCCGCCGCCGCGCCGCGCCGCGCGCCGCGCGCCGCCGCGCGCCGCGCGCGACCCCGCCGCGCGACGCCGCGCGCCCGACCCGGCGCCGCCCGCGCGACGCCGCGCCGCGCGCGCGCCCCGCCGGCGCGCGACGCCGCCGCGCGCCGACCCCGCGGCCCGCCCGCGCGCGCGCCGCGCGCCCGCGCCGCGCGCCCCGGCCGCCGGCGCGCGCGCGCGACGCGCCCGACGCGCCCCGCGCCCGCGCGCCCCGCCGCGACCGGCCGCGCCGCGCCGACCGGCGCGCGGCCCCCCGCCGCGACGCCGGCCGCGCCCCGCGACGCCCGCGCCGCGCCCCGCGCGCGCGCGCCGCGCGCGCCCGCCGCGCGCCGCGGCCCCGGCGCCGCCGCGCCGCCCGCGCCGACGCCCCGCGCGCGCCGCCGCGCCGCGCGCGCCGCCGCGCCCGCGCCGCCGCGCCCGCGCCCGCGCGCCGCGCGCGCGCGCGCCCGCCCGCGCGCGCCCGCCGCGCGCCGCCGCCCCGCGACGCGACGCGCGCCGACCGCCCCGCGCCCGGCGCCGCCGGCCCGCGCCGCCGACCGCGCGCCGCGCCGCCGCCGCGACGCCGCCCCGCGCGCGCGCGCCGCCCGCCGCCCCGCGGCGCGCGCGCGCCGCGCGCGCGCCCCCGCCGCGCCGACGCGCCGCCCGCGCGCCGCGCCCCGCGCGCCCCGCGGCGCCGCCCGCCGCGCGCGCGCGACGCCCGCCCCCGCGCGCGCCGGACCCCCGCGACCGCCGCGCGCCGCCGCGCCGCGGCGCGCCCGCGCGCGCCCGCGCGCGCGCGGCCCGCGCGCCCGCGCCCGCCCCCGCGGCCCGACGCGCGGCGCGCCGCGCGCGCGCGCGCCCCGCCGCCGCCCGCGCCGCGCGCCCC
The DNA here is from genome assembly GCA_022818045.1 of Neotoxoptera formosana. Taxonomy (NCBI): domain Eukaryota; kingdom Metazoa; phylum Arthropoda; class Insecta; order Hemiptera; family Aphididae; genus Neotoxoptera; species Neotoxoptera formosana. Next base: position 913 of record JAIWJD010000159.1, on the reverse strand, counting down.
CGCGCGCCCCGGCGCCGCGCCGCCCGCGCGCGCGCGCGCGCCGCGCGCCGCGCCGCGCGCCCCGGCGCGCCGCGCGCGACCGGCGCCGCGCCCGCGCCGCCGCGCCCGCGCGCGCCGGCGCGCCGACCGCGCCCGGCGACGCGCGCGCCCGCCGCCCGCGCCCGCCCCCGCGCGCGCCGCCGCGCGCGACCGCGCCCGCGCGACCGCGCCGACCGCCGCGCGCGCGACGGCGCGCGGCGCGCGCCGCGCCGCCGCGCGCCGCGCGCGCGCGACGCGCGCCGCGCGCCGGCGCGACGCGCGCGCCCCGCCGCGCGCCGCGCGCCCGCGCGCGCGCCCGCGCGCCGACCCGACGCGCCCGGCCGACCGCGCGCGCCCGCGCCGACGCGCCGCCGCGCGCGCCGCCGCCCGCCGGCGCCGCGCCCCGCCGCCGACGCGCGACGCCGCCCGCGCGCCCCCGCGCGCCGCGCGCCCGCCGCGCGCGGCCCCGCGCGCCGCGCCGCGCCGCCGACGCGCCGACCGCGCGCCGCGCGCCGCGCGCGCCGCGCCGCGCCCGCGCGACGCCGCGGCGCCGACGCCGCGCGGCGCGCGCCGACGCGGCGCCGCGCGCGCGCCCGCCGCCCGCGCGCCGCCGCCCGCCCCGCGCGCGCCCGCCCCGCGCCCGCCCGCCGCCGCGCGCGCGCCGCGCCGCCGCCGCCGCCCCCCGCGCCGCGGACCCGCGACCCCCGCGCGCCGCCCGCGCGACGCGACCCCCGCGCCCGCGCGCCCGCGCGCCGACCCGCGCGCGCGCGCGCCCGCCGGCCCCGCGCGACAGCGACCCGCCGCGCGCGGCCGCGCGCGCCCGCCCCGCCCCCGTCGCCGCCCCCGCGCGCGCGCGCCGCGCCCCCCGCGGCCGCCGCGCGCCGCGCCGCGCGCC
>JAIWJD010000158.1:0-20637 GCA_022818045.1 Neotoxoptera formosana | reverse complement strand
GCCGCCCCCCCCGCCCCGTCCCCCCGCCCCCCCCCCCCCCACCGCCCGCCCCGCCGTCCGCCCCGCCGTCCCGCCCCGCTCGCCCCCGACCGCCGCGCCCCGGCCCCCCCCCCGTTTCGCTCGCGTCCCCCCCCTCCCCCGCGCCCGCCACGCGCCCCGCCCGCCCCCCGCCCCCGCCCCCGGCCCCCCCCGGGGGCCCCCCCCCCGTCCCGCCGCCCCGCGCCCCCCCGCCCCCCGCCCCCCCCGCCCCCCCCCCAGTCCCGCCCGCGCCCCGCCCCCGCCCCCCGCGCCCCGCCCCGGCCGGCCCCCGCCCGTTCGGCCGCCCCCCGGCCCCCAAAACCCCCCCGGGCGTCCGCGTCCCCCCCGCGCCCGCCGCGCCCCCCGCCCCCCCCCCGTCCCCCGCTCGCCCCCCGCGCGCGCCCCGTCCCCCCGCGTCCCCCCGGCCCCCCGCGCCCCCCTCCCCGGGCCCCCGCCCGCCCCGGGGCCCCTCCCTTTCCCCCGCCCGGCGCCGTTACCCCCCCGCCGCCCGCCCGGCCCGCCGCCCCCGCCCCGCCCCCGCGCGCGCCCCCGGCCGTCGCCCCCGCCGCCGCCCGTCCCCGCGCCCGCCGCCCCGCCTACGCGCCCGCCCGCCGCCCCCGTCGTTCCCCGCCCGCCGTCCGCCCCCGTCCGTCCTTTTCGCGCGCGTCACCTCACCCGCCTTTTTTCCCGACGTAACCGCGACCCGCGTCCATTACTCGTATCGCGCAAGTTACTCCGCCCTCCGCGCGTTTTCCGCGTCGTTCGCGTCCCGTCATCCCCTCGTCCGTCGCCGCGTCGTCGCTTCGTCGCGGTTCCCGCCGCGTTGTTTCGACGTTCCCCCGCGTATCCGTTGTTTCACCATATCGCCCGCGCCCCCGCGTCCGCGTCTTCTCGTTTCGGACTACCGTCGTTTGCTTCCACGTCGTATGGTCGGAACCGTCGCGCGCGTCGTTCGACGGCGGTCCGCGCCGTACCGCCCCGCGTTCGTTCGCCCGCGCACCGTTCGCCGCCTACGTCGATCGCCTCCTGTACCGCCGTTTTTCCCGCGCAGATGCCCACGCGTTCCTCTCCTCCACCGTTTCCGCGCGACGTCAACGCCACGTTAGCGCCTCGTTCCCCCGCGCGCCCGCCCCCGTCTCCGCCCCTTCTCCGCCCTCCGCGACCCCGAGTTCGTTTTCCGTACCGTTTACCCGCGCAGACCAGCGGCGCCGACGCGTTCTGGCCGCGCACGTTTCGTCGTTCTCCCCCTCGAACGCTGTTTCCGTCACCGCGTCCGTTGCGCCCCTCAGCTAACCGCGCCGTCCGTCCCCCCGACCCGCGTCCCGCTCGCGCCAGCCGGTCTCCGCGCGTCCCTCCGCCGTCCGGACCGCTCCGCGTCCGCTCTCGCGCCCGGATTCGCGTTCCTGTCGCCCCCCCCGCTCCGTCCGACTGCCTCCCGACGTTGCGCACCTGCGCGTCCGCCGACCGTGTTTATCCCGTTCGCGTCCTGTCGCGAGGCCAGCCGTTTCCCCGAGTCGTTCCCCGCCGCGTCACGTCCAACGCGTCACGTTCCCGCGTTTCCCGCGTCCGCTCCCACCCCCGCGTTCCGCCTCGTTACGTCGGCCGTCCGCCCGTTACCGCGCGTCGCCTCGCGCCCGTTACATCGCCCGCGCGGCGTGCACCCGCCTCGTCTTACCGCGTTGCCGCCGTTCTCCTATGCCCGTTCTCGACGCGTCGTCGCGCCGTTTCGTAATCCGTTAACGCGCGCGTCCCGCTCCACGGCTCGCAGCGTCGCAGCGTTTCGTTCCGTCCGTCTCGTCTGCGCGAGCGTTCGCGCGCCGCGTGTCCCAGCGCGCCGTTCGTCCCGCCGTCCGTCCACCGCAACCCACCCGTTTACCGTATCGCGGCACCCGCCGTTCGCGCCGCCGCGGCTTCTCGCCCCGTTCCGTTCGCCAGTTGCCACGTTCGTATTCCCCGCGCCGTCCGCCCGCCCATCGCCGTCCCACGCTCGTGCGTTCCACCCGCTCGCGCCCGCCTCCGTCGATTCCCCCACGCCGCCGTTTTCCCGTCCGTTCCGTTCCCGACCTTCCGCCCTGTTCGGTACGCTAGCCCCCATTCGCGCGTCGCCGCCCGCGTACCCGCTTCCCTGTCACGTCCCGTCTTCGTTTTTTGCGCCGCGAGCGGCGTTCGCCGCGCGCTCGTCGGCCCGCCGCGCTTTGCCCCGCGTTCGGTTTCGTCCCGCCCGCGCCCCGTCTTGCGCGCGCGGCGCCTCCCGCCGCGTTCGTTCTCCGCTACGCAGCGACGCGGGCGACACACTCGTTTCGCCCCCGCCGCTCACCGCGCCCGTGCCGGCTCGCCCGCGTCGTCTCTCGGTTACGCACGTCGCCGTCGCCGACGTGCTCGCCGCCGCGCGCGCGCCCGTCCCGTACCTTCCGTTCGTTCGCCGCACGCCGTTCCCGCTCCTCAACGCGTCTATCCTCGTCGTCGTTCGTCCCCGCGCGTACGGCGTTCTCGCGGCTTCCGCCTATACTGACCCACGCCGGCCGTCGGCCGCTTGTTCGCGTGCGCCGTCCCCGCCGCGTCCCCAGTTTACCGTCGCGTCCGCCCGCTGCGCTCGTTGCGCGCCTCGTTACACCCGTCGTGCCCCGCGACACCGTCGCTCCGGCCGTTCGCGTCGTTCCGTTCGTTCGTTCCACCGCCCTGCCCGTCCGTCGTAGCGCCCCGCGTCGCGTTCGCCCCCCCCGTCACGTCCGCACTCGTGCCGTCGCGTCGCCACGCGCCACGACGTCGCACGCCCCGCTGTTTTCCACGTTTCGGTCGCTTCGTCCCGCGTTCCGACGTCGCCCCACCGTCGTCCCGCCGTTAGCGCGTCCACCCGTCGTGCCCCTGCGCGTCCGTTTCGCGCCGGCGCGTCACGCCCCCCGCATCGCGTCGCGTGCAGTCTCCCGTCGTTTCGGTCGCCGTTCCCCGCTCGTCGCCGTTCCCGCCCTTACATTTTCTGCGCTGCGTTCCTCGCGGACGCCTACACCGCGCCCCGCCGTTATCGTCCGTTGCCCGTTTTTCCGTTTCGCGCGCGCGACGCCGCCGCGCGTGCCGCGCGTCGCCCCGCGACGTCGCCGCGCCGTCCGCGTTCGTGTTCGCTACACCGCCGTACGTCCTGCGTGCCGCCGTCCCGCGCGGTCGCGTTGCCGCGATTTTTATCACCGTCCGCTGCCGCCCCCGTCCCCAGCCGTCGCCCCGTTCGCGCCGCGCGCGCCGTCGCGTACCCGCCATCGCCTCCCGTCCCGACCACCGCGCGTCCGTACGTCGTTCCGTTTCGTTTTGTTCCAGACCTCTCGTCTCACCGAGACTCCGTTTTCCTCCGTTTCTTCGCGTCCGTCCCGTTTCCGTTTCCATTCGTTCACCCTCCGAAGCGCGCCACGCGTTCGTAATCGTTTTCGCTCACGCGCCCTCGACCGCCGCCGCCGCGGCCGTCACGAACGTGGCGCACCCGCGCGTTTTCCCCGCGCGATCGCGATCGCGCAACCCGTTCGCCGTTAATGCCGGTTCCGCGCGCCCCCGTTCGCTCTTTTCGCCCCCCCCATCCGTCGCCGACGCGCGGTTTCGCGCCGTAGCGTCGTTCCGCCGCCCGTCGACCGCGGCGCCGCACCACCCGCCGACTCTCGCACGCCCGTCGTCCTTCGTTTTTCCGCGCCGCGGCAACGTTAACACGCCGCCGTTTCCGCCGACCGGTCTGTCCCACCCACCGCGAACGCCCTGCCACGCCGCCGGGCGGCGTATCCCGCGGCCGCCCGCCTGCGTTTCCCGTTCGTCCGGCGACTCTTCCGTCGTCGTCGTTCCGCCAGTTACTCTAGCCCCGGTACTCGCCGCCGCGCGTTCCCTGTCTGTTTTCCGTACCGTCACGGCGCGCCCGTCGCCGTCCCTCCCTCCGTTCCGTCCCAGCCCTCCGTGGCGCCGGTCAACGAGTTCCCGACCCGGCGTCTCGTTCGCCGTACGTCGTCCCGTCCCGTCCCCGCCCCCGCCCTCGTTGGTCGCCCGTTCCGTTTCGGAATCCCGACGCCCAGCCTGTCGCGTCCATCCGTCGCGTCGTTCACCGTTGACTCGTGCGCGCGTCGCGCGTCGTCCCCGCCGCGCGAGCGCAGCCGCCGTTTGCGCGCGTCGTATCCGTCCTCGTTTCGTCCCACCCGCTACCGCAGCGTGCGGTGCGTATCGTCCTGTTCGCATATCGTTTCGTCGTTCGTTTCCGCGTCCCTCGCCGTTTTCGTTCGCCGCCCCACCGTTTCCGTCCCCCGCCGCCGACGCTCACGTGCGACCGTGCAGTGCCGCGCGGCCACCGGTCGTGTACCGACCAGTCCGCCCACTCACGAGGTACCGTTCGACCCGTCCGCGTTTTACGGCGTCCCCGCGCGTCCGACGCCCCCGCGTCGTCCACCTGTACGCCGACCCGCCACCGCCGTCGCACTGCCCGCCGCTCACGGCGCGCCCCCCGCCCGGCGTTCGCGCCGTTCCGTTTTTCGCGTCGCACCGCGCGTTCGTCCCCCGCCCTCACGCGTTTTTCGTGCGCGTCCGCCGTCCCGACCACAGTTCGGATCGTCGCGCGCCACCGCCTGCGTCACTCCCGCGCCGATCCGCGGCCGTTCCGACCCGTTCCGCCACGCCACGTGATCCCCCGCGCGCCGCGTGTCGGCGACGCACGCACCCGTCCCGTCGTTCCGCGTTTCGCGTTTATCCGCGCTGCTGCGCCCGTCCCCGTCTCTCGTACGAACTCCTCGTCGCGTCTTCCGTTTACGTTTCACCGTAAACCGTCGCGACGCGCGCCCTCGTCCACTATCGCGTCCACCAAACCGTCGTCGCGCGCCCGCCCTCCGTACCGTTGCCGCGCGTCGCCGTTACGCCTCCGCTCGCCCGGCGTATCCACCGTTCCGCAATACGAACCCTTCGCGTCGAGTTCTGCCCACGCCTCGCCGTCCACCGTTAGCCGTCCGTCCGCACGCTTCCCGCCGTCCCCCGTTCGACGCACCGTCCCGACGTTTCTCCCTCCCCGCGTCCCTCGCGTTCGCGTCGACGTTCGCCCCCTCGTCGGCCCCGAGTTCCTGCGTTCCGACGTCGAACCCCGTTCCGTTCCCCGTCGTGTTCGCGTTCGTGGCAGCGTTCCACGTTTTTCTCCCTCGCCCCGCCAACGTCCGCCCGTGTTTTCCGACCCGTTCGTTCCGTCCGGCGTCAGTCGTTCCCGCGTCCCGTTCTCGCTCGTCCGCGCCGCGTTCCGTCGCATCCGCGCGCGCGCGACGCCCCGTCTCGGTCGTTCCGCCGTCCCGCCGTTCGTCGCCGTCCCCCGCGTTTCGCCTGGCGTCCGCCGTTCCGCCCGCGCGACCGTTATACCGTCGCCCGTCGCCGCTCCTCCGTCCGTGCCCCCGTAGCGAGAAGCCCCGGCCGACGCACGCCCCGGTCTCCCCGTCAACGCGACGTCCGTTCGTCCGTGCGTTTCGGCGTCGCGCCCGCGCCCGTTCGCCGTCGTCCCGATTTCGCCGTTCGCACCCGCGCGCGCCGCCGCGTAACGCCCCGTCCCTCTTCCCGTACGTCTAGCGCAGTCGTTTCCGTGTTTTCCGCGTCCGCCCGTCTCTTCATGTTTGTCGCGCGCGGCGGTCCGCCGCCGTCGCGCGTCCCGTTTCCCACCGTCCCCGCCGTCATTCCCGCGCCGTTCGTCCTGCGACCGTTCCGTTAATCTCGTCGCGTTCGTCCCTCACTCGCGCCTGACCGCCCGTCCGTCCCGGCGTACCGACCGATTCGCGTCCCAACCCGGCCCGCGTCCGTCCGCGTACTCCACTCCGCGTGCAACCGCGCAGACCGCGACGCGTCCCGCGCGCGCGCCCGTTCCCGCCGCGTCGACGTTCGTTTTTCCGTCCCGTTCGTTCGTCCCCGTCGCCACACGCCTGATACGTCGCCCGCCCGCACGCCGCCGCCGTTCGTCGAACCCGTCGCTGCGCGTCACCCGTTTCGTTCGTCGCCTCCCGCGCGTCAGTTTGCCCGCCGTCCGTCCTGGACCGCATCCGCCCCTCCCCGATACCGGACTCGTCCTGCTCCGCCGCCTCCCCGGCGCGTTTTCCCCGCGCGCGTACTGCGCGTCGCGCGTCCCGCTCCGTGCCCCGTCCGCCACTCCGACGCGCGACGACCGCCACGCTGTTCCCGCGCTCCCTGTTCTCCGCCCGTCCCCGCACCTCCGCCCGCCCGTCGTTCCGTCCGCCGACCTCGCAGCCGCTCTCCGCCGCCTCTCCGTCGGTCGCGACCTGAATCCCGTCGTCTACGTCCGACGGCCCCTCGTTTCGCCCGCGGCGCCCGCCCGCCGTTCGTCAGCGTTGCGCGTTCCGTTACCCGTCGTCGCGCTCCTTCTCCACGACCGCGCGCCGTATCCTCCCACCGCGCCCCGCGCCGTACAACCACGCCATCGACCCCGTACTCGACACGGTCGTCGTTCCGGTCGCGACCTCGCCCGCCGCGTCGTCCCGGAATCGCCGCCGTGCCATCTTATCCGCCCTCGTTTTCGCGTCCCACCGTCCGCGTTCGCGCGTCGCGACGGCCGTTTTCGACGCGTCGCGTCCGCCGTTACACCGCGTTCGCCGCCCCCGCGACGTCGTCACCCCTCCCCCGCGCGAGCCCGTTCCGCCCCATCGTACCGCACTACGCGAGCGTCGCGCGCGTTTCTCGTTCGACGTCCGTCGCACTTCCCCTCGGCGCCCCGTCTGTCTCCAGCCCCGCGTGCGGCGTTCTGGAACTCCCGTTACCGTTTCCTCGGCCCCCGTCCTCCCCGTCCCGCACACCTTTCCGTTCACGCCCTCGTTCCCGTTTCGCACTCCCGTCTATACCTCCCCCCGCGTTTTCGCCGTTCCGTCGCGTTGTCCCGCCGTTCCTCGCCCCGCCCCCCGTTACGTCCCGTCCCGCGCCTCGCCGAACGCCGTCGCGCGGGCACGTTTACTGGCCCGCCGCGCGCTCTCGACCTCGCTGCCCTGCACGTCTTCGTCCCCCGCCCGCGTTCGGGTCACCTCTCGCGCGCCGTTCACCCCCGACGCCAACCGGATCCACCGTCCCGTCACGCTCGCCCTTCCCGTCCGTCCGACCCGCGTCTCCGCGCCTCGTCGTTCCGCCGTCCCCCGCCGCCTGATTCGCTCGTCGCCGCGTTCGTCCCGTTTCGCGCCCGCGTATTTCCCGCACACCCCGTAAAGCGTGTCGCAACGCGCCGGCCTTTCGTTTCAGCGTCCGTGTCTCCCGCCGCTCGTCTCGTCCGTCGTCCGCCGACTCGCGCTGAAACCCCGTTCCCGTGCCGCGTCCCGCCGCAGCGCCCGTCGATTCAAGCCCATCCTCGTCCGCAATCCACGCGTCCCTCCTCGTCCTACGCCCGTTCGTCGTCGTTCCTCGTCCCCCGCCCCGGCATTCCAGCCGTTTGGCTTCCCCGTCCCCCGGCCGCCCCCGCACGCCTCCGACCGTTTGCCCCGGCCCGCCCCGCCCGCCGCCTCGCCCGTTCGTTCCCCGTGCCGTTTCCACCTCCCCTCCACGTCCGTCCTACCGAACCCCGCGTCGCCCCCGTTCTCGCGCCCCGCGCGGCCGACCGTTACGCCCCCACCCGGACCGGCCGGTCCCGCCACGCGACGCGCGTCGTCTAACCCGTTTATTTCCCCTCGTCGGCGTTCGTCGTCCGTCCGCGGCCGCCGTTCGCCGCCTCGTGCCCGTCCTCCGTCGTCGCCCTACCGTTTCCGTTCTGTTTCTTCCGTCGCGACCGCTTCGTCCACCAGTACGTCCCGCGGTCCTACCCGCGCCCCGCCGCCGTCTCGCGTTCCCGCGCCGCGACGCGCCCGCGTCATCGTCAGCTTACGTCTTCATGCGCGCTACTCGCACGCTCGTCGCGTCCGTCGCCTCCCGTCGCGTCCCGTTAGTTTTCGTCGCTCGGCGTTCGCCGCCGCCACCGCCCGTTCCGGCCCGCGTACCGCGTCGTTTTCGTTCCCGCCGGGTTCGCGTCCGTTTTTCGCGCTCACTGTGGACCCAGCGGGCCGGTTCGCGTCGGTTTCTCTGCCCCCCGCGACGCCCCCGGCCGTCTCGGCGTCGTTTTCCCCCGCCGGTCCAGACCACGGACGCCGTCGCGGATCGCGCGTTCGCCGCCCCGTCCCCGTCCACTTCCCGCTCGCTGCGCGTCCGCGTACGCTACCGTCCGTTACCGTTCCGCACACTCCGCTCCCCGCCGTCGCATGCGTCTGCCCGTCGTCGCCCGCCACGTTGCTGTCCTCGTTCTCCGCGTCGTTCCCGCGCGTCTCTCGACCCCGTCCCACCCGCCTCCGCTCGCGGCCCCGCGCTTCCCCCACGCACCGTCCCGAACGCTCCTGCGCCGTTCGTGTCGCCCGCTCCTTTCTTTCAATCCCGCTCCGCCGTTCCTCGCGCCCGCCGCGTCCCGTTCGCCGCATCGGTTCCCCGCGCGGTGCGTTTCCGCGGCCGTCTCCGTCTCGCGCCCGCCTCCGCGCACCGTCCCCCTCGCCCCCGCTCGCCGAGCCGAGCCGCGTTGACCGAGCCTCGTACCGTCGTTCCAACCGCGAAGTGCGCTTCGTCGCTCGATCCGCACCCGTCGTTTCGTCCCGTTAGACGTCCGTACGCGCGCCCGTTTCCCCGTTCCTCCCAACGGCCACCCGCGTACCCTCGTTCAGTCCGTCCGTTTCCTCCGCCCGAACGTCCGGCGTCGCGTCCCGTCACCTGTCGTCCGCACCCCCCGCGTCCCCCGCGCGCACGCCCGCCTACCCGTCGCGTAGTTCCGCCCGATTCTACCGCGCAGCCGCCCGCACCGTCCACTTCACCCGCCGTCGCCCGCCCAGGTACGTTCTCGCCCGCGAACATGCGCCGGTTCGCCTCGCGCCGCGTTTCCGCGTCGCAGCCCGTCGCCCCCCCGTGCGCCGTTCGCCGCCCGCCCGCCCGCCCCGCGCGTTTTCGTCGCGTTTCGCGTAAGCCCGCCCGCGTCGCGTCTCCCGCGCCCCACCCGTCCGTTTCGCGTCGCGCCCGCCGTGCTCCGTCACGCCGTCTCGCGCGCGTTGCCGCGCGTTCCGCGCGCGCGCCGTTCGTTCGCCCCCAGTAGCCCTCCCCTACGCGTTTTTCGGTTTTCGCTTTCGTTCCGTCCCCCCAGTCCTCTGTCGTTTCAGCCCGACGCGCGCCCACGTTCCGTCGCGTTTTACGTTGAATACTGCCCTGCGCACGCGTCCTGCGTCGCGCCCCGCGCCGCAGCGGTCCTGCGCCGCGTTTCGCCCGCGCGTCATCCGTTTCAGCGCGTTCCCAGCCCGTCGTGCTCGCCGTCACCTGCACAGTTCCGTCCCAGCGTTCCGCCGCCGTCCGGCCCGGCGGCAGCACGCCGTCCCGTTCGTCCCCGATCCCCTACCGCGCCCCGCACCCGCGTTCGTATCGCCGTCCCGCCCGTTTACAACAGCCCCTTGCCGTCGTAGTCCGGCGCCTCCGGCGGTCCGTTTCGCCCGTTCCGGCGCGTCGCTTCGTCGATCCGCCGTGGCGTTGCTTCTCCCGACGTCCCCCGTCGCGCACGTTTCGTCGTGTCTCGCCACGTCGCCGCCGAGGCCCCCCGTTGCCGGCCGCGCTCGTTTAGCGTCCGCCGTTACCCCCGGACCGTTTTCGTACCGATGCGTGTGCGCGTCGCGCGCACGCGCAACGAGTCGTCCGTCTTGGACGCCGCGCGATCGTCGCGTTGCGGGCCCCTCGACCGCGTCCGCGCCCGTGCGCTCCTCGTGTACCCGTCGCGTCTCGCCGCACCTGACCCGTTCCCGTCCGTCCGTCTGCGCCCGCCTCCCCGCTCCCGCCCCCCCCGTTACTGCTTCCCGACCTCCGTTTCGCACGTCGCCGTCGCGACGCTCACGCGTGCCCGTTTCCCCGTTTTCGCCATCGCGTTACGCCCGCGACCCGCGTCGCGTCCGTGCGTTCCCGCGTTCGCACGTCCTTGCCCGTCAGCGCCGTCCACCGCTCCGTATCGGCGTTCTAGACGTCTCGACGCGCCGCCCGCCCGCGTCCCGCCAGCGTCTGCTCCCGTCGCCCCCCGTCGGCCAAGTTAGTTCGCCGCGCGCCGCCCCCTGCCTTCGCGCCCCCCCCCCGCGCGCCCCCGCCCACATAATCCCCTTCTCGCGCCGGCCCGATCCGTCGCGCTCCGTCTCGGCGTTATTCCGTTCTCGCGACCACCTAAAACCCGACGCCCGCCCCGTATCGCCGGCACTACGCTTACCACCCGCCCGCTCTCGTTCCGCGATGCGCGTTCCGCCGCGCCCCCAACTCGTTCGTACGTAGTCCCGCTTGTCTCGCCGGTCCTCGTCGCGTTTAGCTACTGCGCGGCGGCCCGTCCGAGTCGCGCGCCCGCACCCCGTTCAGCGTCCGTCGACGGCCGCGCCCCCAACAGTTCGTGCGCTCCTCCGCGTCCGCCCCGCGCGCCCGACGTTCCGCACGCCGTCTCACGGGCCGTCGCGTGCGACACCCGTTCGCCTGACCGGCCCGGTCCTCGCGTTCGTCGCGTTCCCCGGTTTTCGCCCGTTGCCCGCGCTTACGTCCTCTCGCCCCGTCCGCCACCGCCGTTCGTCGGACCTCGCGTTCGTTTCCGCGTTCCGTTACGTCGTCCGTTCCGCTCGCGTTCTCACCGGTCTGCCGTCCCGTCACTCCGCACGTTACTTCGTCCGTTCGCGCCCCCTCGTCGTCGTCTGTCTCCCCGTTCGTCGTCCGCCGCGCGCGTACCCGCTCCGTTCCCGCGCGTTTCCCGCCGTACCCCTCCGCGAGCGTCCTGCTCCGCCGCCCGGGTCGCCCGCAGCGTTCCGATTCCTCCGTCTCGCGTCTCCGTCGCGTCCCGTCACGCCCCGTCTTCCGCTCGCGTCGTCCCCCACGCGCGTTACTCCCTCGGCGTCGCGCCGTTCGCCGCGCCCGTCTCGCGCAGTCCGTTTCGCCTCGCCCGCGCCGCCCGCCCCGACGTTACGCGCCCCCGCCGCGCCGGCGTACCCCGTTGACACCTCTCACCCGCCGTTTTTCCGCGTCCCGTTCGCGTCCGTCCCGTCGTTCGCCCGCGCCGACACGGGCTACGTCGCCCTTCCCGCCTCCCGTCCGACGCCCGCCGACGTCGCCGTCTGCTTCCGCTCCTTCCTACCGGCGTCATCCTCGCCCAACCGTCGTTCCCCACGTCGTCATCCTAGACCGCCGTCCGGTTACCGCGTGAGCCGTCGCTCGTCCCGCCCGCTCGCGCCGTCGCGTCCGCACTCGCCGTGTTGGCGCTGTCCGTTTGCCGTCCTCGACGTTACGTCCCCGCCGCCCGCGTCCGCGTACGCCCCTGTCGTCGCCGCGCGTCGGTCCCGTTCGATCGCGCACCGTCCGATCCGCGTCACGTCGGTCAGCGCGCCGTTCGCCCCTCGCCGACCGCGCGCCCGCGCCGCGTCGTCCCCGCATCGCGGCGGCGCCGCCCGCTCCGTCGGCCCCATGCCATCTCGCCGTCGTTTCCCCGTCGCCCGCGTCGCCTCGGTCCTCGCCGCGCCCGTCTGCCCCCCGGCCCGACGTCCCGTGCCGTCCGTACGACTCGCGCGCCCCCGCCCCGTTTCTCGCGGTCTCCGTTCCGTTAGCCTCCGCGTCAACCGCCGCGTGTTTTTCCCGCCACGCGAACCGTCGACACGCGCGCGCGTAGTCCGTTTCGAGTCGAGCGCGCACCGCCGCGCCGCCGACGCCGCCCACGTTCGCGCCGACGCGGTTCGCGTTTCCTGCGCGCCCGAGCCCGTCTTTCGCCGTCCACGACGTGCCCGCTCCGCCGTTCCCCCGCGCACCACGCCCCAGCCGCGCCTTCCAGTACGTCCTACGTTCCGCCCGCGCGACCACGTCGATACGTCCGCGCATCAGTCGCTTCCCGCCCGCCCGGCCGTATGCGTTCCGCGCGTCGCACCCCGCCCGCCCCCCGTCGACGCCCCCCGCGTTTCGTTCTCATCGCTCTGGTCTTCCTTCTTATCCCATGCCCCCCGCCGCGTTCGGGCGTTACCCCGCGTCATCGCGCGTCCTCGTCTCCCCGCGCGTTTTCCGATCCCGTTCACCTGGCTCGGTCCGCCCCGCCAGCGCACCCACGTCGGCGCGCCGTGCGCCTCGCGCTGTTTTCGTCGCGCGCTCCCCCGCGGGCGTCGTTCCGACCCGTCGTTCCCGCGCGTAATGACACCGCCCGCACGTCGCTCGCGCCCATCGCATCGTTTCCGCGGCGCCCCGTCGCGCGTCGTCTCTAGTTCGCAGTCGTCGCGCGCGCTAGTCCCGCGTTATACCCACCACCGCGCTGCGTTCCCCCGCCCGCGCCACCCCCTGGTCGCGCGACCGCCCACTTCACCTTCGTACCCGTTCGCCGTTCACCCGCGTTATCGTCGCGCCCGCCCAATCGTTCCCGTCCCACCCGTTTCCGCCTCGTCCGCGCGTTACGCGCGCCCCCGGTCCCCGTCCGACTACCGTCGCGCGTTCATCCGTCCGCTCACGCGTGCGTACGCCCCAACACTCAACCGCCGGATTCCCGCTCGCCCGCCCGCGCGTCGCGCCTCACCCCGTTCCGGGCCCGCGCCCACTCGCCGCACCCTCCCGCGTCCGGGCCGTCCGTGCGGCGTCAGTTACGCTTGCGCCAGGTCGCGGCCCGCCCTCGGTCGTCGCCGGCCGCCTGTATCGTCGTCGACCGCCGCGTCCTAAGCCGCACTGCGCCCGTCCCCCGCCCGCGCGTCCTGATCGCACCCCCACCGTTTCCACCGTGTCCCTCCGGCCCGTCACACGCCGTCGGCCACCCCCGTCGCCCCCGTCCCGTACGAGAACGCCGCGTTCTGTCGCTACCCTTCGCGCGTACTCCGTCCGTCGGTCCGGCCATCGTCGCGTCCGGACCCGCGTTCCCCGCCGGCGCTTCCGACGCCGTCGTTTCGCGTACCGTCTCTCACGCGTTCGCGTCGCCGTCAGCCGCCGCGCGTCACGTTCGCCCGCCGCGCTCTTCGATCACCTACGCGCGTACGCGCCGTCGTTCGTTTACGTGCCGGCTCCGTCGTCCAGGGCGTGGCCGCACCCGTCCGCACGCGTCGCGTTCACACAGCGTCGCCCGCCCACTCACCGACCCGCCCGCCCACACCCGGTCTTCTTCCGTGTCGCGTCCCGACTCGTCTCCTCGTCGCGCCACGCGCGTCCCACGTCGCGACGTTTTCCGTTTCAATCCGAGCCGCGCGCCGTTGCGCAGTGTTCGTTCGCGCGCCCTCCGCGTTTCTTTCTCCCTACATGTCCCTTTCGCGTCGTTCGACCGCCCCGCCGCCTCGCACGACGTCCGTCGACCGTCGGCCCGTTGACCGTTTACACGCCGTCCAGTCTACGTCCTCACCGCGTGCGCGTTTCCCGCCATCGGTCGCTACGCCGCGCTCGACCGCCGCGCCCCGACCGTCTTTTCGCTGCGTTCGCGCGCTCCCCGCCTTACGCCGACGACGTCACTGTCCTTCGTTTACGCCCCGCCGTTTTTCGCCGTCGTTCTCCCCCGGCCCGCGCGCGCGCGTACGGCCTACGCACTCTGCGCCGCAACGCGCGCCCCACCGACCCCGCCGTCCGTCTCCCCCGCGCCGTGCGTTTTTCGGGCGCCCCCGGCGTCCGTTCTCTCGTTTCGTTTCGCGTTCCGTTTCCGTCCGCTCGTCACCGATCAACGCCACGCGTCTCTTCCACTGCGCGGTGCCCCCGTTTACGTCGCGTCCCCCGTGACCCGACGGATCGTTCGTCGCGCCCCCGCCGTTCGTTTCGTCGGCGCGACGCTCCCGCCGTCGTTCCCGCGCCGGTTCGCGCCAACGTCCCGTCCGTCGTTTACCGTCGTTTCGTCGTTTCACGTTCGTCCTCCCAGTTCCGCCGTCCGCCGTCGCCTGTCGCCGGCCGCGTCCCGTTGCCGCGCGCTCCGTTTCGCCGACCGTTCGCTGCGTTTTTTATCGTTCGCCCGTCGTCCGTCTCTGTCCCGACTCCCGTCCCGTACGCCCGTCGCGCGTCGCGGTTCCGTTTACGCGTCCCGCGTCCGTTTCCGCCCGCGTCGTCGCCGCCACTGTTCCCGTCCGTCGCCGGCTCGTTTCTACCGTCCCCCTTCGCACGTCCCCGGCTCGTCGCCAGTCCCTTCGCGTTTCCAGTCGCGTCGCGTCGCCCAACCGCCGCCCGTTCCGTCCTCCGACCGTCGTTCGCCTCTCCGCGCCTCGTCGCCTCGCCCGCGCGTCGTCACCGTCCCCCAGTCGTCGCAGTCCTCACGTTCCGCGCCGTCCTCGTCCCCGCCCCGTCCTTTCGCCCACGCCCACTTCTCGTTCACGCCCGCGCGTCTCGGCCCCCACGCCCCGTCTCCGTTACGCCCTCCGCCGCCGCCCGCGACGCGTCGTTTGCCCCGACGCGCCCGTCGCCGTACGTTTCGCCGCGTCGCGCCCTCGTCTCGGCCGCTTCCCGTTCGCGCCGTTCCGTTCGCACACGTTCGCGCCCTCTCCGTCGGATTCAGTCCGCGCGTTATCCGCCGTCCCACCGCGCCGTACGCGCGTCGCCCCCGTCCCCCCGTCTTCGTCTCCGCCCCCGCACCCCGTTCCCCCCGTCCCGCTCGCGCGTCGTCTGTTCGACCTCCGCCGCCGCCGTCGCGTCTCCCGTTCGCGGCGGGCGCGTTCACCGTCCCGCCCGGCCTCTGTCGTCGCGCCGGTAGATGTAGCCCCCACGCCCGCGTTTCTTTCCCGTCCTCCCCGCGCGACGTCCCGTTTCCCCCCCGCGTTTCTCCGGCCGCCGCGTCCGCGAACCGCGCCCGCACTTCCGTTCGTTCGCCGACGTTCGTTTCCGAACTCTCCCTCCCGCGCGACACCCGCGTCCCCCCTCGCACGTTACGGTCACCGCGCCCGTACGTTCCGGTTCTAGTTCCTCCCCGCCGCCGCCGCGCGGCGCGGCGTTCGTTCATCACACCCCGGTCGTCGCGTTCTCGCCGTCGCCGCCGCGCTCGCGTTGCGCGTCGCGCGCCGGCGCGTCCGCGACGACGTATGTCGCGTTTCCACGCGTCGTTTCCGCGTCGCCCCGCGTCGTTTGCGTCCACGCGCGTCCGATCGTCCCCACCCTGACCGGTCGCGTCAAGGTCGCCCCCCGCGTTCGCGCCCCGGTCTCCGATCCCCCCAGCGTACACCCGCGTTTCGTTCCTCGTCCGCCAGTCGTTCCGCGCGCCCAGCCGCCGCGCGGGCGCCGCGTTACGCGCGTCCGCCGGTCCCGTCGCGTCGCGTTTCGCGTTACCAACCCGATCTCGCTCGTCGTCGTATCCCCGGCGCCCGTCCCGCGTTCCAACCGCGCCGCGCCGCCAACGTCTACGCGCTCCAATCGTACACACGACCCTGCAGCCCATCCCGTTTCGTTCCGCCCCTCGTCGCACCGCCGGCGTTTTCCTCCTCGCGTCCCGGCTTCGCCGTTCGCCGACCGCGCGGTTCCCCAGCACGCTCATCGTCCCCTTCCACCGCCCGCGCCCCTCCGTTGCCGTCTCCGCCGCGCGTCCGGCCGCCCCGTCCACTCCCCCGCTCGACCGGACGCGCCGTTTCTCGTCGGTACGGCGCCGCCGCCGCCAGCCCGCGCCCGTCCCGCCGCCGTCGCTCCGCGCCGCACGTCCCGCCCACGCCCTCTGCGCCCCGTTCCGTCGCGTTTTCGAGTGCCCATACCGCCGCTCCGCGTACCATCCCTTCATCGACCGCCGTGCGCCGCGTTCCTCCGCGCTCGTCGCTCGCCTCCGCCCCAAACCGTCGTTCGCCCCCCGCCGCTCCCCCGTCGTATACCGCTCGGCCGCGCCGCCGTTCCGTAACCCGCACCACGCGTCGCCTCCTGTTATCGCGCCGTCGCCGCGCGTCGTCGCACTCCGCGATCGCCCCGCGCCGCTGCGTCCGGGCGTCCGCTCAGCACGCTCCCCGTACCGGCCGCGCGCCCGCGCGTCCTCCGTCGTTCCCTCGTCTCGCGACCCGTTCGTCGTTTTTCCGCGTCGGCGACGCGCGCGCGCGGCCGCCGTCGCGCCGTACCCCGCCCCGCCGCGCCCCCCGTTTTACCCGCGCCCGCGTCCCGACCCGCAGCCCGTTTCGTGCGTTTTCCGTCGCGCGGCCCCGTTCACGCGCGCCGCCCGTCGCCCCAATTCCGTTCGTCCCGCCGCTGCCCGCCCGCCACGTCCTTCCGACGTTTCCCGTCCGCCGTTCTCGTCCGTTCCCGTATCTTTTCCCGTACGCCGCCGTCGTCGCGCCCTGTCGTGCGCGTAACCGTCTGTCCCCCGCGTCGCCGTGCGCCGTTTCGTTCCCGCCCGTTTCCCGTTTCCCGCGGTCCGTCCACCCCGCCCCGGCGTACCGTTTTCCCCTGTCGCCATACCCCTCCACCTCCAACACGTCCGTCGCCCGCGTTCGGTCGGCCCCGTTTCCTCGCGTCGCCCTCCACCGTCCGTTCCCCACTCCGTTTCACGAACGTTCCCGTCCCGTTTCACACGTCTCGCGTCGTCACGCCGCCGCCGCGCCGCCCGTCGAGCGTTTCGCGTTCGCGTCCGTCGCGCGGTCCCTCGCTCCTCGCTCGCCCCGTGCGACGGTTATCGCCGCGCCGCGTTCCCCGTCTGCGACGCGCGCGGACCCGTCGACCCCGCGCCGCACGACGTTCTGTCCCGCCCGCCGTTTCCCGGCGCGCTCCGCTCGCCGTCCCCGCCTCGGTCTCGCAGCTGCGTTCGCGTCAGCAGCGCGTTTCCCCGTTCTCCGACACCTCGTCTCCCGTCCGTTCCGCGTTACGCCGTCGCGCCGTCGCGCGTCGATCCACGTGCCCGTTTTAACCCCGGTCGCCGGCCCGCGTCGTTCGCCGCCGCCTCCGCCCGCCGGCGCCTCGCGCCCGTCAGTTCTCCGCCGTTACCCGTTCCGCGCGGCCCCGCGCGCCGCCGCGTCGCGTTTTCGCCCCCGCCGTCGCCCGTCCCGTTTTTAGTCCGCAAACTGCCGCCCTGCCGCCCCGTTACGCACACGGTTTCCGCGCCCCGCGTTCGTCTGCATCGCGGCCGCCCGTAACGTTTCACCGCGGCCCCCGACGCCCACCCCAGTTTCGCGCCGCGCTTACACGTCGCGCCGGCTTTTCCGTTCGCCGCGCCGTCACCGGTACGTTCCCCGGCGTCCTCGCTCGCGCCGTCGTCTCGTTCGCCACGCGCGCCGTTCGCCCCGTCGTTCCGTCCCGCGTCGCCGTCGCGCGCGTCGTTCTCGTCCGTCCACCACGCCCGTATCTCTTCCGCGCCCCGTCGCCGCTTCTTCGCACGCTCGTCCGTTCACGTTACAAACCCGTCCGTCCCCGTTCCGACGTCGCGTCCCCAGTTCGTCGTCGCCGGCCGCCACCGGACGCCCCTCGCGTTTCTACCGTCCGCCCCGTTTTCCGCTGAACGCGCCCGTCCGCCGCGTTTCGGTGCGGTCGTACGCGTCGTCGCGGCGACTTCCGTTCGCGATCGTCCGTACGCCACCGCCCGCCGTTCACTACGTCCGGTCCCATCCCGAGCGTCT
Organism: Neotoxoptera formosana; assembly: GCA_022818045.1. Lineage (NCBI taxonomy): Eukaryota > Metazoa > Arthropoda > Insecta > Hemiptera > Aphididae > Neotoxoptera > Neotoxoptera formosana. Next base: position 3,118 of record JAIWJD010000158.1, on the reverse strand, counting down.
CGTCGTCGCCGTTCCCCGCAATCCCGCGCGTAGGCCCGTTTCGGCGTCTCGTCGTCGTCGTCGTCGTCGTTACCCGCGTCCCGCGTTAGCGTCCCCTCCGGCGCCGTTCCGGTCGCCGTCGTGTCTACGTTTCGGTCCGGCTCGCCACTCGTTCGTTGCCCTGTCGACGATCGATCCCGCCGTCCCTCGCGCGACGCGGTTTTACGCGCTTCGTCCGGTACGCGTCGTTCGCGTCCCGCCGTCCACGCGTTCCCGCCGTACCCGCCCTCGACGCCACCGTCCGTTCGTCGTCTCGCCACCACCCGACGTTAATCGCCCCCCGGCGCTCGTTGCCGCCCCACCGTCGCGTCCCCCGTCGCCCAGCGCCGACCGTAGTCGCGCGTCGTTTGTCCCGGTTCCAGCCCGCGTCCGCGCGTCACCCACGGCGACCCTCCGTCGCGTCCCCGCTCGCCAGGCCCCCCGTTCCGATCCCAGCGCCGCGTGTCCGTGCGTTCCGTGAGCCGTTTCCCCATTCGCCCACCCCTCCCCCGCGTCTGAGCCCGCCCACGCACCGCTCACCTCGACGTTCGTTTCGCTCCGTTGTCAGCTCTCGCGCTCCGCCGCCGTCGCCGCGCCCCCGTTCCGTCGTCCGTCGCCGCGTACGACGTCAGGGCCCGTCCCCTCGTGATCGCGGCAAGCGCGCTCCACGTACCCCGTCTACCCGCGCCGTTCTTCGTCGTTCGCGTTTTCCGTTCGTTTCCGCCACCGGCCGTTCCTCGTCCACGGCCGTCCCCCCGTCCGTTCGTCGCGTTTCCCGCCCCTCGTTCGACTTCCCCCGCCGTGCGCGCGCGTCGTTTTTGCCGAACCCGTCCCAACGCCCCGCGCGCGGCCGGGCCTCGGAACCGCCGCGCGCGCTCGCCGCACCCGCGTTTTCCGCCGCGTCGCCGCCGGCGCGCGCCGCGTCTCGCCGCCGCCCACGGGTTCCTGTTCACACCGGCAAGACGCGTCGCGACGCGCTTCTGCGCGGGTCTACCCGCCCTCCGCTCGACGCCGCCCGCCGTCCGTTCGTGCGTCCGCCCCTCCCGTCGCGCGCGCGTCGCCCCTACCTACGCTGTGCGCGTTCCACCCCCGCCCTGTACCCTTACGTTCGCGTCCCCTTCGTTCGTCTCTTCCCCGCACGCGTCTACCGGCCCCGCCCCGTCCGCCCCGCGTCGGCACTCCGCGACGCGCACGCCGCGTCGCCGCATCGTCGCGACGAGTCCCCCACGGTCTCGCCGTTTTCCGTTCCGCGCCCGCGTCCGGCGTTGCCCTCCGACGTTCGTTACCGCCCGCGTTCCCCCGTCCGCCCGCCCCGTCTCTGCCCCGAAGCGAGCCCGTTTTCCCGCCGTCCCCCGCCCCCCCGCCGCCCGGTCCGCGCGTCCGCGCGCCCCGCGCGTAGTCGCCGGTCCCCCCCCGGGGGTCCCCGCCCGCGCGCCCCCCGCCGCGGCCCCCCGCGCCCCCGTCCGTCCCGTCCGCGCGTCGCCCCCGTCCCGCGCCCGCCCGTCCGCCCGCGACGCGCGCCGCGCCCGACGACGCCGCCGCCGTCGAGACAGACGCGACGCGCCCCGCCTCGCCCGCGACCCGCGCGCCCGCCGCCGCCCACGCGCCGCCGCGCGCGCGGCGCGCCGCCCAGGTCCCGTCAGCCCGTCCCGCCCCCGACAGCGCGCGCCGAGCCCCCCCCCGCCCGTCGTCCCCGCCGCCGCCCGCATCGCGCTCGACGCCCCGACCACGCCGCCCGCGACGCGCGCACCGCCGATCTCCCCTGCCGCGGCGCCGCCCCCGCGACGCCGCCGACCGACAGCGACCGCCCGACGCCCACCACCGGTCCTCCGCGCGCGCGCCCGCGTGCTGACGTCGCAGGCCAGCGACGACCCCCCCCCCCCCCCCCCCCCCCGCCCTCCCCCCCCTGCGACCCCCGCGCGTCGCGCCGCGCCCGTCCGCCCCGCTCGCTCCCGCCGCGTCGTCCCGCGCGCGACGCTGCGTCGCGCCCGACGACCCGTTCGCTCGGTCGCGACCCCGCCCCGCCTCGCCCGCACACGCGTCGCCCCGCGCGGTCCCCCGTCGTTCCGAGCCGCGCCCCCCGCGCCCCGTCCACGCTCCCCGACGCCGCGGACCGCGCGTACGCACCCCGTCCGCGCGCGCGCACGACGCACCTCGCCCCGAGCGCCACGCGCCCGCGGGGCGAACCCACGCGCGCCGCGACCGCCGTCCGCGACGCGAGCCCACGCCGCGCGCATCGCCCCGTCGTTCCCGTCGCCGCCCGCCGCCCCGCGCTGCCCCGCGCGCCGGCGATCGTACGCGCCGCCCGCGCGCGCGCGCGTCCGCGCGCCGCACGACCCCGTCCGTCCGCCGCCCGCGCGCAGCCGCCCCTTCCCGGTCGATCCGTCCGCCACGCGCCCGGCGACCCCCCGCACGCACGCGCGCCGGGCGACCGCCCTCGCCTCGCCCGCCGCCGCCCGTCACCGCCGCGCTCAGTCGCAGCCGCCCCCCCGCGCGTCCGTCGCCCCGCCCGCGTCCGCCCCCGCCCCGCCTGCCATCGCACGCCCCCGACGCCCGCCGTACCGCCCGCAGCCCGACCTCGGACGTCGCCGTCGTACCGCGCGCGTCGTCCCCGCGATGCAGCCACCGCGCCGCCCGCCCGGGTCGCAAGCCCCGCCCGCGCACGCGCGTCACCCGCCAGACGCCACGCCACCCCAGCCGTCCGCCCCGCCGCCCGCTCGACCGTGCACGCGTCGCCGCGGCGTCCATCGCCGTCCCGCCCGTCGACGCCAGCTCCGCTCCGCGCGCCCCCACCCGGCCTCGACGTCCCCCCCGCAGACTCGCACCACCGGCGCCGCCGATCCCCGTCGCCCGCCCCGCGTCCCCCGCCCGCCCAGCGCGAACACGCGCCTAGACCCCCGGTCCAGCGCGACGAACCGCACACCCGACGCCCCCGCTCGACGCCCCGCGACCGCTCGCCCCGCGCCCGCCCTGCGTCGCTCGCGCGTGCCCGCCACGCGGCCGCGATCCGCGCCGCGCCGCGAGCCCCCCGCCCCGCCCCCCCGGCGCGCCCTCGCCCCGCCGGCCGCCCGCCCCCACGCGCCCCACGCGCCCGCGGCGC
>JAIWJD010000157.1:0-20847 GCA_022818045.1 Neotoxoptera formosana | reverse complement strand
GTTTTATTATTAGTTTAATAAGTTAGTTTTTTAGAAAAAAAGGGGAGTTTTTGAAAGTTTTTTAAAGAAAAAGAATGTTTTTAGGTTTTTTAGTAAAAAGTTTTAAGATATAAAAAAGGGGTTTTATTTTTTTTGAATTTAAATTTTTTAGTGGGGGTTTAAAATTTTTTTTAAAATTAGAAAAGAAAATTTAGGTTTAAAAGTTTTAATAGGTTTTTTAGAAATTTTAGATTAGAATTTTAGTAGAGAAGAAATTAGGGGAATTCTTTTTTTTTTAGATAAGTTTTTAAAAAGGGAAAATTTTTATAGAATTTTTTTTTTTTTTAAAAATTTTTTAAAAAATTAGTTTAAAATTTTATTTTAAGAATTTTAAGAATTTTTTTTATTTTTAGAAAAAATTTTATATTTAATAAATTTTTAGATTTTTTTTTAAATTAAATTTTTGGGGAAAAGGTTTTTTATATGGGGAAATTTTAAAATTTGGGGGTTTATTTTTATTTTTTAGATTGGGTAATATTTTTAAAATTTAGATTTTTAAAAATTTTTTTTTTAGTAGTTTTAAAGATTTTAAAAATTTTTAGATTTTTTTTAAAAAATTTTTTTTTTTTAGAAAAAGATTTTAGAAGATAGTATATTTTAAAATAGAAAAAGGGGTTTTTAAAGAGAAAAGGGTTAAAATTTTTTTAGAAAGTTTTTAAATTTTTAATTTTAAAATTCTTTTTTTTGAAAAGTTTTTTTTTAAAGATTTTTAGAAGAAAAAAATTTTTTTTAAAAAATTTTTATTTTTTAAGAATTTAAAAATTAAAGTTTTTGAAAAGACAGAAAATTTGAAAAGTAAAAATTTTTATTTTTTTAGTTTATTAGTTAAAAAAAGGGAAAATTTTAAGATTTTTTTTTTAGTTTAATTTAAGATAAATTTTTTTAAAAAATTTTTTGGTAGAGTATTTTTTTATATTTTTAGAAGAAAAGAAAATAAGTTAGAAAATTTTTAAGAAAGTGGGAAAAAAGAATAAGATTTTTAAAATTTTAAAATTTTTTATTTTTGGGAATTTTTTTAGTTTTTATTAGTAAGTTAAAAAGATTAGAAAAATTTGGGAAATTTAGAAAAGAAAGTTTTTAGTAATTTTAGTAGAATTAAAGGTTAGAATATTTAAAAATTTTTTAAGTTAAAAAAGAGTAAAAGGTTAAAATTTTTAAATATTTAATATGTAAAATAGAAAATAGATTTTTAAATTAGATTTTTTTTATTTTTTTTTGAAAATTTTTTTAGTTTTAAAATTTTTAAAGTTTTATTTTTTTTAGTTTTTTTTAAGGAAAAAATTAGTTTTTTTTTTAAAAGGTTTTTAGATAAATTAGAGAAAATTTTAAGATAGAAGAAAGTTTAGTTTTCTAAGTTTATTTTTATTTTTTTAGTTTAGTTTTTAAATTTTTAAAAAATTTTAGAAGTTAGAAAATATTTTTTTTTTAATAAGAAAAAATAGATTTTTTAGTTTTTTTTTAAATTTTTAATAGAGAAAAAAAAAGGGAATAGAAGAAAGAATTTTGGTTTTTAGAAAAAAGTAGTATATTAAAAAAAAAATTTTTTTTGGAAGGGTTTAATTTTTTGGGTTTAAAAATTTAGAAATAAAAAGAAAAATTTTTAGTTTTAAAAAGAAAAAAAATTTTTTGGGATTTTAAAATAGATTTTTTTTATTTTTTAGAAATTTTTTTTTTTAAAGTTTTTTAGTTTTTTAGAATAGATTTTTTTAAAATTGGGTAGTTTTGTTAGACAATTTTTTTATTTTTTTTTTAGATTTTAAAAAAAGTTTTTTTGGGAAAAAATTTTTTATAGGCAATTTTTTTAAAAAAAATTTAGTTTTTTTTTTTAAGAAAGAATTTTTAGAAGAAGTTTTTTTTTTTATAGAATTTCTTAGTTTTTTTTGGGATTTTTTTTTAAGAAAAGTTTTTTTTTTTTAAAATTGGGAAATAAGAAAGTTTTTTTTTAAGATTTTTTAAAGAAAGTTTTAGTTAGAAATTATTTTTTTTAATGATTAGAATTTTTAAAAAATTTAGAAATTTAGAAATTTTATTTTTTTTTTAATTTTGAAAAAGTTAAAATTTTTTAGATTTTTTAAAAAGGATAGTTTTTTTTTGGGTTTTTTAAAGGATTTTTTATTATTTTTAAAAATTTTTTTTTTTTTTTGGGAAGAAAAAATTTGGGTTAAGAGAAATTAGTTTTTTTAATTTTAGAAAAATTTTTTTTAAGTAAAAGAAAAGTTTTTTTTTAGTTTAGAAAAAGAAATTAAAAAGAAGAAGGTTTTAGTTTTTAAGATGAGAATTTAGAAAAAAATTAGGTTTTTAGAATTTTTTTTTTTATTTTAAGTTGTTTAAATTTTTTTAAAATTTTTGGGTTTTAATTAGAAAAGTTTGTTTAGAAAAGAAAATTTTTTAAAGTTTAGTTTTTAAATTTTGAGTTAAAATAAATTTTTTTTAGATTATTTGTTTTTTTTTTTATTTAAAATTTTTTAAATTATTTTTAAAATTTAAAATTTTTAAAATTTTTAATTTTGGGAAAAAAAGAATTTTTTTAAATTTATAGAAAGAAAATTTTTTTTTTTAAAAAAGTTTTTAGTTTTTTTTTTAGTTTTAAGGTTTTTTTTATAAAAATTGGAATTTTTAAGAATTTTTAGTTAGTTTTTTTAAGTTTTTAAAAATTTTTTTAATTTAGTTTTTTAGTTTTTTTAGAAAGAAAAGAAGTTTTTTAGAAAGAAAAATTTTTTTAGGAGTTTTTTTTTAGAAATTTAGGTTTTTTTTAAAATTTTTTAAAGATTTAAGAAAATTTTTTTTTTTGGGAGTTTTTATTTTTTTAAAAATTTTATTAAAAAGGGGATTAAAGTTTTTTTTTTTTTAAAAATTAAATAAAAATTTAAAAAATAAAAATTTTTTAGTTTTTTGATTAAAAATTTTTTTAAAATTTTTTTTAGAAAAAATTAGTTTTTTAGTTTTTTTTTTTTGAATTTTTTGTAGAAAATTTTTTTTTTTTTAGTTATTTTTTTTTTTTTAAGGTTTAATTTTTATTTAGGAGTTTTAAAAAGAAAAAAAAAAGATTAGTTTTTTTTTTTTAAAATTTGGGGATATAGTTTTTAATAAATATTAAAAGGTAAAATTTTTATAGATAGTTTTTTTAGGGTTTTTTTTTTTTTTTAGAAATTTTTAAGATTTTAGAAATTTTTTTTTAATAGTTTTGGGTTTAAAAAAATTTTAAGTAGTTTGGGTTAATTTTTTTTTTTAGAAGAAGTTTATTTTTTATTTTTTAGTTAAATTTTTTTTTTGGGAAAAATTTTTTAGATTTTTTTTAAATTAAAATTAATTTTAAGAATTTTTATTTATTTTTTTAATATTTGGGAAAGGGTATTTTTAAAAATTAGTTTTTTTTTTTTAAAAATTAGATTAAGAAGATTTAAGTTTTTTTTAAAGTTTTAAAAAAAAGTAGTTTTTTATTTTTTTTAAAAGGGTTTTGGGAATTAGAAGAAGAATAGGAAGTTAATAAAGTTTTTAGAAATTTAAAGAAAATTTTTTTTAAATTTTTTTAAAAATAAAGAAAATTTTGTTTTTTTTTTTAGTTTAGAAAATTTTAGTTTGGGAATTAGTAGTTTTTAATTTTTTTTTTTTAAAATTTAAAAATTTTTTTAAATTGGGAAAATTTTGGGAAAATTATTAGAAGTTTTAAAAATTTTATTTATTATATTTTTATTAAAAATTTTTTTGGGTTTTTAAGTTTTTTTTTTTAGAAAATTTTTTTTATTTTTTAATTTAGAAAAAAAATTTTTAGTTTAAAAAATTAGAATTTAAAAGGAAGATTTTTAGAATTTTTTATTTGAAGTTTAAAAAATTTTAGAAAAGTTTTTTAAGTAGTTAAAAGTTTTTTAAAAAAGTTTAGTTAAAAAAAGTTTAAATTTTAAAATTTTTTTAAATTTTAAAATAGAATTTTTATAATTTTTAGAAAAAGGAAATTTATAGTTATTAGTTTTTTTTAGAAGAGTTTAATTTAGTTTTTTGGGTTTTTAAATAGTAAAATTTTTTTTTTTAAAAGTTTTTTAAAGTTTAAGGATTAAAAGTTTTTTAGAATTTTTTTAGTTTTTAAAATTAGAGTTTTAGTTTTTTTTTTTTTTAAAGTTTGTTTAAAAGGATTAAAAATTAGAAAAATTTTTTTTTTTTAAAAATTTTTTTTAAGTTTAGTTTTTAGAAAAAAAGTTGGGAAATAAGAATTTTAGTTTATTTTTTTTAAGTTTAAGATTAGTTATTTATTAAAGATAGAAGATTCTTAGATAATTAGACGATATTAGAATTTTTTTATTAGAGAGACTTAGATTAGAAAGATAAGAAATTATATAAATTTTATAGAATTTATTAGAATTTTTAGAGAAATTAGTAATATAATTAGAAGTATATTAGTAATTTATTTAGAGTTTTATTAAATTTTTAATAAGAATGAAATATTTAACGTTTTTTTAAATATTTAGATAAGATTATATTAGCAGAGTTTAAGGGAAGAAAGTAGTTAGTAAGTTAAGAAGGAAAAAGAAGTAGAAGAATAATAAAATAATTAGTTTAATATAGTTTTCGTTTTATAAGCTCGATAGTTTGAAGAAAGAATTAGCTAGTTTAGAAAGAAGAAGAGTTTAGAGAAAGTATAGATAGATTTATAAGATTATAGATTTGTTAGAGTTTATTTATTTAATAATAGTTTTATTTATATATTAGTTAATAGTTAGAGTCATTTTATAGATAGATTTAGAATACAGATAGTCGTTAGAAAGGATAGAGATAATTAGTTAGTTTTAGGTATTAATTTAGTAGAGAATTTTATTTGTAGAAAAGAGAGAGATTTTTTAATTATAGGTAGAATTTTTTAAAGATTCTTTTTTAGAAGTTTAGATAGATAAGAAAGTAAGAAATTAGGTTTTTTTTTTTAGAAAGAGAGAAAGTTTTTTAGATATAGATAATTTTTAAGATAGTTTTTTAGATTATAAAGAATAGTATAATTTTTATTATATAGGCTATTAGGAAAATTTGATAAGAAAGTAAAGAAATAGATTTAAGTCCTGTAAGTCGAAAGAAGAAGAGGTTCTTTAGTAGTATATCAGTAATTAGAGAGTAGGAGAAAAGTAGATAATTAGTAGAAAATTTTAGTAATAGGTAAAGAATAGTTAGAAATCGTAGAAGAATTTTTTTAAGGTAAGAAACGTAGTTAGGGAAGAGTAGATATTTTTTTGAAAATTCTTAGTTAGAGTTTTAGTTTAGGTAGATAAGTTAGTATTAGATGAAGTCTCTATTTTAGATATTAGATAGTAGAGTTAGTTTATAGGTAATAAATAATATTTTAAGAGAATTATTATTTATATTAGAAAGATATAGATAGAAAGTGGTATAGTTTTTATAGAGATTAGATAAGTAGAATGTTAAAGTATAAGATTTTTAAATTTAGATTACGTCTTTATAAGTTCTAAGATATTAGCTATTTTTTTTAGATAGTAAATGAGATTAGAGATAGTAGAAATTAGATATATAGTAGATTAGATTTAGATAGGAGTTGAATATTAGTTAGTAAATTTAAGGATAGTAGAATGATTTAGAGTTTTAGCTTAATTAAGTAGATAGTTGATAAGAAAGTAGAAGATTTGAGAGATAAAAGATTTAGTAGAGAGTATTTTTTAGATTTTAGTAATATTTACTTCGTTTAGTAAGATATTAGAGAAGTAATTGTAGTAGTAGATAGCTTTAGAGGTCGGTTATAGAGGAAGATATAGATTAAGGAAATTAGATTTGGAGAATATATTGTAAGAATATAGATAAAGTTTTAGAAGTAGTAGTTAGTTAGAGTTATAGCTTAAGAGTAGAAGATATTAGAGAAGATTATATTTATAGAAGATAGAAAAGAAGAGATTTAAATAAGTTTAGATAGATGTATAGAATAGTAGAAATAGATTTATTTTTAGTTTTTTTTTTTAGAATAGAAGTAGAATAGAGTTTAAGGTTTTAGATTTAGAGAAATATATTTTAGGTATTATTTGATAATTAAGATAATAGTTAGAGAAAGATAAAAGAAAGATTAGATTATTTTAATATTATATAAGAAGATAGTAATTTTAGTATAAGTAGTAATTTCTAGTTAGATAGTAAGAGAAGATATTTAGCAAGAAATTTAGATTAATTAGATAAGTTAGTTATAGAGAACTTTAAAAGTAGAAAGATAGAAAGAATTTTAAGAGAGAAGAAGTTATTTTTTAGTTTTTTTAGAAAATATTTTAGGAAAGAAGATAGTAGAGTTAGTAAAAGATTTGAGAAGTTAGAAGATAATTCAATTATAATAAGTAGAAAGATTAGTTAAAGATTTTAGAGTTAGTAGTAGAAAGTAGTAGGAATAACTATAGAGTAGTTTATTATATAGAAAATAGTTCTATAGAAGATTAGAGTAAGTATTATAATTAGATTAGATATATAGTATAGTTTTAGCTAAGTAGAAGAAGAGATTATTTAGATAGAGATTTTAAAGAATAGAAGATAGGATAGTATAGACTTTATTTTCAGTTAGAGATAGTTTTTAGATAGAATAGATCTATATTTAGAAGAATAGTAGAAATTTAGAACTTTAGTTTAGATTAAGATAGTAGAGATTAAAGTTTAAGTTATTTAGAAAATTTTACTTTAGAGGATTAGGAAGATTAGAATGAAGATAAGAAAGAATTTAGACTTTACGAGATTATAAATAAGATAAGAGAAATTTTAGAAGAGAATTTAGAGATAGAATTTAGACGAATTTTTTAGAAGAAGATTTTTTTTTAGATAATAGTAGATGATTTAGAAAAGAAGAAATTTTTAGAAAAATTTAGATATAGATTTATTAGTTTTTTTAGAGATTTAGAAGTACATTTAGAAAGAAATTTGATATTATTTAAGTTAGATTTTTTATAGTTTTTTAGATTTAAATATATTTTTAAGAAAAAGTTAGAGAAAGATAGAATAAGTTTAGTATTTCTATTTATAGAATAGATTTAGATTATTATAAGAGTAGAAAAAGAGATAGGAAAGAAGAGTATAGAAAGGTCTTTTAAATTAGTTATAGTAAGAATATAAATCTAGGTTTAGTTTATAGATAGAGAGAGTATTTAAGTAGATAAGATTAGATATTAGTTAATAGGAGATTTTTTATTAGAAAAGTTAAAATATAGTATAGATTAGAATTTTAAAGAGATTAGAGGTTAGATTTTTATAGAAAGAAGTATATGCTAGAGATAGTTAGATTTTATAGTAGAAAATAGATTAGAGAGAGAGAGTAGATTTAATAGAAGTAGGTAGAATGAAGATTATAGAGTATTTTAATTCTATAAAGATTAGATAGTAAGATTAGGAGTTTTAGTTTAGAATAAAGAATAATTAGATTATAAGAAAGTTTAGATATTTTATAGTTGTAGTTTAGGTTAGATATAGAGATTAGAAGTTTTAGAACGATATTTAGATTTAATAGAATGATAAAGAAATAGATAGAGTTTTTAGAGAAAATATTAGATTAGTAGATTTTAAGTAAGAACTAGAGAAATTAAGGATTCAGTTTTTTTTATAAGTTTAGTTAAGTTTAAGATTTAGAATAGATTTAGATATATTATAGAAGAGAAGAGTATTTAGTTACGGAAAAGAAAGTTACTAATTAGAAAGACGTAGATATTAAAGAAGATTTTAGAAGAATTAGAAAGTTTTATTAAGATTTAGATTAGTAGGAATTATGAAAGAAGATTTTTAAGATTAATTTTTTTATAAGAGACTAGAGATTTCAATTTATTAGAAATATATATTATTAGAAAGTTTAGAGGTATAGACGTCAGAGTTTTTAGTAATAGAATGATTATCGGTTGATAGATTATTAGAAGAAGATTAAGTTTACGTTAAGAGATAGAGAATTTAAGAGTTTTTATTAAGTAGGAAGATAATTTTTTAAGTAGAACAGATTAAAGAATTTTAAGATCTTAGAAAATTAGTTTAGATAGGAGAAAGAAAGTAGATTGATTAGAGTTATAGATAAAATATTAGAGAATTTAAGTTTAGAAGCTAGTTCTATTTAAGAGAATACCTTTAGCTTAGAGAGATTTATATAGGATTTAATATTTAGAAGATAGAAGTAGTAAAGATTAGAAATAAACAAATAGAAAAGTTGGTTTAGAATTAGATAGATTTTTTTTTTTAGAAGAGATTAGAATAGAAGAAGAAGATTATAGAATTAGAAGTTAAGTAGAAGTTCGACTATAGTTTTAAGATTAATAAGAATGAAAGAAAGATTTAGTAGATAGTATAGAATCTTTAGTTATCTAGGAAAATATAGAATTAGAGAGTTTAAAGTTAGATTTAGATAGAAGTAAGATTATTAGATTATTAGATGGGAGAATTTAGATATTAGATTTTTTTAGAAAGTTTAATATAATAGAAATTAAGGAGATAGTAAAGAATATTTTTTTAAAGAAAGATCTAGGTGTAGGTTAGATGAAAGCTTAGAAGAAAGTATTATATAGTAGGATTTTAGAAGAAAGAGTTAGAATTTAGATGAATTATAGAATTTAGAGATTAGAGAGAAAAGATAGATATATTGATTATTTCATTATATAATATAATAGAAGAATAGAATTATATTTTTAGAATTTATATTGAACTATAGAATAGTAGTTAAGATACTTAGATTTTAAGAGAAAAGAGTATTTTAGTATAATAAATAAGATTTTAGAGAAGAGATAGAGACATTTTAATTTTTTTTTGTTAGTTTTATTTTATAGTAGATAGGAATTTTTTATAGAGATTAGAGAAATAGAAGTTTTAAGATATTTACTTAGATAAGTAGAGAGAATAGAGATTTAAGAAAATTTTAGAAGTAGAGTTAGAGAAATTACGAAAAATTAAAGTTAAAAAAGAAATCAGACTAGAAAGATTTAAGAGAAGGTTAGAAATTAATTTATAGATGAAGAATTTCAGCTTAGTTAAGTTAGTTTAGATAGTATAGAAGAGTAATTTATAGGTTTATAGACTTTTCTTTAGATAGAATTTAGAGTTTTAGAGAAAAGTTTAAGAGAACTAATATATAGATAGATTAGTTAATTTTAAGAGATAGTTAATAGTTAGAACAGAATTTAGAAGATTTTAAGTAAAGTAAGAAGTAAGTAATAATTTATTATTTTTAAAGAAGTGAAAGCTAAGCTTAGATAGTTAGTTATAGAGAAGGTACTTTAGAGAGATAGAAAGTTAGACTATTAAGAGATAGTTAAGTTTAGTAGTAAGATACTAGAATTAGATTGTAGAAATAAGAAGAAAATATTTTTAGATAGTAGTTTAGATAGAAACTAATTTTTTAAGAAGATAGTCATTAGTTATTAAGAACGTAGAGAAATGTTTTAAATATTTAAGAAGTTTGAAGAAAGTCTATAGATGTAAGTTAAGATTAGAAAAGAATTTAGAATAGAGTTAGTGTAGTAGAATTATATTTAGAAAGTTAGTTAGATTTAGAAGATAGATTATAGAATAATTTTAGAATTTTTAGAAAGTATATTTAGGATAAATAGAGAATTTTAGAAATTAAGAAAGAAATTAGAGATTAAGAATAAGAATATTTTAGTATTTTTTAAGTTAGAAAGTTTTAGAATATTAAGTATATTATTTTAGTAGATTGAGTAGAAAGAAGTAGAAAATTTTTTTAGGAATAGTTTTAAGATAGATATTTTTTAGAATATTTTATTAGAGTATTTTTAGTATTTTTAGATTAGAAAATTTAGAACTAGATTCGATAGTTTTAGTTATTTTATAGAACCCCACTTTTATTTTAGTTTATAAGAAAAAGAAGATAGTTAGCAGATTAGGATAGTATTAGATATTAGAAGTTTTTTTTAATTTTTAGTAGTAGATTTCTAGAAGAAGATTTTAGTTAGAAGTTTTTAGATTTACGATTAGAAAAAGTGAATTAGAGATTTTTTAGAAAGAAGAATTAAAATTTAGTGATTAGCTTTTGAAATAAGAATTTTTATAAGAAAGAAGAGCTAATATAGAAAGAGAAAGAGTTATTTAAGATAGAGAAGTTATTAGAAAATTTAAATATAAGAATAGAAGAAGATTAGAACTAGAGATTAAAGATTTTTAGAGGATAGAGGTTTTTTTAGAAGAGTAGTTAGAAAGAGATTAGATAGCATAGTATATAAGTAGAATTATTTTTAGTTTTTCTTAGAATATAAAGATTATTTTAAATAGAAGAGTATAAGAAAGAATATTTAGATTTAGATATTTTATAGAGGAAGAAAAATTTTTTTAAAGTAGTTTTTTATAGTTTAATTATAGAGATAGATAGCTTAGAAAAGAAGAAAGATAAAATATTTTATTTACATTTAGAATAGAAGATTTAGAAGTGTTAGAATGTTATTTAGATAGATTAGTAGAGCTTATAGAAAGATAATATTTAGCGAATTTTAAGAGGTAGATAGTTAATAGTTATATAGAATATAAGAAACAGAAGTTAAGAGAATAGAAGTTTTAGATATGTAAGAGATTTTAATTAGAATAGTTTTTAGTTAGGTCTTTTTTTTATTCTATAATACTTAAAGTTTTAAGATTTTTAAGATTAAGATTTAGGAAAGAATATAGAATTTATTAGTTTTTTATTATATAGAGTTAGCTATTAGAGAGTTAGATTAGTAGTTAGATAGAATTAGTTAGATTAGAAATTTTACTAGTAAGTTATTAGTTAGTATAGCTTATAAATATATTAGATTACTATTATTAAGATTTAGAGAAAGAATAGTTAGATTAGATAGAATTTTATTTTAGTTATATAGGATATTAGTTTATTTATTTAGATAGAAGAATAAGTTTTAGATAGATATAAGTAAGATTTTAAGAGATAAAAATATTTAGTTTAGTAGAATTTAGTTTTTAGAAATTATTAAGAGAAGTATAGCTTTAAGTTCGAGTATTTATTAGCGATAAAGAGAATTTAGAATAATTAGATATTAGAATTAGTTTGTTTTTTTTAGTAGAAGATTTTAGAGTTAGAGTAGATTAGTAGTTTTTAGAATTTTATACGAAATTTAGATAGTAGAGTATAGTTAGAGAATTTAAGTTATAGTAGAATTAGGAATAGAAAGAACTGAAGATTGAAGATTTAAAATAATTAGATCTAGTAGTATTAGAGTTATTAGAATAGAAAATTATAGGGAATAAATAGATAGTTTATTTTATTTTGAGAAGTTTAATATTAGAATAGAAGATTCTAAATTATTTTTAGAAGAGATATTAGAAGAAGTTTAGAGTTAGTTTTAGTAGCTTTTACTAAATAGAGAGAAGAGATAGATATAGATATAGAGAGAGAATATAAGTATAGTTAGAAGAAGCGAACGATGATATTTAAGTAGAATAGAAGATGATTTATTGTTTAAAGTAGAAATAGATAGAGATTATAGAATATTTAGAAATTATATATCGAAGATTTTAGAGTTTTAAGTTAGTAGAATTTTTAGAAGATTAAGATAGCTTTTAGTAAGTTAGATATAGTATATGAATTTTAGTATAGCTTAGATAAGTAATGAATTTAGTTTTAGTAGTAAGATTAAAGATAGTTAGAATTTTAGAGATTTAGAAGATATTTAGTTATTTAGAGTTAGTAGTTAGAAGTTTAGAATTATTATTTTTGATTTAAGAGTTAGAAGAGATAATGAGATAAGTAGAAGATTCATAGAATTTAGAAAGTTATTATAGAATTTAGAAGATTTTAGCATAGAATAGATAGAATAGAAATTTATAGAATAGTCTTTTTTTTTTAAGATATTATTTTAGAATTTTTTAAGTAGAAGTTTTAGATAGTAATTAATTGATAGGGTTAGTTTTAGTTTTGAATAGAAGAATAGATATTAAGATAAGAATTTTATAGATAAGTAAGATATTTATTTCTTTAAGTAACTTAGTAGATTTAGAGTTAGAAAGATCGAATAGAAAGTAATTAGAAGTAGGAAGAAAATAGGAGTTTATAGATATTTCTTAGATACAGCAGATTATTAGTAGTTTTTAGAGATTTTAGTTTCTAGAAGAGGAGATATAGAAAGTAACTTAGTGTAAGATAGATAGAGAGAATAGTTAATATATAGTTAGACTAAGTTTATTAGTTAGATAGAATAGTAGAGAAATCTTTTTAGAGAAGAGAGAAGAAAATAGTAGAAAAGAAGAGAAAGATAGATAGCTAGATTAGAAAAGTTTAAGTATAGGAAACTAAGTTAGATCTTTTTTATTAGAAGATATTAGTTTAGTTTATAAGAATAAGAAGTATTTTTAGTTAGAAAAGGGGTTAAGACTTTTTGTAAGAATTATAGAACTTTTAGAATAGTTATTTAAATATGTAGAGTAGTTTTAAATAAGAAGTTATATTAGAATTTATTTCTTATTAAGAAAAGAATTTAGAAAGCTAGAATAATTATTAGAAAGAGTGTTTAGAATATAGATAGAGATATATAAAATTAGAATAAAGAGTTTTTATTTTGAAGATTTAGAATAATAGAAGATTAGAAGATAGAAAAGAAAGTTTTTAGGTAAGGTTAGTATATTAGAGAAATTAGAGATAGAGAGAAGTTAGTTAGAAATTAGAGTTAGGAAAAGAAAGTAGATTAGAAGTATTATAGATAGATTGATTAAAGTTTAGAGAGTTTTAATAGATAGTGAGAGAAATAGAAGCTAAGAGCTAGATTTAGAAATAGTATTATTTTTAAGAAGATTTAAGAGAAAGAAGATAGAATAGTTAAGAATTCTTAGAGAGTTTCGAATAGTTAGAATTATAGAAGAAAAGTAGAAGATGAAAAAATAGGTTAGAAATTAGTAAGAAAATTATATTTTAGAAAGTTTTTTAGATTTAGTAGTAAGGTTATTATTTGTAGAATATTAAAAAAAGATTTTAGAGATTAGACTAGGAGATTAGACAGTTTTAATTTAGAGTAGAATAGAATTATTAGAAGAATATTATAAGAAGTAAAGAGTAGTTTAAGAGAGATAAGTATCTAGATTAGTAGTTTAGATATAAAAGATAGATAGAATTTAGCTTATAGAAATTAGATTAATTAGGATGAGAAGTATATATTTGTAGATATTTTGAAAGAGTTAGAAAGTAGTTAGATTAGATAGAAAGTTCGTTAAGTAGAGTAAGAACTCCAATAGAAGAATTAGATTTAGTAAGGAAGAATAAGTAGAGAGATTCGATTATAAGAATTATTAGATAAAGTAGAAAGATATAGTTAATAGTTATTATTGTAGTTTAGATATTATTTTTTAATTTTTTTAGAAGTTAAGTATGACAAATTAGTATTTTTTAGTAAGATAGTAGAAGTTAGAATCTAGTTTAGAATATATTTTAGAATAGTTTTTATATTTCAGATTTAGTTAATTTAGAAAATTAATAGGAATAGATAGATTTTTAGATTTTATTAGAAGATAAAAGAGTAGAGTTTAGATTATTTAGATCTAATATAAAAGTTAAAGGAAGTGTTAGAATTTTTAGAATTCGAGTAGAAGAAGAGAGCTCTTAGTAGAAGTAGAGTTTTTTTTTAGAATTAAAGAATAAGTAGAGATTAGATAAGTATTTTAGATAAGAGTTAGGAGAAGTTAAAATATGAAATCTTAGTAAGTAAGTTTTTTAGAGATAGATTAAGTTTTTAGAGATAGAAAGAATATATATAGTAATATAGATAAGTTGAAGAAATATTTTTTTTTAGAAGTATATAAGATAGAACTTTTTATTTAGAGAAAGTGTTCTTTAGAAGAATTATAGAAATAGTTTAGAGCTAAGAATAGAGAGGAATTTTATTTTTTTAATAGAATTAATATCACTTTTTTATATAGGTTAGAGTTTTTACTTACTTTAGATTAGAAGAAGAAAGTAAAGAAGAGAAAAGTTTAATTTAGAAGAGAGAATTTCTAAGATTAAGTTTGAAAAGAATATAGTTAGAATAGTAGAAAAGAATGAGCCAAGATATAGTATTTTTATAGTTTTAAGAATTTAGAATTAAGATTTAGATTATATTTTAGAGTATTATAGATTTATAATAGTTAGATTTAGTTTTTTTATTTATATAGAACTTAGTAGTTTTATTATTTTAGAATTTTATAGAAGATTTATATATTTCGATCTAAAGTTTTAGAAGAAGAGAGAGAATTATTAGAGTATTAGATAAAGGAAGAAGTAAGAAGTAGTTATTTAGTTTTAGTTAATAGGTGAAAGGTTAGATTAAGAAATTTAGTTTAAGAAAAAGAATTTTTAGAGAAGAGAATTTAGATTTAGAGAGAATTTTTATAGAGTTAGATTATTTAGTTTTTAGATAGGAGTTTTATTTTAGTAGAGATAAGAAATTAGAAGAGAAGAGAGATAGAAATTAGATTAAGATTTTTAAGAATTAGTTAGATAGTTTGAACATAGTTTAGGAAGATAAATTATATAGAAGAAGATAGATTTCTTAAAGTAATAGAATTATCTAGCATAATAGAAGATAGTAGAAAGAGTATAGGATTTAGATAGAATTTATAGTTTTTTTTAGATTTTTAAGTTAGATTTTTTTTAGTAAAAAGAAAAAAGGATCATTAGATTTTTAGAAGATTAGTATAGAATAGTTTTTTTTAGTTAGATCTATTTTAAGATTATATAGAAAGAAAGAAGGATTTATTAGGATTTAGTAGAAAGAAAGTTTAGAAGATTAGATTAGTAGTAGTTATAGAAGAAAGGAGAAATTATTATTTTAATAGATTTAAGACGAAAAGAGAGAAGATTAGAAGTAGTAGAATTTTAAGTTTTTTAAATTTATAGAGAGAAGATTAGGAGAAGATAAGTTAGAGTAATGAAAGTTTAGAATTAGAACAGATCTTATATAGATAGAGTTATAATTAAGAATAAGATAAGAGTTATTTAGATAGAATATTTAGATAGGAGTATTATAGATAGTATTTTTATATAGTAAGAGAAGTAGTTAAAGTTAATTTTAGTATTAGAGTACGATAAGTATAAGCTTAAGTAGAGTTTAGTTGATAGATTAGTTAGTATTTCTATTATTTAGTATTTAACTAGATTTAGAGAATTAGAAGAAGATTAGTAAAGATAGTTAAGAAAGAAGACGATAGAGATTTATAAGAAATAGAAGAAGACGTAGATTTTAGTTAAGAATTTAGAATATTAGATTTATTAGAATAGATTTAATTATAGTTTTATTTTTAGAGATATTATTTATAGAAGAATTTAGAGAAAGATTAGAGAAAGACTAGAGAAAGAATTTAGGAAATTTAGAGTTACATTAGAAGAAAGAGAATCTTATATTAGTTGACGGATATAGTATTTAGATATTATTAAATAATATCTAACTATAGAAAAGATTAGAAAAGAAGATTATTATAGTAATTAGAATATTTTTTAGAAAGTGTAAGAGATTCGAATAAAGAGGGAGATATTATTGTTAGAATTTTTAGGAATTAGAATATAGGAAGTTATTTAAATATTAGGAAAGAATTAGAAGAGATTTTAGATAGGAGAAGTTAGAGAGTTAAAGTATAGAATAGTAATTAGACTAGAATAGAATATAGATAAGAGAATTCTTTTTTTTTTTCTATATAGAAAGAATAGATAGATTTAGTACGTTCGTATGAAGAAGAAGATTTTAGTTAGTTTAGTAGTATAGAAAGAAGTAGAACATAGAATAGAGAATTAGATAAGTTAGTTTATAAATAAGTAATATATTATTTATAATATAGTGTAGTTTGTATTAGAGTATTAGAGATTTTAGTCTTAAAGCTTTGTAGAATTTAGATTAGATTAGAAGAAATTTAGAATTATATTTTAGGATATTTAAGTTTATAGCTTATCTTTAAAGTAAGTCAGATAGAGAAAGAAAAGTTTAGAAGGATAGTATTTATATATACTATTTTAGATATAATAAATTAGATAGATAAGTAGAAGAATTTTAATTATTAGTTTTTTATGTAAATCGAGTTAGTAAGAATTTAGAATCTTAGAAAGTTAAGAAGATTTTATTTTATTTAGAAGTAATCGTTAGAATTTTAGAATAGTTTATAGATAAGTTAGATAGAGTTATTTATTAGAATTGAGATTAAAAGTAAGACTAATTATAGTGTAGATTATAGATTAGTTTAGAATAATAGTAGAAGAAAATAAGAAGAGAATATTTAAGATATAGAAATGAAGAAGATAGTAAGAGAAGACAATAGGAGAATTTTTTAAGATTAAGATAGTTTAGTTTTAGAATGGTTATAGTTAGATTAGTTTTATTTTAAAGAAAGATACTAAGTAGAATTTAGTAGAGGAATTTAGCGTATAAGATAGTAGAAGAAGATTTAGAATAGATTTATCTTAGAATAGTTAGAAGATAAGAAGAATTTACTATTAGAGTAGAGGAAGAAAGATTTTATAGAATTTTAGAGTAGAGGATAGAGTAGATAGAAGAGTAGTTTAGATTTTAGTAGAGATTTAATTAGAATGAAATAGAAGAGTGTTCTAAGGAATATAAGTAGATTTTAAGATTTTATATAGAATTAGTTATAAGTTTAGAAAGGTAAGAGTTAAAGATCTTTTTAAGAGAATTAGTATAGTTTAGACTAGCTTGATAGTGAAGTAAGATGATAGAAAACGAAGATCGATTTTATAGAAGTATCTTATAGTAGTAGAAGATAGAAGTATTTAAAGAATAAGAATTATAGAAGTAGTAGATTAGAGGAATTAATTTTAGAATTTTTTAGTAGTTTTAAGTTAAATTTTTTTATATAGAAGTAGTCAGAGATATAGAATTAATTAGATTAGAAGAGTAGGAAAGAAAGATTTTATACCTAGATAGTAGAATTATTTAGAATTTTTAGCGTTTTTATTTAAGTGTTTTTTAAAGAATGAGATTAGTTTTAGGATAGATTAGATAGAGAGAATTAGTAGTTATTAGTGTAGAATTAGAGAGATAGAATAAGTAGAAGATTAGATCTAAGAAGATAGTATGATTTTTAGAGTTAGTATAATAGTAATAAGAGCTCAGAAGATAATATTAAAGTTTTTGGATTTTTTTTTTTTTAGATATTTTAGACAGAAATTAGATATTAGTAATAAGATATTTTTAGACTTATTAGAATTAGTAGTAGATTTATTTTAAGAATTAGTTTATATAAGAAGAAGAAAAAGATTAGAAAGAAGAAATAGAAGAAGGAAAATTTTAGTTTCAAGATAGAATATTATGTCTATGTTTCTTTAGAAGGAGAGTTAGACTGAAGTTTGGAGTTTTAATTTAGAAATATTTAGATTTATTTAGATTTATAAGATAAGAGATAGAAAGACGGAAAGATAGTAGTTAGTTTACAGAAGTAATTAGATAGATAGAAATAACGTATATTAATTATAGAAAAGATAATTGAGTTTAGTATAGTTAGTTTTAGAGAGAGTTTATAGTTATTAGAGTTCTTTAAAGTTTATAATAGATAAAGGTTATGTTTTTTTAGTTTTTTTTTATTGATTAGAAAGAAGAGAGATTGAACAATATAGTTAGAAGATTCTCTTTGTAGTTTATTTTAAGATTTAGTTTAAGAGTTTTAGATTTCTTCAGAAGTTAGCTTTAGATTACATTTTATAGATATATCTTTAAGTTTAGAGGTACGGATTTTAGTAGATATTTATAGAACAGATATTATAGAAGAAAGTAAGAAAAATTTTTTTTAATAATAGAGTTTAGATTTAGATTAGTAAAGTAAATAGAGAATAGAGAAAAGTAGAAGTTTAGAATTTAGGATTAGAGGATTTTCTTTATAGTCGAAGAAAGTTTTTAAGAGTAGAGATAGTTCTATTAGGAAGTAAAGAAGATTTTTTATGGTTTTAGAGTAGTTAGAAGAAGATTTAATTTATTTTAGTAGGAAGAAGAATTAGTATTTAGTAGAATTTTGAATAAGTTAAGTAGAAGTTAAAGAGCAAGTAGTTTATATAGGGTATATCTCTTTAAGTTTAGACTATAGATAGAATTTTTAGTTTTAGTTTTATATTAGATTTTATAGGATAGATAGATAGTTTTTAGAAGTATAGAAGTAGTATAAAAGTTTTTTAGATTTATATTAGTTAGTTATAGTATAATTAGATTAGTTTAAGTTAGTTTACGTAATATTCCTTATTAGAAGATTTTATTAGAAATTAGTTAGAGATAATTTATAGATATTAGAGTCAATGAAGAAATAGAATTAGATTTTTTTATTAGATAGAGAAAGTGAGAGATTAGAATTAAGATAGATAGGTAGATAGAAGTTTGGTATTAGAAATATTAACATAGAAAATGAGTTTTAGAAAGATAGAATTGTAGATTTTAGATATTTTATGTAAAGACAGAAGAGATATAGAATTAGAAGATAGTAGAATAGAGTTTATAGAGATAGGAAATTTTTAGGATTTTAATAAATTAAGATTATTATATAGGTTAGAAGTTAGAATTAGAAAAGACATAAGTTCTTTTAGTAGACTTAGATAAGATATAGGAGATAGATGTTTTATTTATAGTTTTAAGATAAGTAGTAGAGGAGAAAAATAGATTAGTTTTCTTAGATTAGATAGACGTAGAGAAATTTAAGAAAGTGATAGTTAGATTTAGAAATAAGAAAGATATATAGTATTGAGTTAGTTTAGCTTAGTAGATAAGAGTAGATTTAGAAGGAGATTGTTTTTAGAGTAGTTTTATTAGATTTTAGAATTTAGTAGAATGAATTTTTAGATTCTTTAGATCAGTAGATTTTAGTTTTAGAAGGATATTAAGAAAGTTAATATATTTAGTAGTTAATAGTTTGTTTATTAGTTAGATAAGAATAGTAGAATTAGAGATTAAAGTAAAGATAGTTGTATAGAGAAGATTAGATAGAGAAGAAGAAGATAACAAGAGTAAGATTTTAGATTAGTAGGTAGTTATAGAGATAAAGAATTTATACTAGTATAAAGATTTATACTCGAATCTATAGAATAGAAGAGGATTTAAGTTTAATTTTTTAGTTTAGAAAAGGATATTTAATAGTATATTATTAGAAGTTGATTTTTAGATATGAAGAAGTCGAATTTTTTAGTTTTTAGAATATGTTAGTAAGTTAGAAGTGATATTAATAGATTTTAGAAAGAATTTTAATTAAGTTTAAGTTTTAAGAGATAGAAGTATAGTAGATATTGAGATTTTTAGTAAAGAGAAAAAATAGATAGCATTTAGTTAATAGTTTATTAGAAGATTAGATTTAGAGATAATAGAAAGAAAGTAGTAGAGTCTTTATTATAGAGAATTTAAGTAGTAGAAGTAAGGAAGAATTAGAGTTTAGTAAGAAGTAATAGAGCTTTAGTATAGTAGTATTTATTAGATAGTAGACATTTAGGGGGATTATTAGATTAGTATTTTATAGAGGGAAGATTAGAAGATAGAAGAAGATAGAAGAAGGAATTTGAGATTTATTTTTAGGTTAATTAGAAAGATATTAAAAGAGTAGATATAGATAGTTAAAGTTTTTAAGAATTGAGATTTAGAAGTAAGAGAATAAGAGATTTATTTAGATAGTTTTATTAGATAGAAAGTTTAATATTAATAACAAGATTATAGAAGAATTTAGATATTTTAGATAAAAGTAGAGAGAAGAGATTAGAGCGAATTAGTAGATTTTTTAGTTATAGTAATTAGATTGAAGTTAAGTTAGAGATAGATAGAAATTGAAGGAATTATAGTAAGATATAGAAGATAGAGGAGATAGATAGAGTGTAGAAGATTTTTAGTAGAGTAGGTAAAAAATAGTTTAGTTTAGTTTAGAAGAGTATTTAATTTAGAGAGATCAGTATAAGATAGTTTTAGATAGAATATTTTAGTTTTTAGAATTCTTTTAAAGAAGTATTAAATTTAATTGAAGTTAGTAGATAAGATTTAATTTTAGTAGTAGTTTTTAGATTTAGTTAGAATTAGTAGAGTAATAATAATATAGTAGTTTCTTTAAGAATAGATTTTAGGAATTAGTTTAGTATTTAAGATTAGAAGATTTTTTATTTTATAGGTTTTTAGTATTAGTTTAGAATTTAGTTTAGAGAGTAGAAGGGATTTTAGTAGAATAGAGATTTAATTTTTAGTATAGAGAATTTATAGATTAAGGAGATTAGTTTAATTAGTAGAGAAAAAAAGTTTTTAAAAAATAAATTTTTAAATTTTAAAAAAGGGGAAAAATTTTTTATTTTAAAAAAAAAAAAAAATAGTAAAATATTAAATTTTTTAATAAAAAAAAGTAAAAATTTTTTTTTTTTTAAAGAAAAAATTTAGAAAAATGATATAAATAAATTTTAAAAGAATTTTAAAAAAATTTTAAAAAATTTTTAAAAGTTTTAAAAGAAAATAAAAAAAAAAGAAGTAAATTTTTTTGAGATTTTTAGAAAAGAAAAAAATAAAGATTTAAAAAATTTTTAAAAAATTGATTTAAGATAAAAAAAGAAGAAAAAAAAAATTTTATTAAAATTTTAAGTTATAGAAGAAAGGAAGTTGGGTTTTAGAAGAAAAAAAGGTTTTAGATATTTAAAATTTATTAAAATAGAAAAATTTAAAGGGGATATAATTTTAAAAAAAATTTTTAGGGGGAAAAAAGTTAGAAGTAAAAGAAATGAAAAAAATTTAAAAATTTTTTTTGGTTTTTTAGAAAAATTTTAAAAAAGATAGAAAAAGATGGGGTTTAAATTTTTAAAAATTGAAAAAAATTTAGAAGTAAAAGAAAAAATTTTTTAAGAAAAATTTTTTTTTAAAAATAGAAAGAAATTTTTAATAAAAATTTAAATAAAAAAGA